>QGSO01000372.1:846344-1251344 GCA_011037825.1 Carya cathayensis
CTAAATTTTAACTCAAATTAATGAACCAAAATTTAGTGCAGTTTTACCTGCAAGTATACAGGTGTTGTAGTACCTTACAGGATCGAATCCACAGGGATTGACTTATGTGAAAAATTCTCTCAAACAAATGAAAATAAAATACTAAATTGATAAGCTGTGTTGATAAGGAAAAAGACTAAGGTTTCGAGGATCCGTTTAATAATTTAAAATATTATTTTCGATCGAATTACTTCAATTAAACTAGAATAATGATTCCGTTTAATTGGAAGATTTAGCATTTAAGTTCAAGAAAATAATTACTAATGATTGAGCATAAGTGGTCGATGATTAAAACACTTTACAAAACTCTTTGACTATCACAGAGATTTCTCAAGCATTCACTGTATTCGGAAATCACAATAAATCAAGAAAAATATATAGATAACCAAAATAACCAATAATAAAATCATTCAATCGATCAAGCTCGCAAAATAAATTTATCGTCGATCCGAAAATAATTTCCAAATCATTAAACTTCACCTCTAACCTTAGTATTCAAATTTAGCCGACCATGTTTAACACAAGCGCTATAAAAATCAAATAAACACTTTTTATGAAGATATTAAAATAAAACACAATAAAATAACACACAAGAAGAAAGAACAAAAATGCTGAACTGCCAAAAAAATAAAATAAAATAAACTGCAGAAAAATAAAACCAAAGCCGTGGCCGATAAGTAGCACCACGCTAATTCCACCAAACAATAGATCCAGAGGATAAACAAAAAATTGAAAACGAGTAAGTGAAAACCTGCTACTTAAGGTTTGAACTAAAAGAAAGTTTAAAGAAAGCAAAAAAAAATGACCAACTCCCTTTCCGTCCGTAAGACACTAAGGCTCCGTTCGGTGCTCAGGTTCAGCCTCAACTTCAAGTTCAGCTGCCGAAGCTCCTGCATGTTTGTGCCTTTTTTTTTCTCAGCTTGTCGTAAACTGCCAGCATCAATTCAAGTCCCGTATGTTTCTCTTAGCTCCCTTACGTTTCAGCTTTCACTCTCCAAAAAAAACAGGCCTCACATCTCTCTCTTTTTTTTTCTCTTTCAGTTCCTATCCGATCCTTCAGACCAGTAACCCCCCGTCAGTCGTTACAATCCCAGCAAACCAGTTCTCTCTTCAAAACGAAAAGCTCCAACTCCCCAGGTCTCAGTCTGTCAAAAGCTAGAGAGAAAAAAAAAAAAAACTCCTCACCGTGAACCTGCTGCCCTATTTTTTTTCTCTCAAAACCGAGAACCCAGTCCCCCATACGTCCAGCTATATCCTTCCCTAGTCATTATGTTCTAGTCATGCAAGAAGCATAGAGAGCCAGCGAGAGTTGTGAGTTCCTCGCTTTTTTTCGTAAAAACCTGTAAGCTTTCCCCCCCCCACGTAAGTCCTCAGCTTTACGTAAAAGACCCGAACGGAAGCCTACTCTCACCAGTTCTCTCCCATTCCGTAAAAACTTTTTTCCATTTTGTTATTTTTTCGTAAAACCAGCCTCCTAACCGAACGTCTCTCCCAAGCCAAAGAAAAATAAAACTCCTTCTCCCGTAAACTCAACGTCAACTTCCTCACTCTCCGAACCTCTAATGTAAAGTTTCTTCCTCCAGCCCAGTCCGAGAATCACCTTTCAGCTTCTCTTTTCTTTTCTTCCCTGTCCGAAGCACATAAGAGATGAAACCAGCTCCAGACTTCACACTCAGAATAGCTGCTGCTCTCAACTTCCTGTTTGCTTCTCTGTATCAGCTCTCTGCTGACTTGTTCTCCAAACCGAACTCAACGTTCAACCTGCAAAAAGGAAACAAACCAACTGTAGAATATATCAAAAAGAAAGGATACTTACTTACCGAAGAAGATGCAGTCCTCTGTTTTATCTCACTAAAACAGAGCAAATTTCCTCAAATTTCTGTCGTTCAGTCCGTAAGCTTCCCTCCAGATTTTTCGTAAGCTTTCACTTCATCATGGTTTGAGCCAAGGCATGCAAGCAGACTAGCCATGTGACTGTCCTGACCCAACATGGGTCATGCCGAGGTGTGGTCCCGGGCAAATCTCCTGGGGGCTGTGACAAGTTCATAATGGAACCCGTTAGCCCCTCAGAAAGCTCTACCTCAACCACAGGATGGCAGGGGGCCGTAAGGGTCGCGGGATAGATCCCATGGTCCCCAAGGCCTAACCCCACCTGATTGTCCGTCGCCAGAATTAGTGGCCGATCAGCAACCTGTCAAAAAAGCATCCAATAAAACAATGAGAAAGGTACTAAAATACGTCAAAATGGAAAGGCCTACACCCCAAAGACCGAACTGAACGGGAACACTCAAGGTGCCTGTTGGAAGGGGCCTTGGTCTATGGCATTTAGCGATAACCACGTCGGGCACCCCTCCCCAGCCCGATGAAGCCCGAGAAACATGAGAAAACAAGGAGGCTAGGCACCTTCCCCCTAGAGAGAGCAGGGCAGAATCCCCCGTGATGGAGGGAGACACGAGAAGAGCACGCGAGGCGACGCTTGATGGGCTAGCACCTACAAGGGGAGGGGCGCACCCACGCGATGAAGAGGTTGCAAACTCCCCAAACATCTGCGAGGAAGAAAGCAATCTCCCCGAGCATAGAAGCACAGCAATTCCCCTTCCACCACCTTGGGAATAGGGCCTTCAAGCAGAAACCCCCATAGAAGATTGGCTAGGAAATGAGGGAGCATCATCATCAGAGTCTGACGAGATCTGGGGCGGCTTCTTCCCCTTCCCCTTCATTGGGGGACTAGCGAATTGCCAACGGGACAGGCGGTCGGTGGGCCCCAGCGAGATTGAGGACCCCACCTGGTGCAAAGTAGCATGATCGAGAAAATATTGCTGCAGGCTACCCTCGCTCAATAGTGTGTTGGACCAGGTTTCTTCTGGGTGGGGGCGACCCAGTCCCGTGCAATCCCGATATGGCGAATCTCTCCTGGCATCACCTACGACTTCAGGAGTTCTCCCTCGGGAACTACACCCCAGTTCGCTCGTACGGGATAGCTCTATTTTGAAGACTGCCTTGAGGGATATTCCCACCCAACGCCAAAAACGAAGAAAAAGCACTTGGAACCCGACGCTCTCTTGTCATACCACAGATGTTTCCCCTCCTCTTCAGCACTCGGTGAGTGAGGAAGAACCCCTGACCAATGAGGTTAGGCCAAGTGTCACGAGCTCCTTCCAGGGCCCGTAGCCAACTCACGCAGTAACCCACCAGAATCCTCCGCGCGTTAGGAAGGAGTTGGGCAAGCGCCACACCAACCATGTCTAGTACGTCGCACACCGGGAGACAGAATGGCAATTGAAGGCTATTAAGGAACATGGAAGGAAATAGTGCCACCCTGTAGGCAAAACCCTCGGAGTCCACAACCCCTTCATCCGGTCATGGAATGTCGAGGATTGTGCACTCCGGTATGTCGAACGCCAGCCTCAAGGCTTCAAGGTTGGAGGGAACCACCGATGAGCACCACGAGGACCTAGAGAACCCTTGACTATCTGCAGGAACTCCAACTATCCCTGCCCTCGGGGGCAGATTGGGCAGGGTAAGAGACCCCCTGACCTTATGATCCCCCGAGCTCTTCAGAGCAGGACGAGAGGATTTTTTGGAAGCCATGGAAGAACGATGAGGACGAAGGCCAATGTCTTGAGCGATAAATAGGGCAATGTGGAGAGTCTAGGAGCAATAAGCATCTGGCCCATTCCCCAGCAGTTATATGTAGGGCCCTAAGGGATGGTTCATATGACCAAGCATAGGGGCACATAGCTGCCTAATCTTGGCAAATTCGAAACGACAAAGGGGAAACATGGTAAGAACTGCTTCAAATCGCCCGTGCACACTGAACGATTGGGGTCTCAGCATGTACAAGAAAAGAGCTATCTCGATGTTCCATTATGGAAGTAGGCGAACCGCCAGCCCGTCCGCTCACAAGTCCAACCACATGAGGGACCCGACACAATTGATTTCAAGTACCCGACAGCAAAGGAGTGGGAGTAACCCTAGCCAGTTTGTGCCAGGAGCCAGGAAGGCAAGGACCGTTGGAATTCCCATCAAAATCTTCCAATAGGAATTGGGGGGGCAACTATCGGGGGGATTTTTCCCAAAAGTATCAGCCCAATCCAAGTGGATGCAGCGTCTAGCCCAAAGCTAGGCTGGAACCCATTTGACTCAAGATAGCCTCTTTGCAGGATTTCCAGCCTTAAGAGAATGTGGGACAAGCCGACAAACTGGGTGGGCAGTGACCCGGAGAGCACCTGGTCCCCTTTTACCATGGAAAGAGCAACATGTCACCTTGATGGGACTCCACGACCTAGCGCCCCCTCTTGAAGACCATGCCACATTAAATGGGTTCTGGTAAGAGACACTCCTGGATCTCCAATAGGTATAAAGGCCGCCCCCCGAATGCCAAGCGAGGGTAACTAAAAACATACAACCTGGTTTTAGAGTCTCCCATTTTTCTCCTACTGACTTAAGCATCGGAAGCTCCATCCAGCTGCCATCTGGCCGCTGGACCTCGGAGTGACTTTGCGTGTGCAAGTAACAAGGAAGGCCAGAGCCCCGAGGAGTCCGGCCCAAAGGCATATGAAACACGACATTAACACAAATAATATTTCATTCAACTTTCAACTTTTATCTCATCTCATCTCATCTATGTAACCAAACAAGACCTTATGTTCCTTATAGATTGTTATAAACATTGTTTGAAGTCTCAAACCCATTTTTGGGCCTTTGTTTTTGTATCCTATAGTTAACCGATGGTCCAATATCATATATTAGCCTATTGTTAGCTTAATCATTTGGCCTATTGTTAACTCTATTGTTGGGGGGATTTTTTCTAGGGCCTGAGCGGCTCGGATCAGGCATCAAGGGGTCTGCCACACACCAAAGGGACCGAAAAGCCAGGCCAAGCCCGCATGGCCCCTCAGCGATCCAACGGGGACCCACGACCCATGAAAGTCAGGCATAAGGATCCGGATCTGGAGATGGGACACTACACAAGGAGTGCATGCTGCAACACCAACAAAAGGAAGAATGAAGCACGTCAGATGGAGGGGACTAGACTCTAAAGGAACACCAAGGAATCGCACCGCATTAAAAGCGCTCACCAAAATATAACGTTGCATTAGTTACTTCACCTAGAAGGCCACGCCGCATTAAAGAAGGCATGGTGGAAGAGATATCAGGAGGAGACCCCTCAACCCAGGCCGCAAGGCATGGTCGCCTGGCTCTCAGAGTAGGGTATAAAAGGACCCATAGCTATTAGGTAAAAGAAGGGGATTTCATTCATTACAAAAAAGTGGCTTGCTAAACTCTTACTTTCCACTATTATCTGAAGATCATCGCTAACTTAGGCATTAGAGGCTTCCCCAACAACCATAAAGCCTCTTTTTGCCAACCTTTTTCCTGTGATTGCAGGCCCACAAGAGCAGAGATCCATACAACTGAGAACCCAACCCTTAGGTGTACGAAACACACCCTTAGCCAGGCCCTTAGCCCATTATCTATTGTTATTGGCCAGCTCACTAAATTTGATGTTATTTATGCCAATCACTTCACCATTGCCACTTCATCAACTCATCAATGATCAATCAATGAATATGAAAACTACACTCTAATTTTAAATTTTAAATTTCTCCAAATTGAGTTAGAGAAACGATGTTAGAAATAATATCAAATCAAAAATCTGAATTAATTATGTTCTAATTTGATTTTCATAATTATCAAATCAAGTGATTTAATTCTCATAATTATCAAATCAAAATATTTGATTTTCAAAATGATCAAAATATTTACCTTATCCTATCTTGCTATAATTTTTCAATAAATAGGAACCTATGCTCTAATTCAATCACAATTAAAAATGTAGCCCTCAAAATTTCCTCTCTTCCTCCTTCCTCCTCTTTTTCTTATAATTTATATTTCTATTTATTTTAACTTTTATGTGTTGGGAATATAATAAAGGATGAGAATGGTGCAACATGGGATGACAAACGTAGTGACCCCGGATTACTTGGAATGGATTGCCGTTTATCGTAGATTTTGTCAATGCGTTTCCAACTTACTTTTATGTAACAAAACTCTTTGACAATATTTGATTGAGAATATATTCCCCACTTAGTTAGTTAGTAGATTTTTTTTTTTTGGGGGGGGGGGGGGGGGGGGNNGCTAAGGTTTTTTTTGGATCAAATACTCTCAACTTATCTCATTATTACAACTTTCTCAAATTTCTATATAAAATATAAAAAATAACTTAACTTTTTTAAATTTTAAAATAATAATATTATTATAAAATAATATTTTATTTAATTTTTAATTTTAATCTAAAATCATCTCATCTCACTAGATAAGTTTCAATGATTGTGATGTTTTGGAAGGTATAATAGTATTCCTTTAAAGAAAAAAGAAAACTTTCACATGACATTTCTTTCGAAGGCCATTCCCTTTACTCTATTGGTCCTTCGACAGGCCGGCATCATGAATATGATATCTCGACGTTAACCTTGGGTTAATACTGCCACCAATCCTTAGCTTTGATTGGGATACAATTCCTTCTTCTTTTTTTAAGCTAAAAGTTAAAGAAACAATATAAAAATGAATAATTTTTTTAAGTAAAAAAAAAAAACTAAGAGAAATTAAAAGAAATAAATAAATAACTTTTATTTTTAAACTATATTAATTATTTTTAAAAAAATTAAATCTATTTTGAAAAATATTATTTATTTTCTCGAATAATATTTTAACACTTTTAAATAAAAACCTTTTTTTAACTAAAGGTGTTTTAGTTTTTAAATAATTATTATTAATTTGTCTTTTTAAGGGCAAAAGGGATACATTGCAATTTTTTGATAGTGTCGGGGTGAGAATCGTAAATTGAATGTTCAAGGAGTTTTATATAATATAGTTTCCTAACTAATTTGACAATGCATATGATATAATTATATATATATGCTGTTATTTTATCATTTTCTTGTCTTATTTAAGGATAGTTATGTATTCCAAACGCCCCTTCTCCCCCGCTCTCATAATCTGCCAAATCGTGAAGAAACATTTACACGAACTCTTTTGTTGGTTCCTTTAAGACAAGTTTCACTCGTGCTTTGTTTTTGTTATTATTATCATTATTATTATTATAATGTATTCAACATCCAACATTTTGAATGATTCTTTCTTTACAGTCAATATTTATATATAAGAAAAATCCAGTTGCAAGCATATATTCTACCACATCACCTAGTAAAACTCAAGGTGTTAAAGTATTATTTACACATATTCTACCCGTTTCTTATTTAAAAATGATGGACATAAAATTATTTTTTATAAGCCTTTTATAAAATTATGTTTTAAACTAGAGGTATTTTTATTAAGAACTTACAACAACAACATCACTTTACATAAGTAGGCTCATTTAAAAAATAGTTGTAAAAAAATTGTGCATGGATCATTATTCTTTTTATTTATGTGTCTTATTCATTTTTTTAAAGGAAACCATCATCATTCATTCATTAAGAAATTTCCATCTATGATCAGATACATTCTGGGATATTCCCATATTAAACATGATGTCATAAACCAAAAAATGCATTTAGAGCTTCACCAGTATGCTATTTCCTTTTGTGATTGGTCTGGTCTTTATTATTGTTGATACTCTTTACTGATAAACTTCTAAGAGACAACACTCTCTGCCTAAATAGAGACTCAATCTCATTATTCATAGAAGGAAATGACTCAATCTTTACAAACAAAAGTCCGAGAGACAAAACTATTTTCTAATTTTAATTAACAATAAGGAAATTAAAAAAAAAAAAAAAGAGTAAGATTTATACAAAAAAGAATGGATTGCACTTTGGACCAATTCTTATAGACTTCGGAATTGTGATGGTGCATGAAGGCAACACACTTATCTCTTTCGGCCACAAAGAACATATCTGAAAGATTTGGTGGTGGCAAATTTGGTAATCTAGCATGTGTGACAAGAATAGCTGTCGGAAGAAGTGGCACATGAGGACCACTCGCAGATATGGGCAACGCGGGAGGACTACACGCGATGATTTTATAAAACCACCACTTTCCTCCTAACAATTTGCAGCTTGGGAATCTGCTTGTGCCGCATGTGTTTCTCAGGAGTTGCTGGAAAATTATATATCTGTTTTTTAACCTTGAAGGAAATAAAATAAAATAAAACTAAACAAAAAGAACTATCTTGATAGACAAAGTAGATGGATGGGGGAATGAGAAAAAGGAAAAGGAAAAGGAGGTGAAGATCCGGCAAAAATAAAATCTGGAACCCTTGACTCTTATTTATTTAGAACTTAAAAGTCTCAACTACACGAGGGGAAGTAGGTGAGCAGAGTCGTTGAAGAGCTTGATGGTCGCATTACACCTTTGCCATTATTTAGATGTAAAACATTAATAAATTATAATTATTATTGAGAAATATTTTTCATATTTAATTTTTTTTTATATTTACAATTACATCTGCAAATGTAATATTTTTCAAAATCACTATTTATTTTGAAGCGTTTAACTTATAAAACTACTTTTAAAACTTGCACATGTGCCTAGATATACAAAACAATGTTAGGCCTAGTTTGATTATTATGATGAGATGAGATAATATAAGATAAAAGTTGAAAGTTAAATCAAATATTGTTATAATAAAATTTTTAATATTACATTTGTTTTGAGATTTAAAAAAATTAAATTATTTTTATATTTTGTGTGAGAATTTAAAAAAATTATAATAATTATATAAAATGAAATGATATAATTTAAACTGTATAATCACACCAGACCTTACTTTTTATACTAGATTTTTAAATCCTCGTTCATATTGATTGATGTGATACATTTTTAACTGATTATCTAACTATTTGAATAAAAATTTATATAAAATGTGATACATAAAATGATGCTAATGCTGATTTTTAATCACACATAATTTTAAAATGATTGTATAATAAATTAATTATTTAAATAAAAAAATCTTGGCATAAAATGACCTGACCAAAGAGGATAAAATTCAGAAAAAAGATGATGGCTTTACATATATATTGGGGCAAGTGATTGCAGTAATTATGTCATTATTGAAATAAAAGTAGGAAAACGAAAGAAACTCTTTTGGTATTTTGATATTAGAATATTACAATCGTGCGTAAATCATACAACTTTGCCATTAAAAAGTAATTGATTCTGGGCTGAGGACCCAACGCCACGGACAAGCCCTCAGACAAACGGAAGGCTCTGTCTCCACGAGGAGATAGCACCCACGTCCATGGAAAGCAAGCACAGTAGCAGCAAAGCAAAGAATGTTGTTCTAGAAGACGATGGTAACCAAAAAACCACGGACGGCGCCGGCGGCCGTGGCAGATGCTATTTTTCAGAATTGCCGTGGCATATCATGCTGGAAATCTTGCTCAAGCTCCACATCGAAGCAGTAATCCGATGCAGGTACGTATGTAAGGCATGGAGAGAACTATTTCTAGATCCTAGTTTTGCCAAGCTGCACTGTGCAAGCACACCCATGGGTGTTGTGCTTCAATCCAGTTTATTTCCCCATGGCAATTCCGGAGGGCTCTACTTGCTTGAGCCTCAAGAACAAGAGCCTTCTTCTATAATTGCCAAGTTCAATCAATTCCCATACCTTGAATCCACTCTTGTGAATTCATGCCATGGATTGATTTGCTCGTGTGATATTCTGATGGCCGATCCCATTTACATATCAAATCCCATCACGGGTGAGTACTTAATCCTGCCAAAAGGTGAAACAAAG
Source organism: Carya cathayensis (assembly GCA_011037825.1). Classification (NCBI taxonomy): domain Eukaryota; kingdom Viridiplantae; phylum Streptophyta; class Magnoliopsida; order Fagales; family Juglandaceae; genus Carya; species Carya cathayensis. The sequence goes on from QGSO01000372.1 coordinate 856,129, forward strand.
CCTGATTTTGGTCAATTTGTATCTGGGTTTGGGTTCAGCCCCAAGACTAAGCAGTACAAAGTGGTTAAATATTCCGAGTCTTTAGAGATCTACACTCTAGGAAGTGGCACCACTTGGAGAAGAACGGAGCATGTTCCTCCCGCCCGCCATCGGAGTTTGTTTGGGACTTTTGTGAATGGAGCTCTTCACTGGCTTGTTAAGCTTCCCAATGGTTCTGTTCTTATCCGTTCTTTTGATCTGGATAATGAGAAATTCCGAACAATCCCACTACCTTTATCTAGATGTTCTGATGCCAGCTTTAAAAGCTCAAACCTTGGGGTATTAGGAGACTGTCTTTCTTTGAGCTCCATTGTTATGGACGCTTCTGGATGGGATATTGAAATTTGGGTGATGAAGGAATATGGCGTTAGGGAGTCTTGGATCAGAGAGCTTGTGATTAAATCTACAAGTCCATGGGAACAAGGGTGGAATCCTGAACACGTTCAAGTCATCAATGTCTTGAAAAACGGAGAAATTGTCATAAATTGTGCAGGCTGTCCGGTCATTTATAATGTTGGACAAGAAAGCTTCAGGTTGTTGAAGCCTAATGGTATATTGTTGACACACGTTAACGCAATTGCTCATGCTTCAAGCTTTGTTTCTCTCAAAGATATTGCATTGGGAGATGGCTTAGAAGTGGGGGAGTTTTAGTTGGGTGGCATGTAATTCTGATTCTTGGTTTCAACCAATGTGAATACATATATTTAATGCGATTTCTTGTGTAAATTGGGTTTCATCATGTTCACTTGAAATTATATCAAAAGAGAATTTGAGCCGATGCTTTGTTTCAACAATCAACAGTGAAGTCTAGAAATTGATTTGTATTCCAAGCTTTGACAATCCTCCTTTGTGGGGAGGAAAACCACACATTCCAATTTTCTAGATGAAACCCAATTTTCCACGGAAGCAATTCATGCAGTGATTCCTAAAAGCATGATACATAGTTAAGTCTTTGGTCCTTGGCAACCATTATTCTATAAAATTTATTCCGTAGACGTTTCAGCTTGACGGCTGAAACCCTTCGAAAGTTGGTTCCGGTATCTTCAATATTCCATGCTAATTTCTATGGGTAAACGGGAGTTTTGAAGTAGTCTTTCTTTTGTTCCTTTTTGTGTTTTTTTTTTCCCCTGATATTTGAAGGAATGTCACCATCTTTGAGGTTTTCTCATTGTCTTTGTTTTCTCTTTTTTTTAACTTTGTCTTTGCTAACAATTGCATAGAACCTGATGATCGCAAATGAGATTTGAAGATGGTGAAGTTGATTTCAGACGGGCAAAGATATAAGCATACATTGACTAATGTTCATTGAACACCACAGAGTCTAGGCAAAAGTCCAAAACTGAGCTCCAGAACAGCTTACAGTAAGAAGCAATACAACATAAATTTATTTTTATAGGTGAAGCAATAGAACAGAACTTACCCAACACAAATATCATCCTGCACATACTGTCTTTCAAGGAAATGCCTTTAGACAGATAACTCAGTTCGGGAAATCAAAATTCCATCGGTGTCAGCATAAAGCCATTCCCCATCAAAGATCCTAGTCCCAGAAATTGTGATTGGAACGTGCTTCTCTCCCATACCTTTCTTATTGGCTTTCATTGGATGAGAGGCCAGAGCCCTCACCCCAATGTCACAACCATTGATCTCATCGACATCTCTTATACAACCGTTCACAACTATGCCTGCCCATCCATTATTCTGAGCTTGTACCACAGGATTGCCCCCCAGTATTGCACACCGCAAACTTCCACCACCATCTACCACAAGAACTCGGCCATTACCCTTCTCCTCAAGAAATTCACGAACCAAAACATTGTCTTCAAACACCTTGAGGGTAACTATCGGTCCAGAGAAGACCGGGCGACGGCCATATACTTGAAAAATTGGCTGGAGTGCCCGAAGCTCACCACTTGAAATCAGCTGTGGGTTTGCATCACAAACTTCAGCAGTTGTAACCAGGGCCATCGATCCTGAACACAATCAGGTTACGACAAACATCATATATAGACAGATGGGAGTAGGAAATTTACCCTCCAAAATTTCGGGAAAATATGCTCGACAAAAAAAAAAAAAAAAAAATCAGCAAATTAGTGATGATATTTTCAAATTCTTCATTAGGCTAGTTGGCAGGAAACATTTGGATCGAAGGAGATGATAGGAAAGAGGTTTACCCAGCACCCTGTTCAGGATGTTATTTTATGCTTCTAGGGAATAACACCACCTAAAACCCCTTATTTCAATTTCTTCAAATTGGGGAAATCAGAGAATGTCTAGTTCTAATGGGTTGTTCCCTCTTTCCTTTTTATACCTTAAAAGTTGTTAACAACATCTAAACTGACTTTTATCACTTACCTCAATCTAGTTTCAAAATTTTTTTTTAAAAAACAAAGAACCTCATAATAACATCTCCTTTTCCTTCAGCCAAACAACCAGGTGAAGGAAGGGGGTAATTCCGATTCTTGTCTCCCATGCTATTATTTGTTTAAACATCCAAACAAACAAAATGATAACTATTCCATCTCCTCTCCTCTCTTCTTTACTCTTCAACCAATGGCTGAACCATCCACCCTATTCTTGGAATGGGAGAAGGTGCTACCAATTCCCAACATAGATTTGAATACTAAAAATGCTCAATCACAGATAAATGATCCAAGCAAAGCAACCAAAGGTTCATATTCCTAAGAATTGAAATAAACTGAAAAGTCCCATTACAGTTAGCGCATGGAAGAAACAAGGTAACATAAATTCACAAAAATGATGAGAATAGAAAATCTATAACAGTTGCAATTATGTGTCAGGTATGTTTCGTTCCAAAGAAAAGGATTGGGAATATACCAGAACCGCACACGCAAACATGCTACCCCAGGAAGCAAAAACACACTCTCCATAACCTCATACCACCTCTTTCAACTTACCACTACATACGTTATTTCACTATTTTGCTACTGGGCTATGCGACACTAAATAAAAGAAATGAAAACAAATCACTATTAACCATTCAAAAACTCGCATGACCAAACTTTCTCAATTTTTTTCTTGCCTGATATCCATTCAGTGCCACCTGAAATTTCTAAAGAATGCATACATCCAAGAACAATAAAAATCGTTAACACAGTGCTAAGAAAGTTATATAACAATAGGATAAATAATATATTCCATATCATCCAATAGGATTTTAATCAAACACTAAGGCTTGTCATAGTAAAGATGATTGAATCAAAGCATGGGGGGAGGATTAACTTTTAGGGATAATTGATTAAATACAGCAAAAGTGTGACTTATATATAAATATATATATTTTTTGATATCAATGGGTGTCCAGGCCAGCTTGCACGCACCTCAACTAATCCCACGGGGTCCTAAAGTTAACAGCCAGGTAAACCTCCAGTAGCCCTAAGGAGACTCGAATTGGTGACCATTGGGAACAAACCCAAGAAGTGACTAACTGAACTACCCCTCAGGGTTGTGTGACTTATATTTAAAAAGACAGAAATCTACACTAAATCAGAAATACGAGCCTTATTTAAAGATACCATCAAAAATGAAAATTCATTGTTTTCAGAGCATTAGGGATTTTGCCTGGCATCCGATCTACACTTAACTAAGCCTTGGACTCGTCTATATCTTTTTTGTCTGGTTCATGAGGCTATTTAACAAGTTCATAGATTTGATAAAATAGACTGACAGAAGAATAAAACCAGATGCAGACTATCATTGTTTGTAAAAGAGATGAGTGATCAGAAACGCAGGAGTGAAGGAGAAATCCGACCATGTCCAATTCATCACAATGATGGCAAAGCTTGAGGTACAGCTTACAGGGGCTGAAATTTTAAGGCAAGATGTGAACCATTCATTAACGAAAAAGTAAGCATGGTACTGGTACACCACAATTCCAGAAGCCAACCACATATAGCAGGGAAAAGGCTTCAGTCAATAACAAAGCAAAAAAGAAAAACATTCATTTAATCCAAAACAGTCCTGATAACGATCACAGCACACATATAACCAATCTGAAAGCTTTCCTTAAACTGGTGAAGAAGATGAAGCATTCAACCAAGTAAGAAAATGCACAAAAGACTTTCATGTCAAACAGAAGTTGATTTCTTTGATTTCTCTAGCCCATGATTAGTAGTAGGTCAAGCAAGGGAGTAAGATAACATATTTAAATTTGAGATTCATATCTTCAGAACCATCCGCTTACACCAAACATTGAGAATAGCCACAAATCCCTGGCAGGCAGGCAAAATAAATCCACAAATCCCTGGTGAAGAAGACATTTACGCATGATCTGTGCATATAACATATGCTACTCTGGAATATTCTGGTTAGAACAGCATAAATTCAAAACTAAAATGCGGTGAAGTATTGAGCATACAGAATTCGTCGCCATGTCACAGTCGCAGATGAAAAGACCGTAAAATTTCACCCAGATCTCTAGTTTGGATCCAGACCCCTCACTGCATTTTTATTGACTGACACAGGTTTACTTATGTTGGATAATAACTATGGTTAAAAGCTAGTCCCAAAACATAAGCGCATATAATGTTTAGTTTGATTCCTTTAACGTCAACAAGCTCAGAAAGTACGAAAACAATGCATAATTCAGCATTATGGGATTACGTACTGAACCAAATATCACAAAGCTCAGGAAGGGTGCTTCCTACATGATTTTTGGACGAGTCTAAAGTTAGATCAGTAAAAATTGAGGACACAAGATCAGAGAAATGGATAAGAAGTTACAGTTTCAAAGGCTTGGGTTCGTCTCCTCGATTTTCTCAGCAACCAAACAGACAGAAATGGAGAAAATTGAAAAATTCAGATCTATAAAAGGAATAGATGGATAATAGCGGTAAGGTGAGGAAATCAAAAGAGATGAGAGGCATCAAACGAGAGATCATGACCTTACCTCCGATTGAATCCGAACAACAGACCACGAAGCTCTGAGATTCAAGAATATGCAGAGTCTGCAGAACACAGAGAGATTGCGATTCACAAGTGGTTTTCCCCACTCGCAAAAAATATATGCATAGACTTTGACAGTCTGACAGAGAATCAATTCTTATTTTTTATTTTTTTTTCCTTAATTTTTGGACAGTGGAGAATGTTAAAGAACTAATTTTTTCTTAAAAAAAAATTAAAAATTAGTGACAACGCGGAATCGCACAGTCCCACTAACAGGAAGGATCACTTTGTCGGAATTTCAAGTAGAAAAAATCTGCTAATTATTCATTCCCACGTCATGCTCTCATCATTTTATAACGTAAAGATGATAAGTTTAGAACACCTTCAAATTTATCAGCAGCACCTTCCATCCCTTTTAGATTTTTCTATTGTAAAATTAAATTCAATTCAAAGTTTGATCTTCTTTCTTATCATAAATAGAATACTGATTCAAAAATGAGTTTTACTTACAACTTTAATGCATCACATATTACTACTAGTGAAATTTATTATAATTATAAAAAATATATATTAAAATACTAATATTTTTTTATTTATTGTAGATTTTTTAAAATTGTGTAACCGTATATAAGTAATATTGTGTCTATTTCTTTTAGAATCGAATCATTCAATTTGTTCAATTTATAGTTCATTCTCAATAGTCTATGGTAATTGTATTAGTATTCCTTTTAGTGTTTTTAGATTAAGTAAAAAGATGTAATAAAGTTAAATTTACTATATGTTAGTGTTCATATAATTAATTTCATTAAAAGTATAATTTCTTGTACATGTTAAACTTGTTATAAATATTCCAATGGAAGAAACATTGAAAATATTCTTAAGAACAATGGGAAAAATAAGATAATAGAAACGGAACCCTTACAAAATAATTTTAGTTGAAGGGCTGGTTTGGTTATACAAAACAAAACTATCTCATCTCATCTCATCTCATATAATCATTACAATTTTTAAAATTCTCATACAAAATATAAGAAACAATTCAACTTTTTCAAATATCCAAACAAAATTAATATTAAAAATTTATATTATAACAATATTTTATTCAACTTTTAACGAAACATTTTATCTCATTTCATCTGAACCGTGTAATTAAACAAGACCTTAAAATCATTATTAGTGATGTAAATTAATCGAATTTGAGTTAAAGCCCCATTTGGTTGCAAGACTCAGTTTATATCAACTCAGTTCAGTCTAATTTTAAATTGAATCTAACATCCAAATACTTAACTTTTAAATTACTAAACTCATCTCAACTCAAAACATTTTTACACGTGAAACTCACAACTTTTTTTTAACTTAACTCTTTTTTATACATGGAAGCTACAACTTTTTTTAATTTTTTATAAATAATATTAAACTCATCTTAACATCTAAACACATTTAAATTCATTTTAGATGAGTTTTATATAACTCACTCTATTTATTTAACTTATTATTATTTATAAAAAATTCAACTCAACATCTAAAAATAATTTTAAGTAAATGGATCTCAAATGTTAATTCTAGGTAAATGCTTTTTTTATTTTTCTAATCTTTTAGGCAAATGCTTTTTGAGTGCGGGGGACAAGGACTTTTACATCACATTACACGACCTAGGCCAAAACAAAAGGAAAAAGTCCTAACGAAGTTGGACGTGCTAGTGGAGGGTGATGGGACACCACATCCCTCCCCTAATAATTCCAAATCACTCATTGTTATCTTGAAAAGAAAAATGTTATATTTATGAGAGTAGACTCTTGAAAATCAACTAATAAATTATCGTATCTAAAAAGTCTTCTAATCGAATAATATTTATGATAGTCTTAAGATTGTCATGTTTTTTTATCAAATAATGTGATTAATACTTCTAATGAATGGGTCTAATTCAATCCGGTATATATATTTCTTTCCCCGATTATATAAGAGTAGCTTGGAGGAGTTGCTGTAGGAAAAATAACTATGTTTGGAGCACCAATGCATCTCTTTTCATTTAGCACAAAACAAGATCAAAACCGTCCACCAAGAATTAATTCCTTTGCTCACAAAAAACAATGTTTGGAGCACCAATGCTTTCTCAACTAATGAAAAATAGCATTATTCTTACTAAGAAAATGCAAAGCATATTTTCGTTGGTTGAGAAAGTGTCATTCAGTTAACCTGCAACTTCTAGTCCCAAAGAAATTATAAGTAGTGCTTGGACAAGGGCAAATCGATATCTATATACACTCATTGCTTCAAAAAGTGGCGTAAGAAACAACTCTACATAGTTTTATCCATCATAAAGGTCTAGGCATTAGTAGCAGTACATCAAGCTATTTGATTGATGAAGTTACCTCTGCACTTATATTTGGATCACAGGGTTGTTGGCCATTTGATAACGCTTACATGAATATAACTATGATAGCACCCTATACACAAGAAGCCAGACCAGAGGGCCTAGACGGCGGGAAACCACAGATGCTATCTCTAGTCGAATTTGAGCCATAGCCTAAACCCTAGTTATACTTGAAAATACAATGAATCTCATGGAAGCTAATACTAATAGTTTAATACGAATTTATAATCCAATTCAAATCCAAAATCTAGTACATTTGAAACCACATGAGAGTAACCCCATGACTTGAGTCACCACCCTAATGGAACTTGAGAAAAGCATTGTGAGCTGCAATAAAACTAAAATTCAACACTTCAAATATATTTTTTAGAAAAATTCTATTTATAAACCGGTGTGTAAAGCAAATCATCCATACTGTTGACATAGCAACACTTGATTTGCAAGAGAAATCTTTTATATATCAAGTCTTACCATCTCAACAACATGGAGAGTGTGATTTATATACCAACTTATAAGTAGAAGAACTCTAATTTTTATTGACAAATATGATGTATCACAGATGAATAATTATGTATATAGTCCCAATTCGGAGACTGCATGCGCACGTCCAAAAATGAATCATTTCATCCTAAATGAAATAATTCATTTCATTGCTCAGAGGGAATTCAAACCAACTATCAAAGTCTAAATTAACCCATCTCCCCTTCCCCCTCCTTAACAATTGAGGTTCGATAATCATATGCTACTGATCTTCGAGTTTCGACCATCATATGCTACTGAGCTCCGTTTGTCTCCTTCCTCTCGAGCCCTAACTTCATCCCCTTCCTACAAGCGCTTGAGACACCCATACCAAAATCTCTCAAATCTAAAATCCCTTCCTCTCAAGTTCGTCCTCCCTTTCATCCTGAGCCCTACTTCATCCCCTTCATGTGAAAGTCCCCTTCCATCTGAGCCTTAAGCAAGTCTCCTTTGTGCCGAAAGTTTTTACATTGTTTTTACACTTTATTTTGTTTTTACAATGCCATGCATGGGTTGGTTTTGCTTCTAAAAGTTACTGAATATTTCTTTGTTTCCTTGATTGATAGCCGTAGCTAAGAGTTTTGCTCTTGGATTTTATACTCTTTTTTGTTTGTTTTTATACGATTCCTTCGTAATAATATTTAGTTTATATTTTTTGATGATTGATAGCCGTAGCTAAGAGTTTTGCTCTTGGATTTTATACTCTTTTTTGTTTGTTTTTATACGATTCCTTCGTAATAATATTTAGTTTATATTTTTTGAAGTTGATAGCCGTAGCTAAGAGTATATGTTGTTAATTTATAGCTTCTTATGAATATTTCAGAGCTAGATGTTGTTAATTTATTTCAAAACTATATGTTGATATATGTAAGAGCTATATGCTTCCTATGAAGCTTTTATTCAAGTTAATCGTTCTGACAATATACATGATTTGCTTATACATAGGTACATAGCAATAGGATTGTTAATTTACAAATTGTTATTTTGCCCCCTTGCATTCTCAAATGTATTTTTTATTGATAGTCTCAATACATTTGGAGGTTACTCTTGTGTATGCCAGTGAGACATTTTCAAAGGAAATATTGTATCCATTTCTTGACCCTAATTTGAAGCTATAGTGTGTAGGACATTAATTTCCTAACAACAACTTGGATGTTGGGTGCTTAATAAAATGAAACTTGGTTGTCTAGCTTTATCTAACAGCATCTCATATATTTGGTACTTGATAAGACGAAACTTTTTTTCTGGCTTTATATTTGAGCTTATCAAAGTTTCTTCCTTTATTTTCTAAAAGAGTGTAGAGAAGCATATGATTTTTCACTTTATATTCTTTCATCATTATATTAACCCCTAGCCTATAAATTAATTCATATATTCTTGAGTAGATACTTGTAATATATGTTTACTTACCCAATTCATTGGTTGCCAGATGATCTTTATAAACCAACTAGGATAGTGTTCTAACAATATTAAAAAATAATATTCTAACAATATTTTATTCAACTTTCAACCTTTATCTCAACTCATCTCATCTTAACTCACTATCCAAATAACATCTAAGTCTTTAATGGTATGTAAGGTGATTGAGTTATAATATTGTGACTATTTTGCACTTAAATTCGAGTCAATCACACTTTTCTTACTAGTAATTGAATGGGTTAGGCCTAGATAAATCAATTATAACTCAATTGATAAAAGCCTAATTTTATGATCTTAATCTCTAATTTATTATATGAAATTGAGGATGTAAATTATTGTGCAAATATGCAAGTGAGCCATGCAGAAATTTCCAAGACTTCACGCACGGAAGCAACTCACGCCATGCCCTTGTAGACTCACACACAAAAGTGTTGCAACTTCAACAACACAGAAATAGGCTTTTCGTATTGATGAAAAGTATTAATTTTGCAATACCAATGTGAAAGCATGCTTTGAAAGCATTAATGTAAAAGCATTAGTTTTGCACATGCTAAAGCCTCTCTTTTCTCTCCTCAGCACTTTTAGAGTGCTTTTCACTTTGCAAATCTCAGCCAATCCACTCGCAGCAGCAACAGGGAAGAAGACTTTTCAATGGGGACATTTCACACTCCTGCTCCTAACAAACTTGCTCTTCAATTATATGGAAGTGGACCCCAGGCTGCCTTGACTCTTCAACTTAGATGGGAACCTGCTATCAATCTCACACTTTTGCACCACACGGAAATTAGAATCAATGTAGTTTACCCTGCTCCATGCCTGCGTCAAAAGCAAATTACGGAAGTAAATCACGCCGCACCTCACGGAGCCTCAACTCCTTTATGTTACAACCCCTGCACTTTCAAAGTTTACGAAAAGCACTTCACGCATTTCACTCGACACTATAGCATAGCACATTTGTGCTTTTCCAGGACATATGATTACTGAAGATAGAAAAGCTCTCAACACAGTTGCTACTAGAGGGAATTCACGGTTACATAGTAGAAAAAAAAAATCACGCTTGCTCCATTTCAGGGGCTCTTGGTCTATGTGCATAGAAAGGAAACACTTTCGTTACCTCAAAGATAGGATAAAATAGAAGGAGATGAGAGAAAATCAGTCAATTTTGGCTGGAGAGTTCACTAGGACTTCGAAGACCCATTTTTCTTTTCGATGTTTTCAGTTTTTACAATTCCTTACTTTGTGTTTGATTCAAGCCTTTCTTTACATTGCACTTGCATTTGAATTGTTTTCACTTAGTTTGTTTTCAGTTTCAGCTGAATACTTTCAACAGTTAGGGCCTATTTGGGGTTGCGTTATGAGTCTTAAAAAATGCTTAAATACTGTTAAAAGCTCTTTAATGAAAAAATAAGGTCGTTTGGGTGTTATATATTAAAGCACTTTTAATCTCAAATAAGCTAAAAAATATGTTTAAGGAAAAGTATCATTTTGATGCTTTTTCTCAAAAGTACTTTTTCAGATAATGCAAAACGTAATTCGAATTTTAAAAAGTCTGTCAATGGGCGAAAATATCCATACAACTTTAAGATAATTACAACTTTCAAGGATATGATTATAATCTTTAAAATTTTAAATAATCGTCATTTCTACCTCAGAAAATACTTTTTTAATTTGTTTCCAAATAAACGTAACATATTTAAAAGTGCTTTAAACATATGGTTACCAAACAGTAAATAACTTTTTAATAGTAGAACTTATTACTTAAGTTATACGTTATAAGTCCTAAAGTTAAAAATTATATTTCCCACCGCAATTCCAAACATGCACTTATTGTGTTTGGGTTCATTTTCGGTAGTGTGCAATTTTTCTTCCAATGATTGTCAGTTACCTTCAAGCATATTCTTACTTAATTTACGTTGGTTGTTTGGGGTTGTTTGGATGTGCGTTGGATTATTTCCATTGGTTTTGATTAGTGAAATTCCCAACGTACCCCTATAAAACCACGAAATTGTCTACCAATTTCCTTAAACAAATTGATTAGATCTCAATATTTAGAATTATTAAACGAATCAAAATACTCAAAGAGAATAAACAAATTTGCAAGACACAACGATTGGTTACGAAGGAAAACCCTTTAAAGAACTCTTTAAAGGTAAAACCCTACGGGGTAGTCAAATCCAAGAAAGTCAATCTTATTATTTGAAGAACAATTATAAACAATCATCAATTACAAAACCTTTGCAATTCGACTATCTTACTTGTCAAGACAAACAACTCGTTTATCTTCTACCACAATAGCAGCCAGAATATCTGGCAATCTTCAAATGTTGTCTTTCTTCCTAGAATTCTATGGGCTGAATTCTAATCACATAATCCTCCAAAACCAGAGCACGATCACACTTAAAGAGAGATCACAAATATGAAAATTTACTAAGGAATTTTCTCACCAAAATATACACTAGAAAGTGCTCTAAAAAATATGTAGATCTGAATCTCTGCAGATCCTAACCAATAGGATCTCTTAAATAAACAATCTGGAAAGAGTTCTGGTTGAACTAGGATTCTACTGACGGATAGAATCTGTCGCGAGAATGTCTCCTGACGAATTGTTGACATTTCGCGATAACTCTCTTTTGTAGTGATTTATCTATGTTCAGTTTCATGTCTTGATAATTACAGACTCTTATGAATTCAAAATTCATATAACTAACTTATCTAAACAACCTTATAATCCTCTGATAAACTCAATGTTGTTAAAGATAAAGTCATCTCTTATTTTATATTCATCCAAATTTAATCAAATAATGATAAGATAAACCTTATCATTTAGTCATCTAATCCTAACCAATTTTTTCCTCTACAATTAGTCTAAGTAGTGTAATTTTTTTGTGTTAGATTGAACTCTATTGAATGAAAAATAGTGACTTTTTTATTTGCATACATGGTGTTTGATAAAATGTCCCTTAGAGAGTAAGTTTCGTGAACTTTCTTTTATTGCTTGGAAACATTGGATTAGATAACATTGATGAATGTGGTTTAGCTTCTTAAGCGAGGATAATCACAATTTAATCAATGCACGTTCACGAATCCACTTAATGTATGAAAGCGATTGAAGTAGTTTCAAGGTGCTTTAGAGCATAAATTTCCTACATGTTAGCTAAATATTTCCTATTCCCCACTCGTGTTTAACACATCATTTTATTCACTTTTCTTGCATATTTTTAGCACTCATTCACCATCTTATGCAAAAGGAAATGAGGGTATTTTTTACAATATCCAATAATCAATTCTCATTGTGAATATCATTGTAGATAGGCTTAGTTAATAATTTTATTTTATTTTCGATAGTGAATGAATTTGCACTTTAAAATAATAATTTCTTGAGGAAATGACTTAGAGACTTCCCTATTATTACTTGACAATTCTTATACTTAGGAGTAACTCTTAAAACAATTTTTAAGGTGAGTCATAAGGACTAAAAATCACACTAAGTGAAATTTAGGATTTTAAGGGTCTCGACTTTGATGGGTTTCTCATATCGGATGCATGATTTCTTAATTTCTCAGTTAAAAAATGAATTTAGAATAGAAAATACATGGGACTCGTGGAATTTGGTGAAATTTGGGGCCTGTTGCAATAACTGAAAGTTTAGAGGTTTATTTGTAAACTCTCAAGAGTTCAGGGGCAATTTTGCGAATAGTTCTCTAGGAGTATTAGATTATGAATTTTTTCTTATTTAACGAGTTTCTTAACCTTAGTATATCTGTCGTTTCAGCCCGCTTGATTATTAAACACGAGCGTGCAAAGCCTTAATTGGACATTAAAATACAAAAAGTATGACTCGTTAATGATGAGATAAGGCTCCACTCACCCTTAATATGAACCTAAAAACAAAAATTCCGGAAAAATTTCTTAAGCATTCGTATGGTATAATGTTATAGAGCCACTCGTAAAATTCTACTAAAAAGTCACCAAGTAGAAAGCATGCACTGAGCTCACATCGTTGCATATGATATTTCCAACATATCCATAAAACAAATAAATTCGAGTTAACAGCATATAAATCCCACCTCACCAATTAAACAACAGCACAGATTCTTATTGAGCTCTCTTAAATCATGACAGATTGCAACTCCTGTCTCAGCCAGTTCAATACAACACAAAAATAGCAATCTGTAAATTCTAACAAGTTTTGGTTCAAAAAAAGATAGAATTAAGCAAGACAAGAAGGATATGCCTTATTATTTGGAATTTTATTGGTATATGCCCTGAAACTTTCAAGTGAGCTTATGAATGGTTTTCATGTCAGCAGCTTCCTTGACAGTTCCTTTCTCAACATGATCCCACCACTTGAACAAGAAATTGTCCACGACTAGCCTGAACCAAGGGGACAGCTTCAAACCTTCCTCACCAGCATCTGCTTTCCTCAACAGCTCTTTCAATTGATCTCGATTCACATATTTGACATCAGCTACTTCATCAGGGTTTGGATTGACAGTAACATCTTGGACAATGAAAAGGAGGTAATCAACTGCAAATACAGAAGAGGAAAACAGAAGGTCAAGGTGACAAAATCCGGTAAATTTGCCAGCTATGTCGACCAGCTAGCTTAGTTACAGTTTCAAACAAGATAACGAGTGATAAGTAATGATGGTCAACTTATACGTGTTAGTTTTTCCCCAACTTAAGCATAAATTATTCCAACACTAGAATCAGCACATCATGGTCGCCAAGGAATAATAGAGAGAAACAAAAATTAAAATAGAACACAGGACAAATGAGTAACAAGTTGAAATCATTACGTTCATGCTCCCCCCACTTGCCATCAGAAGGTGCCTTGTACAGTATGCGGCCCAGTGGGATGAACTGATCAACCGGCACATCTTCAGCAGGAATGCCCAGTTCATCCAAGAGCTTTCTTTGTGCAGCATTCCTTACACCTGGGGTGAGAAAGGATTTTAGTCAAAATGAAAGGATACAAAAGGCGCCCATTAGATATGGAGCATATACACATTACATACCAAGGGCATTCTCCTGAATAAGCTCAGATTCACGGTATAATGGATGGCTGCAGCAGGTATTCGTCCACACAAGAGGGAATGTTACCTTTGTTGCAGACCGTTGCTGTACAGACAACAAACAGTGCAAAGCATGTCACCATCTATATTAACATTTACGATAATAAATCATGCATGCAATAACACCTACAAACTTTCAACCAATGTCCAGGCACAAGAATGTAGAAAGAAGCAAAAAAAAAAAATGTGGAAAGACATATAACCATCACTTCGATTATGTAATGTTGCGTGAAATATCCAATGGCATTTCATCATAAGCACAAAGAGACTTAATGGAGATAAATGCATTTGCAAATAACAAAGTCTAAGATCAAAACCAAAGTAACTAAAACAGCTATAGCCTCATATTCAATTCTCTGTTTGTGAAATTTTCTGCTAGATCACATGGCAACCACCCATTTGAAAGGCTTAAGAACTTTTTTTTTGGGAGATGAAAAGGCATGGCTGTATAAAAGCCACCTTTTTTGCCTTTCCCAACCTTTTTCTTCAGTCTTGGATACTTTCTCTTTTATCTTCTTCCTCAGATATTATAAGATGCACCATATCGAGCATAAAACAATTGCAATGACAGGCTCATAGCCAGGTTGCACATAACGGCTTCTAGCCTTGTTCTAATCATTGAACATCTCCAGATGCCATTCCATTCAAAGGATTTGTACACAGCCATACAAAATGTTATCATTGTTGCTACATGCTTCATTTTTAACATAAATTGTACCCTTTAGGTTCAAACTAACATTTGTACCCACAGCAAATAAGCCTGAGACTTCCCTTTCAAGCTCCTGTTCTATTGCATACCTGAAGAAGTAACTCATATTTTGAGTTAAAAAGAAATACACTGAAAGCTCTATGTAGCATATTTCCGGATTGAATTTTTTCCCACAAGTGACCTGCAGATTTGTAGAAACGCAAAACAATGAATAAACCAAGCTTATTGATCCAAAGAAGAAAAACACAACAGTTACATACACAAAGGATTCTACTAATTGTATATAACAGCATTTTTTTAAGGAAAACACATGTAACAGATGGCATGGGGTTGAGGGAGAAAATGACGGAGCAAACAAGTTTAAAAACCCGTTTGGTACCCTAAAATACCATGGCGAGGAAAAGAAAATTTGTATCATTACAACATCTAGCTTCTGTTTCCTCTCTTCATAGTTTCAACATATTGTCTCTGTAATAACTTATAAAAAAAAAAACATATTGACTCTGTAATAGTAATCAAGGTCAATGCTTTAGAGAGAAATATATATATATATATATAAGGCAATCTGAAGATACAGTGGCGTCTCATTAGAATTACATTAGCAATATGTATATCATATGTTTGGTATTAATAGTTTTCCATTTAATCAGAGACTAGATTCAATTTAATAGCCGCACAATCATCTTTTAGGACAATATAGTAAAGATGGTATAGTTTTGAGCATACTAGGCAAACCTTTTGAGCATATATTTGACACATAATACTTATCAAAAAGACACATAATGTCAAAATTACACTGGTTTATTGAATACTTCCTACATTATCAAACGCTATAAAGCAAAGATTCGCTAGCTCACAAATTGATCTAATCACTTCTTCAGAAATGCTGTAAATTTTTTCGCTTCCATTTCTTTTTGCTAAGATAATTTTTATTACTGACAAGTAAAAGAGAGAAAGGCATAATAGAAGTACACCGGAGGTATAAAACAAAACAAAACCAAAAAACCACCTAGTAATAGATTTCCTTGCATTTTCATCGACATCTAGTAAAATATAAAGTCATTTTCTTTCAGAAGCATCCCAGTTTACCTCCAGCCTAGGTTATCACAGGTTTGGATTTGCCGCTACACAGTATTCGGAAGTTCTAAATGGATAATAGAATATTTGAGTAGTGAAAAACTTCACTTCTTTGAAGCATTAAAGAGTCTTCTTCCCCACAATGGTATCCAAACTTGAGGAAAGAAGAAAAGATAAAATAGTAATCACTATATCAAATTAATTCATACTCACATATTCTTTAAGAGAATTCAGTAAATTAAGTACATAACGATACTATCACGGCATGAACCCTGAAACCCCAAAGTAAATATAGAGGGAAGAAAGAAAATGTCCGCATGATATCAAATGGTGTAAATATTTAAACACCTAAAAGTTACCCCTGCCCCAAAAATAAGGAAAGGAAGGGATGGAAAGTACAAGAATACAAAGGAGGTAGCAGAAAAAAATTACTTACAATTGTATTTCGTATCATGACCAACAACACGATCATTCTCATCTACCAAGATGCATCTATAGAAAGTTGGAATATGACAACATCATCAGTTAAGCATGCACAAAAAAAATTGATGAATGATAAGAGTACACATGAAGCTTGAATATTAAGAGAAGGAAAGAGGAAGGCAGCTCCAGTAGTGCTTTAAACATCTTCATAAAATAATATTGAATATGATATGAAAGTTAACAAAAGACAAATCTGAGCAACAAATTACTATAAACCAACATTGAAAAACAAACTCGTACAATCAACAGTTCACTCTAGTGTAATAATTTTCATGCACATTCATACTTTGTTATACACATCAATTTTTTGCCCCTTCCCATCTTACTTAGAAGCATTAACATAAATCACGTATATTGAATTCAACTATAGATCCTCAGTAGCAGCAAAAAACACAAAGAAACAATACTAGCAGGGTGATTATGCATGGTGTGTCATACTTTCTCCTTTAGCATTAGGGTCATAATGCACTCCAATCTATGTATTGGTTTATTATTTACAATAAAATCAACTAACATTCAGATAAGTAACTAATGGAAGTACAATTTGAATACTAGTGAAGGGGAAAAAAAACACACAATCCCTGAATTGAGAAAAAAAATACGATTCCAAGACACCAAGAGACATTCATAATCTAGCTCCCCAGCTACAATATAGCACATAACCACTCCATCTAAGGAACAAATATTGTTTAAGTCGACACTGCCATAATAGCTTCACCACTGCCATACACACTGTCACTATGAAAACCTCTACCCAGGCTACCAAATTCCTTGGCACTCAGCCTGCTTTCTAAGCTCTTATCCTTCGACGTGCCCTAATGCTGAGAGGCAGATTAAGAAAGTCAAAAGCTGGGCAAGCCAATTTTGATCCTTACCAACACCATCTGGCCTATGTTCAGTTAGGGACACCAACATAATCAGTTTTCAACATAATGATCAGGACCCGTCAGAAATGCTAATCTAAGTCCAGAAAGGCTAACAATACTGGCCAGCCTGTACAAGAAAAAGTATACACATAGCTCACCCAGTTTATGAATTCCCAAAACAAAGCTTTTAAAAAAACAGCTAAAAGTGGATTATGACATTAGTCTGAAACCCACAGCACAAAAAAAAGGGCTGAGATATTTTTTAATCTATTTTAATTGAAACAGTAAGGACTAGAAATATGTAGCCATAGATATCCATAATATGCATTGAACCTGGTCAATTGCACGAAAATTTAACTATTATCATACTAAAGTCTCTCAGCCATGCAACAAAACCTTGGATAACAATTGTTTCAATCAGTTTCTTGTAGTAATTTTTTATTCCTGTAATAAACCCAATTAAATTGAAACGATAAATCAAGTGCTAGAAAAAGTGAGCCGAAAAGTAAAACTACCATGAGAAATCTGGAGAAGTAAATTATCCTTGTATCTTTTTATTGAGCTAAAAATGAAAATAAATAAATAAATTTGGAATTGTGTATGTATTTACGTATAAGTATGGTGTGTATATGTGTGTGAGCATTCAATGTTTCGCTGTGCCTAGTTGTGGATGATTTATGTATGCACATGTAATTATGTGTGTGCGTCTGTATCCATCCGTGCAAGCGTATAAATAGACAGCAAATCTGGAATGAATAATTTTTGAACCGTAGGTAGATAGAACAGAATTTCAATGAAAATGACAGGAATTGGCTCCAAGCATCCCCACAGCAACCGAAATTACGTTTGGTAGTCAGGAAACCAAACAGACGACAACGTAATCCGCACAACAAAAAAGAATCAAATAAGAAGGAAACTTAAACAAATAAACAAACAAAAAAGATCTCGTTGTCCCCTTTCCACCAATTACTGAGCAACCAAAACAGAACAAATCGAAGAAAAGCTAAGAGATATCAAATTGAGGCGTAAACAAGGTTAAAAAAAAAAAACGGAGTGAGAGGAATATACTCGTCCTCGAACATGAGGCGTCGCTGGACGGCGTCCATGCCGGCGTCAGGAGCGTCCCCCATGGCGATATGAAAAGTGAAGTGAGGGATGGGGAAAGGGGGAGGAGAGGGAGAGAGGATGAAAAGTAGAAGAGAAGAGAAAATGAAGCAAAATGCCGAAAGGAAGAGTCTCTTATGAGTCAATGACCGCAGCAGTGGCACTTGTAGGAATTTGGGTAGGAAGGAGTCGCTGACTTTTTGGGATTCCCTCTCTCTGTATGGGACTGTCCGCCTTCTTTGAATGCAATTTATTATTTCCCAAAACAAAAATTGCAATTTATTATTATTTTTTATTTCTCCTGTTTTGGCCAACCATCGAGTAGTGTCAGAGTTGGGAATCTTGGGATTATAGGTACGTCACATATTACCTTAAACGAATACTTTATTCATAAGTTGTTAAATTCACACATTAATTTTAGGAAAATATTATAATCACAAGTAGATTATATAAAAATAATAATATAAATTAATATGACTTGAGGTCATTTATTAGATTATAAAATTATTTTTATTTTAAAATAAATCTAATAAATTAGATAAAATCACATCAATTTATAAAATTATTTTATATAATTTCTTTATGAATATAACAGTAATTCTGAATTATATATAAAAAATATATGTTAATATCATTTAATATAATATATTATATCTATTTTATAATAAAAATATATTTTTAATTTAATAGATTACGAGATCACGTCAACCTATAAATTTCTTTGTATAAAATTTGTGTTTTCGTTAAACATTTTTCTTTATTACATGATAACACGTGATGTTTTCATTTTATAAAATATTCAAGTCTCAATTTTTTAGGAAAAAAAAGACTTTTTCAATTTTTAAACTAAATGTTAAATATAAATAATTAAATAGCATAGCCAACCACTTTGGAAATGGTCGAGACATGTTGTAATTAAGTAATGATATATACTACATTTTTAATTTTGAAAAAATAGAAAATAATATTTAATAGTTATTATAGATGGTGTTTGTCACCCCCATGATATTAAGGGATTCATTGCCCGTGATTCAGGCTATCAAAAAGAAAGAGGAAGGGTTGAATAGTGCTGAAATGGCAATATGTGAAGACTTCATTGCTGTGTACTGAATTGGGACTGACTAAAGTGGATGCTAAAGTTGTGGTTAATGCTGTCAAGAGCTCTCAAGAGATTTGGTCCCAGCAGGGTTGCTGATTAGGGATATTAAACTTATTCTAGGGAAAGTGCCTCAATGGTTAATTATGTATGTTACTAGGAATTTAAACATTAATGTGGTTCATGTTTTAGCCCGTAATGCTTTACTCCTCAAGAGGTTATTCAACTGGAGGATTCTCCTCCTTGTATTCTCCTTTTGATTCCATGTCTTTAATGAGATCAGTCAATGTTGTTTCAAAAAAAAAAAAAAATGGTGATAAGTGACATGAGAAATGATAGAGCTCTTGAAAAAGTGTATATCTATTTTGTATATTGATTTTATTTTTTATTTTTATTTAATAATTAAGTAAGTGTTTTTTTAATGATTTTGTATTTTTTTTTAAATGTTTAAATGGGTGTTAAAATATTTTAAAAAAATAGAGACAAAAATAAAATGAAACAAATTTACACTATTCGGTAGAAAAAATCACTTATTCGGTAGAAAAAATCACTACAAGAAAAACGGGCTATTGCGACCAATTAATAGCAACGAAAAGAGTATTAGCAATCAAATTTGGTTGCTAATACTCTTTTCGTTGCTATTAATTGGTCGCAATAGTCCGTTTTTCTTGTAGTGAATGAATAAAAATTTATGTGGCCTGGCACCACTCATGTGACATTAAGCAAAAGCTCAAGAGTTTTCCTCAATGGACTGTGGACCACATCATAAGAGAGATCAATATAGTAGCACATACTTTGGATAAAAATGATTTACATGTAACTGTGGACATGGAGGATTGCCCTTCGTGCATTCTTTCTTTGTAATAAAGCATATGATCAATAAAAAGTCTTTTTTCTATAATAAAAAAAAATATATATATATATATATATATATATATATATCTCACTCTGTATCTATTATCCCCCCAACTTTAAAAAAATGTGAGCGCACGTATTCTTTAGTTATACGAAAAAAAAACTAGGAATGCAAATATAAAAGGTGTAGAGCGATTGGATTGTTTATTTATTTAATAGTTAATGAAGTGTTTTTTTTATGAATTTGTGATTTTTTAAAAATATATATATTTAAAGGAGTTTAAAAGATATTTTAAAATAATAAAAAATAAAAATTTATACGTTAGATACCCACTCTCGACTATAGCAAAATCCTTTTTTTAATGAAAAAATTATACTTATCATCTATGTACTACACATCATACATGATTTTTATTTTTATTTTTATTTTTTTTCTTATCAAATGTATGGTATATCAATGATGTATAGAAGAATTCAATTAGTTTAATAGGAATAAAATAAAATAAAATAGAGATTTTCTACTCACCATCTACACACCGGCCACACTAATTTTAATTTTTTTTAAATTCTCGCTAAACTAATTGAGTTCTTCTACTCATCAGATATACACTACACATTTGATAAGAAAAAAAATAAAAACTAAATAAAAAATTATGTGTGGTGTGTGGCATGAGAATGAGTACTAGTAGAAATTTTTCATTTTAAATATGTATTTATTGTTTTGTTAAATGAAGATGTTTCAAACCGTTTCAAATGGGTCCCATGACTAGTGATGTAAAAAAAAAATTGAAAAACCGGTTAAATTGGACTTGACCGAATCGGTGGGTTCAGTCCAATTTGCAAGCGGTCCAATTCAGTACCTATTCTTAACAACAAAAATTGATAAGGTATGGGTTTTTATATTTTGAAAATTTAGTTTAAATCGAACTAAACAGGTATATATATTTATAACTTTTTATATTATATATAATTTTATATATTATATTATTATATAATTATATTTTATATTAAATTGCTAATTCATATAACAAGAAATTATAATTTTATTATCTGCTAAGCCGTAATCTTATATCACAAAATTAATATAACATGAGATAAAACATAAAATTTTAATCTAAAACATAAACATTAATATTAAATTATTAATATAAACTTACTTTTGATATATATATATATATATATCTATATCAATGATAAATACATTTTTGGCATGTACAATAAATTATAATATATTTATATACATTTGATCATATATATTCAGATAAAAAGTCTAAAACTTATCTAGACTATAGTTGAATTCAATTCTATATTAATATGCTTTAATTATTATAAAATAATGTACTTATAATATAATATAAATAGACTAATAGTTTAGTTTATATAAATATCACATTATTACTAATATAAATAATCCGTAAAATTGGGAGAATCGGACTGAAACCGAAAATATAGAAATATTATTCTTGGACGCCCCAAAAAAATAATATAATCCCTTTACCTAACAAATCAGTTTCGTATTTTGGCGGAGTTGAATCCTTATATATCCTTTTACAAATCTATAATAATCATATTTTCAAAAAGTTTTGAAAAATAAATAAAATATTTAGCTTTCTGCTAAAAATCCAAATCTAATACCGAGTCTTAAAAAAATCAAATTTTTCTCAAAAACTACAAACTAGTTTCTCTTATATAAAAACATGGTTTCTATTTTTAGCAGTTCTATTGATAAATAGAAGTAAAAAGAAAACAGTCTTCTCTCTGTGGTGAGTCAGAGGTGAAGTTTAGGCAGGAAAGTTTGTTAAGAGAGAAACAACTGTAGGGAACGGATTATTCTAGGGTTTCGATGACGAATAAGAGAGGTGATACGGAGGAGCTTGAGGATCTATGGGAGAGCTTAAAATTGATAGAGGAGGAGTGTTTGGAGATTGATTTTAGGAGGAATGGATGTGAAGATGCGTGTGGAAGGCAGCAGAAGTTTGGTTGGGAAGGTGTGGGTTGATCGGTAGATTGGGAAGGACATTGTGGAGAAGACAATGGCAAGAGTGTGGAGGCTGAGTAAGTCTGCAAAATTCACAGACCTTGGGAGTAATACTTTCATAATTTCTTTCTCGACACATGCGGATAAGGAGAGGGTCCTAGATGGCCAACCATGGCTGTTCGATAATCAACTGTTCACCCTTAAGCTATTTGATGGAATGGCTAAGCCGCAAGAGATGAAGTTTGATTCGGAGGTCTTCTGGATCTAGATGCTCAATCTCCCGTTAGGGAATATGAATGAGGACTGTGGCAGGAAAATTGGAAGCTCGGTGGAGAGGGTGGTGGATGTTGATGTCCCGGAGGATGGAATTAGATGGGGAAAATCACTCAGGGTTCGGATTGAAATTCCTCTTCATAAAGCTTTAGCTCATGGACGTACTGTAAATGTGGAAGGCAACAAGGTATGGGTTAAATTTAAATATGAGAAGTTACCTCGGTTGTGTTTTGATTGTGGTTGGCTCATTCATGGGCCAAAAGGCTGTAGGAAAAGGAGTGTTATGAAGGAGGAGAGGTCCCAATTTGGGACCTAGTTACGTGCTCAGAGGGTGAGTAGAGGATGGGGAAGGAGAAAGCCTTCGATGCAGGGGGAATGGAGTGAGAATCATGAGGGGAAAAAGAGGGATGAGTGCTCATGGAGTAGGAGGGAAGGGGGAAGGGAGATGGTGGAGGAGTCTGAGAGTAAAAAGAGGGAGGGGAAGGTGGGAGAGGGAAATGTAGGGAAAGCACAGATCAAATGAGGAGTGAAGAGCAAGATAAGGTGGGGGAGGGGAGTATTGATGAAGGGGAAAGGGGGGTAGCAAAGGGTGAGATCGACCATTTGGGTAAGGGAGAATTGAAGGGGGGTGATTCAGCTAAGGGAGGGTGAGCCTATTGGAACTGAGATACAGAAAGAGCATGATAGTAAGGAATTAGTAGTGGGTGGTGGAAGTATGGTGGTGATGGGGAGGACATGGAAGAGGAGGGCTAGGGAGAGGGGCTCACTGTCTGTCTCTCAAGATTTGTTGAACTCTAAAAGAGGTAGGCAGGGTGATTTGGAAGCTGGGGAGGATATACAGAATGAACAGAAAAAAATAAAGAGAAATGAGGACTTTGGGGGAAGAACCAAGGCTTGTATTGGCGGTGGCTATTGAACAGCCCCGCCAAGAGCCATGAAAATCTTAAGTTGGAACTGTCGGGGGCTTGGCAACCCCTGTACAGTTCAAACCCTCTCCTTACTAGTGAAGGATAAGTTGCCAAATGTAGTTTTTTTAATGGAAACGAAATTATCAGTTAGTAGAGCTATGATGATGCTTAGGAAGCTGGAGTTTGAAGGGATGGTTGGTGTGGATTCAAGGGGGTATAGTGGTGGACTATTGTTACTATGGAAAAAGAAAGAAATGATGGAGTTGGTTAACTTCTCCCAAAGACATATTAATGCATGGTTTATTGATGGAAGGAGTGGATAGAAATGGCTACTAACAGGGTTTTATGGGCATCCCGAGTCTAATTAAAGAAGGGGTTCTTGGGAGTTGTTGGCTTCCTTTGAGCCTGAGAGTAACCATGGTTGGTGTGTGGTGGGGGATTTCAACGAGATAGTGTGTCAAAGTGAGAAAATAGGGGGAAGACCTAAAAGAGAAGAACAAATGGATGATTTTAGGAAAATGTTGGAAACTTGCAGTTTAACTGATTTAGGGTGGGTGGGAAATAAGTATACATGGTGTAAGGGGAGTGAAGATGGTTCAGTCATAAGGGAGAGGCTTGATAGAGCTGTGGCTAACCATTCATGGATTAGCACCTTTTCAGTAGTAAAAGTGGAGGTTTTGGTGGCTCTATGCTCAGATCATTCTCCTTTGCTGATAAATTGTAGGGATGGAAATGAAAGTATGAGGTATCGAAGTGGAAGGCAGTTTAGGTATGATATTAGTTGGGATCTAATGGAGGGGTGTAGAGAGTTGGTGCAAACAGAATGGGGGAAAGGAAGAAGGAGTGGGAAGCCTCAAGTTGTTATACAAGATTTGTTAGTAGGGTGTAGGGGAGCTCTAAGTTACTGGAGCAGGTATGTGGATAAGGAGAGGGAGCTGCAGATAAAGGCAAAATCTAAACAACTGAAGGCTCTACAAGAAATTGAGGGCCCTTGGCCTTTTGATAAAATTAAAAAGAGAAGTAAGGAGCTTGAGTTACTGCTTGAACAAGAGAACCTAAGGTGGAAGATGAGGCCAAAGAAGCACTGGTTAAGCCAAGGGGATAGAAACACTAGGTATTTTCATTCCTGTGCAAGTCAGAGGAAGAAGAAGAATGCTATTGAAAAAATTCAAGATGTTGAAGGAAGATGGGTGGTGGGCAAGGAAAATTTAGAATCAGCTTTCAGTAGCTATTTTGATGGGCTTTTTATGTCTGCAAATCCTGATGGGGGACAGATTGAAAGGTGTGTGCAGAATGTAGGGGTAAAAATTAGTGAAGAAAAGAGAAGGAAGATGGAGAGGGTGTTCATACAAGAGGAGATTGAATATGCTTTAAAAAAATGTCAGCACTAAAATCACCTGGCCCAGATGGTTTTGGGGTTGGTTTTTACAAGAATCATTGGGAGTTGGTAGGAAAGGAAACTTGTGAAGCTGTTTTGGATTTTTTAAATGGGGGAGGGTTATGCAAAAAGATGAACCATACCTTTATAGCTTTAATTCCAAACGTAAATGATCCTAAATCAGTGAAGGACTTTAGACCAATAAGTATTTGTAGCGTGATCTACAAGCTGATTTCAAAGGTGTTGGCAAACAGAATTAAAGAGGCCTTGGATGGGTGTATCTCTCATAATCAGGGTGCTTTTATCCCAGGGAGACTTATATCGGATAACATAATGGTTACCTATGAACTTTTGCATTCTATGAAGACAAATCAGAGGGGTGAAGTGGGAAGTATGGTAGTAAAACTTGATATGGCAAAAGCCTATGATAGGGTTGAGTGGTCTTACCTAAAGTCAATGTTGTTAAGGCTGGGTTTTGGGGTGAAGATAACAAGCTTGATTATGGAGTGTGTAAATTCTATCAGTTATTCTGTGCTAGTCAATGGTCAACCTGGCAGAGTAATATATCCATCTAGAGGAATTAGACAAATGGATCCTATGTCCCCTTATCTATTTCTTATCTGTGCTGAAGGTTTGAGTTAGCTGTTAAACAAGGCTGAAGGAGGAGGAATGATCAAAGGGGTAACTATGGCAAGAGGGGGAACAAAAATAAACCACCTTATGTTTGCTGATGATTTGTGTGGTTTTTTGTAGGGCCCAAATTGGAGAGTGGGGAAGGATAAAGGGCATACTTAATCTTTATGAGTTAGCCTCAGGACAAACAATTAATAAGCAGAAAACTGCTATTTTTTTCAGCAATAATAAAAAGGGCCCAATGAAGAAAATGATAATTAGAGAGATTGGGGCTCTAGGATGCAACAACTATGAAAAATACCTAGGGCTCCCAGCAGTAGTGGGAAGAAGTAAGTACATGACCTTCCAATCTATTAAAGAAAGGGTCTGGCAGAAGATTCAGAATTGGAAGAACATTTATGTATCAAAAGCTGGGAAGGAGATTATGATCAAGGCAGTCTTACAAGCCATTCCTACATATTCTATGAGTGTTTTCAGGTTACCTAAGAAATTATGTGAGGAGTTGGAGGCTCTAATGGCTAGGTACTGGTGGAGGCAAGGGAAAAGAGAGAATGGAATACATTGGTAGAAATGGGGGAGGTTGAGGGCTGCCAAAATGGAGGGGGGTCTTGGGTTTCGAGATATGAAGAATTTTAATAGAGCCATGCTTACTAAACAAGGATGGAGATTAATGAACATGAAGAATTCCCTAGTGGCAAGGATTTTTGATGAAAAATACCTGAAGGGAGCTATTTTCACTGAGGCAAAGCTGGGACATATGCCATCTTATATTTGGAGGAGCTTATGGTAAGTAAAAGAAGTGATTAAATGTGGGGAGAGGTGGAGGGTTGGAAATGGAGAAAAGATTAGAATTTGGGGGTCTAAATGGCTACTAACTCCTACAACATACTGAGTTCAATCTCCTGTCAGAGGTCTAAGTGCAGATGCTCGAGTGTGTGAACTAATTGATGCCAAGAAGAGGGAATGGAAGGGAGAATTGATAAAGGAAGTGTTTTGCCCTGAAGAAGCTGGTATAATTTGTACCATTCCCATTAGTAAAATTGGGGCAGAGGATAAACTATATTGGGGGCTGTTAAGAGATGGAAAGTTTTCTGTGAAATGTACCTACCATGCAGAAAATAAGAAGAGCATAGAAAAATTGGGATAGTCCTCTACTATAAATGATGAAGAAATTTGTTGGAAGAAGTTGTGGAAACTAAACATTCCAGGAGCATGGAAGCATATGGTTTGGAGGGCTTTAAATAATATCCTTCCAACTAGGGAGAGTCTAAAGAGAAGAAAAATTGTTAAAGAAGCCATGTGTCCTATTTGTATGCAGCAAGAGGAGTCTGTTATCCATGTCTTATGGAATTGTCCAGCAGCTTCAGACGTATGGACTGCAAAAAACAGCCCAGTGCAGAAATGGAACTCAGGTATAGAAGATTTTGAAGTTTTATGGAGGAGGTTCCTGAGTAATTTAGTAGTAGAAGAGGTTGAGAGTGTGGTTGCAATTTTGCATTCAATATGGAGCAGAAGGAACCTAGTGGTCTTTGAGGAAAAATTCTTAAGTCCAGCTAATGTAATCCAGAGAGCTTTGGTTGGCTTGAGTAATTTTCATGAAGTGAATAAAAAAGAGGGCCACGAGAGGAGAGGAACTGGACAAGTTCAACAGAAGGCTAAATGGAGAACACCAAAGGAGAGCCAAGTTAAGTTAATTTTGATGCTGCTTTAGACCAAAAAGCTCAAAGGATGGGAATTGGAGTGATGATGAGGGACTTTAAGGGGGATGTTTTAGTTTCTTTGAGTGGGCATAAAACTGCTGTTGTTTCACTCTTTGTTGCTGAATATCATGCTTTATGGAGAGCTGTAGAACTTTGTAGGGAATTGGGGGTTACAAGTGCTTGTTTTGAGGGGGATGCAAAGTTGTTGGTGGATGCAGTGATGGCTAATACAGAGGATGCTTCATGGAAAGGGCAGCTGGTGGGGGATTTGAGGTCTGTTATAAGGACCTGCTGTGGGTGGAGTTTACAGTTTATTCATAGAGAAGGAAATGCCGTTGCACATAGTTTAGCAAAGAAGGGATTAATTGTTGATAATGAATTAGTTTGGATGGACTGTGTTCCATTTGACATTATACAGAATGTTGTAATTGATAAAGCTTGTAACCATTTGATCAAGGAATGAAATGATAACGGGAGGTATTTTTTCACAAAAAAAGAAGAAGCATGGTTTCTTTTTTCACATTTTCCCTAGAAGTCTATTTAATATTTTTCTATATTAAAATATTAAAGCATATTAAGTTTTCGTATTAAAGAGGGAAAACCCATATCTATAACCCATAATATTTTATTAATGAATATTAAGTTGTGTCCCTAAACTAATAGATATATTGACAATATTGTTTGTATCTTAAATCATGTTTATAACTAGTTATGAAATCTTAATTTTTAAGAACATGACATGATTTTATATAAAACAAATAAAAGTATCGAGCTTTGCTACTTATCATCCTACATATCACATTTATTTTTATTTTATTTTTCATTTGTTTCATTTTTTTTTGCTTTTATTCTTTCTAAATTAATTGAATTCTTTTATTCATCATCTATAAACCATATTTGATAAAAGAAAAAAAAATCATATATGATATGTGGTGTGGAGATGATATGTAGAATTTTTCAAAAATATCATGTATATGTATTATAGAATGGATCCTTTTATTGAATTAGAAGTCACAACAAATGATAAATATGTTTTATTGAATTGCATGAAAAAATTCTTTTTTTTTTTTTCTTCTTGCCAATTCTTTATTTTCTTTAGTCGAAAAATCAGTTAGATAAGTCGTTTTTCATATAAGAAAAAAAAATTGATTGACATTTTCTAACTAGTTTTTTTAAATTTTTTTCCCTAACGAAATATCTAAAAAAATTGTCTTAACCTAATCAACCTTTATAGTTACCCATTCATCCCGTTTGTATGTTAAGTTGAGTTAAATTTTTTATAAATAGTAATGAGTTGAGAAGATTGTGTGAATTGTATGAGATCCATTTAAGATGAGTTTAGATGTTAAAATGAATTTAAATATATTTATGGAATAGTTCCTCTTCAAAACAGCCAATCTGTTAATAGCAGAATAATAGCCCCCAATTATAAATAGACACGTAGAAAAGTGGCCTAAATTTACATTACACATGCACACACACGATTAAAACCCATAACAAATGAAAAAAAGAGAGAAACCATCCCCTTTTATTCTTCCCTCTTCCATGGAAGCCCCTATCCCCAAAAATTCCCCTACCTAACCAATGCAACAAAGCTCGACCTCATGGTGCGGTAGGAACTCGACACGCTCTAATTTTACTTTCGATTTTTGAGTCTCTTAGATTAATGCTCTAAGCTGGACGTAGTGCCTCAGAAAGGTGAAGCCATGGGACAGGGTGTTAAGCCCGGCCTCATGCAGAATGAAAAGGATAACAAATGTTTGCAGGATGATTTTCTAAGGAGTAAAATTAGACTCCCACAAATGATTCAGAATTGCTCCTTTCCATGTCGCTATAAAATAAACTATCAGCGTAGTACGTTTTTGTTTCCTTTTGTCTGTGTATTACTCAAAGAGCAAAATCGAAAGGTGGATCAAGAATTTGAGATACATTTTTTATTTTGTTTTGAGGGCTTTCTGTCATTGAAATGGCATTGTCGTTGGGGGAAGTCTCTACAAATGTTCAATCGACAAATTTGAAGAAACCGAACCTCTACAAAGCATTCAACCTCCTTAAAACCCAAGCTCCTGCCGTTGCCAACTTCACTCTCCAATGGCAGGACCTGGAATCTTCGTCGCCCGGGTTGGGTAGGGGAGTTTCTGGGGTTGGAACTTGGGGGCTTCGGTAGAAGAGGAAGGAAGAAAAGGAGATGACCATTGGTTGGGAAGGAAGCACTACACCTTATCAGTGTAGTTAGGCGTGTAAGATTTAAAATGGAGGAGCTACGTGTCAATAGTTTATTGGAAGGTTGTTATTAATTGGGTATTAACAGTTGAATCGGTACGAGGTTTTCTCTTTATAAAAAGTTAAAGATAGGTTGAAAGTCTTATATAAAGAGATTTTAAATTTAAATAAATTTAAAAAATTTGAGAGTTAAATATTTAAATATTAAATTAAAATCAACTCAATTTAATCCAAATTTCAAACGGGACTTAACGTGCCCCCAACTTCAAATATATATGAAATATTAATAAAACTGCATGCACATTGCATGCGTGTCACTTTCACACTAAAAAGAACTAACAAATATGAACAAACTAAGAAGTCAAATATGCTGCATCCACGTTGTATCCTAACGTTGAAAATTTCGTTCCTGGCTTTTATGGTCAAGTCGGCACTTCATTGTTATCTTTGGACTCAAATTCTCTGGAAAAAAATAATTTACTGATCTCTCCAAATTTCATGAAATTCTAAGTAATTTTATTTTTATATATAGTAAACGAGTTCGTCTTTATAAGGAAAAATGGTTTTCTGAATATGTAACCCATATTGAAAATTTTGAGATTCATTTTGAAAAATACCAAAATAAAAAGAGGATATATTTCTAACATCTCAAAAATCTCATTCCCAGAAAAATCAATTTGTTTTTCACAATGTAATAGTTTTATATGAATTAAAGCTGTTCGCATCTCTAAATTTACTGCACTTCTAAAAGACTGTTTGGATTGAGGATTGAGAAACACTCTCAACCCATCTCATCTTATCATTACAACTTTTTCAAATTTCTATACAAAATATAATAAATAATTCAACTTTTTCAAATCTCAAAAAAATAATAATATTTAAAAATAATATTCTAAAAATATTTTATTCGACTTTCAATTTTCATCTAAATCCATCTTATTTCATTTCACTGTTCAAACAACACCTAAATGTAATGTACTGTATCATTAATCTCTATGATATAGAATCATAGATGAATGACTCTAGCATTGATTCCTTATTAGATGGGACTAGAACTTACAATGATTTCAATGAATTTTGATGGCAATATTACAATCTCTCTTGTACTTGGTTTAGCCTTTATAATTACATATGGTATCAGAGTCAACGTAATAATTAATAAATATCGATTAAGGTTAAGTCCCACATTAATTCGTTACTAGGCGGGACTAATCTACGTAATGATTTTAAGGAATTCAAATTAATATAACATTGACTTATCATTTTGGAATAAAATTTGTTACACTAAACTACCACTATTTTTAAGTAAAAGGAAAATCAAAATTTCTTTTTATTTAAAAGAATTCGAAATTTTTTTTATTAGCTAATTTTTCAAAATTTCCAATAAAATGAAAATAACACAAATATATGAGATAGCTAAGAGGTTTGACTTTTGGAATTTGTTTTTTTTTGAATTATTTTGTTTTTAAGCTATTAGTAAAAGATTTAAAATTTAAAATTTATATTCAAAATTAAATTATGTCACGCAGTCTTATATGTTATTAATAAAAAAATAGAAGTGTCAAGATGAGGAATATAAATTATTAAAATTGATCCTTTTTATAAGCTTGGATTACATTAAGGTCAATGAGAGTCGGATGGCGTAGATGTTAAGGTGTTAAGAGGCATAGAGATTCACACCCACCATCCTCTAGTCTTTGATATCCACTAAAGTCACATATGAAATACATTAGATGCTAGTAACACAAAGTCTGGTATACTTAGGCTGACCCTTTAATTGCATCATCATTGGGCGGCTTTCATTCACATGTATTATTGTATATAAGAATTCTTTTCCTATTTTGCCCCCTTTGTGGGCCCTCCAAATCTTTCCTTATCCACCTATCCAACCACTCCTCCCCCCCACCCCCCAATATTCTCAGTTCTCGTTGGCGGGCTCTAGTTCCCCGTTTCTCAACTAAAGATTGTTCTCTTAGGTTATATTTGGGCCATGGGCCGGTGATTTCCTGCTTAAGGGCCTCAGCCCACCATAAGGGATCATCTAAAATGGAATTGTTGGTTGGTGATGTTAGAAGCATGTAGCATAAGCTGTAGAAAACATTGCCCTCTGACCATTTTCTAAACTGTTTGGAACAAGAGCAAAGTGTAAGATTTTCAAACTCCTACTCATATTCTAGATAATGAAAGGATGAAGGGAGAGATAAACGGTTATATTCTAGATAATGAAAGGATGAAGGGAGAGATAAACGGTTAATTTAAAATGACCCTCATACTTTCAATTGAGAATAGAGCATGTCAAAATGTCTCCTATTTAAACTATAAACTAGTGTGAATATTGTTGAAGATAATATGTGATAGGTAAGACGATAAGTATAGGGATTTTAAACCTAACCTCAGGAATAAAGTTATAAACGAGTCGAGTTCAAATAAGTGCGTTGGTAAAGTTCTATTCGTTTAATTTTACTCAAACATAAGTTAAACTCAAACTTATTATCGAATTACATGTTCTGCTCATTAACAGCTCATTTATTGTTTGAGCGATCTCAAACTTGTTCCCAGAGAATTTTTTGTAATAAAAACATGGGAATAGTAGATTTTGTTTGTTAGACAAAATTACCTTTTTGTCCTTAGGGTTATTAATAGTTTACTAAGGTTTCATTTAGATGATTAGTGTCTCTTATTTTTTTTCATCTTTTTCTTACTATTTATTTTGCCTTAATTACATTGTATTGTCTCTTAAATAAAATTACATTTTTATCCTTGAATTTTTTTGGGACAGATTTTAGGTAACTTCGATCATTCCCTTGTGCCATGATACGCTTAGGATTATGTTCATGTGTGGTTATTTTTAGGAATAACACCATATGGTATGAGTTATTTAGAAATAAGACCACCTAATAATTTTTTTATCCATTAATTAATATCTACAAAGATGTGGTTCAATAAGAGTTAGCATATTAAAGAATATCAAACTAACGTTATATTATTGTTCCTTTCCATTTTACATTTTCATTAGTTTAGTTCAAAACATTAACCTTTAAAACGATCTTCATATATATATAAATTGGGAAGATCAATTATATAAACAAAACTAATTCCATTGGGAATATGAGAATTCATTCAGAAAAAAGAGAGATCCCAAAAATATTGGGCTTTAGAGACCTACGGCCCAAGCAAATCTATGAGGGCGTTGGTGAAAAACCTCTTCAGGCTTTTTCGGGGGGTGCTCGTCGGCAAAACCTCCCCAAGGTAACAGCCTTTCTTTGTACCGCTTCGGACATCAATATTCGGCAGAGGCAAGCCAAGCAGAAGTGACAGAACATCCACCTATTTGGCTATTTTCATTCGCATCTTGGCACTCTGGAACTTTGTCTGTATCATCGTAAGAAATGCCAAGAGAGAAGAGCCCCGGCTTGAAAATCCTCTGGCTCTGGACCCTCGGCACTGCCGCCAGTATTCTCTCTCTCTCTCTCTCTCTCTCTCTCTCTCTCTCTCTCGCGCGGGCGCTCATATATATGCTAACATATACTTGCACACGCATAAATGCTAACATCTACTTAGACACACATTTATACGAGCAATTCTTCTTGCAGTACTCGTCACGAGTGTTGTTCGGAATAGGCTGCGAGATATGGAGAGCCTCATGAATGCTCAACAACCGGAACCCATTCCCTCTGATACGCTTCTGGTTGACACGGTGCCGGGGTCTGAGGATGTTGTGCGAGAAGACACATCATAGGTTTGGATCAATCCCCTTACTTTGTAACTGGGTTCTTTTGTTAAATTCTTGGAGTTGGAGGTTTGGTTTTATTTTTTGATGGGATCGTAGGGTTTTGAGAACACTGTGTGCGGCCTGTTTGTTGAATGTTCTGAATGCGACTGCGAATTTCCGTTCTGGTTTTGTTCTTAAGTTTGGCTTGCTTTCGAAGGATTTCATTCCGGTAGTTTGTGTGTTTTTGGTAGTTGTAGATGGAACTGTGGGTAAATGAGTATTTCTTTCCAGGGTTAAGCTGCTTTGCCACAGATTAGAAACGGAGCCTAATGGTAGAGTTGGCTCGCGAGGGTGCATATTGAAAATCGAATTTAAACCCCCAAGTGTTGTGTTATAAATCATCTTAATTTTGTTTTGTACTTCTTGAAGCTTTAAAACTGTAATTGTCAGTTGGTTCCAACTGTTGAGCCGTGGCAGCGCTCCGCACATGTTTTTCTTTTCTTTTCTTTGGATATTGTAAATTCAAAGAATAGCACATGGCCACAAAACTGTAATGCCTATATTAGTTTTTTTATTTGATGTTCTAATCAGATTTCCATTATTATTAACATCTGAGTAAATATTTGGAGCTTCTACAATTCTCTTAAACTGCATCTGATTCATCAGTCAGTGTATACATCAGAAAAAACCTGAAGTTGTAGCACATGGCAGCAAAACTGTTATGCCTGTTATAGTTTTGTTTGATTTCTCAGTACATTTTCATTATTATTAGCATCTAGTCAATATTTGGAGTTACTTCTATTTTGGTGAACTGCAACTGATTGGTCATCCATGCATATGTATCAGAAAAATGAAAGTCCCGAATAACAATTTATGTACCAAAATTGAAAGTGTTGGGGTTTCTTGGTGCTGCAGAAAAAAATTTCATTTTCACCCTCCAACTACCACGCATTTTCTCCAAACTACCAAAAATGACATTGGACGCTCAAATTTACGAAAACTGATAAATGGCACTCTCATCCAAATCTTCTTTTAGTCTGTTTCTAGACAATCTCTAAGTCTGGTAGATATCATTGGATCATTCTGGTGCATTGGGGTTTCATGGTCCTCTAGAACTTTATATAAATAAAATGTGGTTTCTTTGTACCTTCAACAGAAGGTTCAGGTTTCTTTAGGTAATAGGTAAGAAACATGGTGCTTTTGGACAAAAAGGCTTGCACTTTTTGGGTGCTCAGATCCTGTAGATAATTGATTCAGTGGCAGAATACTTCTGGTCCTCTAGGGACTATTTACATTCTCTACATTTGTTTCCGCTACATGTAGATGATTGGTTAGATGTGATTTAATCATGCTATGTTTCAAGATCCAAAGGGGTGATTGATGCAAAGTATGGGAGTGCAAGGGGAGGTTGGTACTCTAATGAGAGAAGGGGGGCATATGGTGTGGGGTTATGGAAGCATATAAATAAAGGATGGGGGGTATTTTCTAGCAACACCAGGCTATGTATGGGGAATGGCCAGAGAATCAGCTTTTGGAATGATGTATGGATGGGTATTACGGCTCTTAAGGCGGCTTACCCTGCTATTTTCAGCATTGCAAGGGAAAAAGATGCGAATGTGGCAGACTTGTGGGGTACTACACATGATGCCCAAGCGTGGAACATAAATCTCACTAGGGAGGCTTATGGCTGGGAAGTGAGTATGCTGGTGGAGTTTTTTTAACCTACTTCATAACATCTCCCCTGATGCCTCAACTGAAGATAAGTTGGTTTGGTGTCCATCTCGGAAAGGGAAATTCTCGGTAGGTTCTTATTATGAGACTATTACAGCCCCACCTTTGCCTAACTTTCTGTGGAAGAGCATATGGAGGAATAAAGCACCTCCTAGGGCGGCATTCTTTGTCTGGACAGCAGCCCTCAGGAAGATCCTAACCATTGATAATTTAAGAAGGCGTGGTCTTATAATGATGGATTGATGTTGTATGTGCAAAAAGAGTGGGGAAACAGTGGATCATTTACTCCTACATTGTGAATTTGCTAGGGACACTTGGAATAATTTCTTTAGCAGGATGGGGTTAGCATGGATAATGCCGGGAAGGGTAGCTGAGTTATTGGCAAGTTGGAGAGGGATCTCACGGACAGCACAAATTGCAGCACTATGGAAAATGGCCCCCATCTGTATCTTATGGTGCATCTGGAGTGAAAGAAACAACGGGCATTTTGAGGATCAGGAAAGATATATAGAAGAATTTAGGGATTTTTTATGGAAGACTTTGTTTTTGTGGGCCATGGCTTTAGAGTTCAATGGTCTCAGAACAGTGGGTTCATGCTTTTTGGAGACAACTTGACCTTGCATGGTTCTTATGATAAATGAAGCTTAGATAATCAGAAGAATCCCTTTTGCTTTGAAAATTTAAAGATATCCTATTGTTAATATATCCTTCTGTTTGAAATTTTTAAGTCTCTTTAGGATCCTATGCATTGCTTGAAAGATTTTGCTTGATGCCATGCCAGTTGTTTTCACATGATTGTGAAGTTGCTACTCATAAATGGAATTTAGAAATACCAAGAATCTGTTGGATTGAGAAACTTGGCATCCAGAAATGTTGAAAATCCCAAAATTCTATATGATTGAGAAATTTGGTACTCTTATGTTCCAAGATTGGATGATTGTGTAGGAGTGCCTTGCTTCACCTTAAAGTTTCTCTAGGAAGCATCATAAGGATATTGGATATGGGACAATTTGACATGGGTAAATTCAAGGTTATATTTTTTAGAAAAGTAGGATATTACAGTCTACAGATTTGTTAATAATAAATCTCTTCTATTTATATATGCCTTTTTTATTTTTTTTTTAAGTTTCTCTTCTATTCAATTGTTATGAGTTGTAATTAAGGTGCAATTGAGTCAAGTAGTAAATATGCGAACTCGGTTCAATTAAAATAAATAGTTGGCTCGTATAATATTAATTAATTTTGAGTGAAACAAAACAAATGAGCTTGAGCCTGACTTGAAATTGAGTTTTTCTTTTCTTGCAAAAGTCTTGAGTACTATTAATTATTATAAATAAAATATAAACTACATTAAATTTAATTAATCCTAAAAAATTTATATTTCTAATAGCATAAATAAATTACATATTATACAATAAACTCTAACTATTTAAAAATCAAGTTAAAGTTGATAATAGATACAATTATTTATACTGCATTATTGCATGTATGAATATAGCATCTATAAGTTATACCAATGGTAACTATATTATAGTATGCAATGTAAATTATAATATATATTCTACCATTCTAATATAAGTTACACGCATTGTTAAGTTATATATCTTGTACCACTCACTTATCAAAAAATATGTTGTACCACTCAATGTTACATGAGTGTGTTATTAATTAAGTAACAACAGCACAACAGTAGGTATGATTTCTTAAAAAAATTATAATACTACTACCATAAATTGGTACATATTGTATTATTTTATGACATATATTAAACATAGTACAGATTTATTGCGTAACTAGATATATCATACATTATAAATCATAAACAAATAATGTAAATAGATCAATTTTACTTATAAAAAAAAAAATATATAAATAGATCAATTTTAATTTATATATTAAGCATATACCCTGTAACCAAATATATAAACATATATAGCATTTATCCCTTTTGCTTTTGCCTTCTGTCATGGAAACTCTGATCATAATGTTATGTGCAAGGTTGGATAGGGGATTGCTTATCAGGTTTTTCAGTGGGACAAAGAAATAATGATGAGCTACTAGTGTCTCATCTTCCTTTCGTGGATGATACTGATATTCTGTAAGGATGACCCAGAGCACTTTTGTTAGTTGTGGTGCTTGTTTCTTTGCTTTGAAGCTGTGTCAGAGCTAGGGGGAAAACTGGACTGGACTGATAAGCTTACCGGTTGGTCTTGGTCTCATAGCTTTGGGATTTTCAGTTTTTGGTCCGGTCCCAAGGTATGGTTTTTCACCCTGGACCAACCGAACTACATATATAGTTTTTTTTAATAATATTTTATATGGTATTTTATATGGTAGTTCTATAACTTAATTATGTAATTTTCATCTAACCTATAACCATTGAGCATATAAAATGTCAAATATACTATTAAATGTTAACTACTCTGCTATTGACAATTATCAAATATATTATATGATAAATCATAATATTATATGCAATGATACATACTCTAGTATCTACACCTAATTAAAATAGTTAGCTACATTTTTTGTAAGATACCTAAGTTACAAGTATGACGTATATCCATGGACCAATTATTCATTAACCATAAATAAAATATTAAAATTTTAATCTAGGCCAGGTATTAACTATCATAATTCATATACATACTATTGAGTACTAAGTTTGTAGCTATTTTTTTTTTATAGGTAATAAGAGATTTTATTCCAAGTAAATAGGCATAACCCAAGTACATAGGAAGTATACAAGAGAATACACTCAAGTACAAACTAAAGCAAAACAGTACTAAGGTAAAGCATTACAAATGTTGATATCCCTCACAAGATTATTCACCCAAAAATTTAAAGTGCTAAAGAAAAAGTCCCTAAATTATGTCATTGTGCGTTCATGATAATCAAAGCACCTCCCATTTCTCTCAAGCCATAGACACCAAAACAAACACGAGGGAATCATCCTCCACTCAGCTGTATTGCCTCCTCTTCCCGCTGCACCTTGCCAACTAGCCAAAAATTTCACCACATGATAAGGCATCACCCAAGCGATGCCAACCATTCAAATAACTCATTCCACAAGGCCGTCACCATTTTGCAATGAAGAAACAGGTAGTTAACAGATTCACCATCTTTTTTACACATGAAGCACCAATCCATCACATATAAATCCCTTTTCCTCAAATTATCAGTAGTTAAGACTTTCTCAAGCGACACCAACCAGCAAAAAAATGCAACTTTACCGGGCACTCTAGCTTTCCAAATACATTTCCAGGGGTATGTTAAATTACCGTGACTATTAACATAAAAATAAATAAATAATGATTTTATTAAATAATATTACTTATAAAATAACTATTAACATCATTAATATAATTATAATTAATGATTTTATTAATGAGTTAGTTAGATAATCCACATTAAAGAGCTCACTTAATTTTAATTTTATTATTTTATATAATTTTTATCCTTTAATTTTATTATTTTTGGGCTCATATTTTAGTTGGGCTGAAATAAATAGTGTTTATTGGTAAGTTGGGCCTTTAACAAAAAAGTGGCCATGTAGCACAAGCCCAAACCAAATGGACCGATTGGACCAACCATAGATAATAGTCTTAGGATGAAAAATGGGTGGACCGAAAGTTTTGGTCAGGTCAAAAAAGACCCTTTTGGACTGACCGGACTGAACCAATTACACCCCTAGTTAGAGCAAAGAGTCAATTTGGCCAAGTTAATCCTGGTTGGCAATGTGGGTGGCATTGGGGCATTGACTAGTACACTCACACGTAGGGTGCCATCTTTTCCCATGAAGTATGTGGGTCTAGCCCTGGGTATTTCATATAAGACAATCAATTTGGGATGGCATTTTTGTTTATCGGCATCGGGTATCTGGAAATTTGAGATGGCATTTTAGAAAAATGAAAAGGCAATTAGCCGACTGCAAGCATCTATATTTGATATAAGGGGTCATATCACCTTATGAATAGCATTTTGTCAAACCTACCTGCTTATTTCTTATATCTTTTTCCAATTCCGGTAGGTGTGGCAAGGTATCTTGAGAACTTCCAGAGGGACTTTCTATGGGTTGATGTGGAGGGTGTGCCTAAATGTCACATAGTGAGTTGTTCATCGATTTGTACTATGGTTTATTATGTTGGTTTGGGGTTAAAAAACTTGCATTGTTGGGCTAATGGTTGTGGTGCTATGTGATGAAGAGAAAGGCTTGATAGTGGAGTATCTAGTGGCGATGATGTGTAAAAAAATATAGGACCATGTGGGATGGATGGTAGACTAACTTGGTCAATGGACCATTTGGAGTTGGGGTGTTGACAAACATTTTCCATGGATGGGGAGATTTTTCGATAGCCATCATATATGAGATTGGAAACAGGTCAAGAGTTGGTTTTGGCATGTTGTGTAGTGTGAAGATCAGGCCTTGAGGTAAACCTATCAAGGTTTATATGGTATCTCCTCTCACAGAGAGGCCTCAATGGCTTAGTTTTTTTGGAGGTTAAGAATTGCAGACCATAATGGAGTATCTATTTCATCAGATTTGTGTCACTACTCAACACTGCTGTATTCAATAAGGTTGAGAGGAGACTCTGGACAAAATGGGGTGGATCCATGCCAAAAGAAGACAATTTGAGGTCAAATCATTTTAACGTTTCCTACACCCCTTGGATGCATCATTCCTTGGAGAAGTATATGGGGAAACAGGGCTACCTCAAAAGTGTCATACTTTGTATGGATGGCTATGCTCGGGAAGATTCTAATGAGGGATAATCTAAGGGCGTGGTGTGTAATGGTGATGAATTTGTGTTGCATGTGTATGAAGAACATGGAAGTCATCGATTGCATGTTGCTTCACTGTGAAGTGGCTAGTATCTTGTGGGCAGAAGCCCTATTAACTTCATGGGACAAAATGATTAATACCATTTTGAGTGGTGGAGCTAATGGTGGCTTGGCAACTTGGGAAGGTGATGCATGCAGACCATATCTGACGCTACGAATGCAGCGGAATAGACAAAACGCAGATCTCCGTCACAAAAATGAAGCAACTCTTCTGTAAATAACAGGAAATAGAATAAACCCTCTTAAAAGAGTTCTCAAATTGAATAATGAAATACAGAACCGTTAATGAATGCTGTTGCCCTCATTTAAACATGATAATTTAGTTTAACTAGAATCCAAAAAAAAAGGTCTTAAGACAACAAAGCTCGAAAAAAAACTGAAACTCTATTGTTTGCTCAACTGAAGTGTAGCCTGTGTC
Organism: Carya cathayensis; assembly: GCA_011037825.1. Classification (NCBI taxonomy): domain Eukaryota; kingdom Viridiplantae; phylum Streptophyta; class Magnoliopsida; order Fagales; family Juglandaceae; genus Carya; species Carya cathayensis. The sequence continues at coordinate 896,446 of QGSO01000372.1, forward strand.
AAGCGAGCTCTAATAGCATGCCTCACTCAATCGAGAGACTCGAGCAAGGTCTTGAGTGAACTCTGTGGAAGGATCTAGCTCGGCCAAACATTGAGCAAGTTGTCCAGCGAACTCTCAGGTTGATCCACATTGAGAGCCCTAGATCTGCCTTTGCTCAACCAAGACTTGAGCAAAAAAAAGTGTCAAGTGAACTCTCGGTCAGTGTATTTCCTCATTCCTTTGTTTGTTTTTCTTCCTCCTGGAACCCTTATTGCCTTCTAAGGTCTCAATGTACTTAAGGCCATGCAATCTTTATTAGAAGTTGGTAAGAGTCATGGGTATGGCCGGAAGGATGGCTCCTCTGTGCTTGATGTCAAGTATTTGGAATGATTGTAGTGCCAAAAACTTCAAAGATTGTGGAACGATCTGATGAGAGATTCTTTAAGAAAAGAAAAAAGCACAGGTATTGGATCTTAACATGGACAAAGCACAAGGGCAATAATTGATTGATAAAAACATTCCTAAAAACACTATATGTAGCATAACTGCATACGTATAAAATACACGAATATATATAATATATCTTAATATGCTTTATAACTAAATATATTCTTACCTATATAACATAATTAAATATACTTATGACCTTATATAATATAATTAAACGTATGCTTACCTATATAACATTCTTAAATATATAAATTAATAAACCCCTAGGGATTGTTGACTCAACTGGTAAAGGCTTGGGGGTACATACTTGGGAGGATATACCAATTTGTATCCTATGTATCCTTGATGTTTCCTTGTACTATTCTTTTGTTGTTTACCCTCTTTCTCTCTCTCTCATTATGCATATCACTATCTTTTGCTCTCATTGCCAGTTGTGGTTGTGATAAGAAAACATGGAGAAGAGCATACAGACATGTTAGGAGAAGGTACTTGGACCAATTTTATTCTATTGGACTACTTGCTGGAATCTGAGGAAGTTTCAGAGTTACTGGATGTTTCGATGTCATCTCTTAGCAAACTCTTTTGTTGATTTTATTTTATTTTTTTAATTCTAAAAAATTTGATTCTTGTTGGACAGGAATAATGTGAAAAGGGATATTCTATGGGATTTTTCTCTTTTCTGATTCTTTTTTTTGACATTTCTGTCTTGCAATTGGTGAAATTATTCTGAAAACTAATGTCCCCCCATTGACAGGTTGAACCTTTCGAGCAATTATTTTTAATTGAATTTTAATAAAATGGGATGCAAAGAAAACTTTAAAAATTGAATGAGAAACTATGAATTTGGTAGAATTAGAAATGTGTAAGTGGTTGGGAGTAATTTATGCTTAATAATGGTTATGAAGCATATATTCAATTCGATTCTTGGATGTACTCGTGCCTGTCAAATCTTCTAATCAGAAATAGTTGCTTCTACGCCTTCCAATCTAACAAAAATAGTTATCTTTACTTATCTAAAGAGCAAAAGATATCAAGCATTTGGATGATTTTTCATAGAACGCTGCAATACCTATCACGATTCAAAATGATGCAACATGTCAGATTGTAAAGATATTTTTATTATAAAGTATAGATTTAACGAATTCTATGAAATTATATCAGTTTGTAGATTTATTTTATGTAATCTTTTTGTGTTTGTAACAGTTCTTGTCTTGATTCCCTTTAAAAGGTAAAAACTGACTGAAGCTTTTATTGATAAAAGCCTATTTAAGTTATATTCACTGAAATGAACTTTATCGGTTGATTTGATTCTGAATTGCCAAAGGGTCCATGCCCTAAAAATTGTAGAAATATCTAACGTACCCCTTCAGCATTTTACAAGGAGATGGCTAATGCAAAATTTTCGGACAAAAAAAATCTAAAACAAACTTTGACATTTTTCATTAAAAACAAATGCTTCGTGCATTTTATAGATTAAAAAATAGTGTAACTTAAAGAAAAAATGAATCAAGTCTATCATCCATAACTCATCATCCGTATGAGAGTCTCTTTAGGCCGAATAGAACACAGCCATGTGAGAAAGCTCATGTAGCAGAGCAAATGGATTCATTTCACTCAAGCGTCATCCCTCTCTCTCTCTCTCAAAATCACAGGCCGATTCAGAATCCGTTATTTGTTTGTCCCTAATTGTTCACCCTTCCATCAAGCAAATGGATACTTCCGCGCACATGGGGAGCAATATGTAAATGTGAAGTACAGATTCAGAATGGAAAATGATAATTTATATTTTTTCTACAACTTCTCTAGCAATAGAAGAAATGATAGGTTCACCAATGGCTATGATGGGAGGGGTTATAACAGCAACAAAAAATAAAAATAGTGAAGAGCTTCTAAGTTGCCAGTATCAAGAAGCTAGTGACTAGGGGGGAGTTTGAAGGTTTTGTGGACCGAACCGGACCTATTCAATTCAGGATTTTCCACCTTGGACTGGACTGAACACCGTCAGGACCAATTCGGTTCGGTCCTATTCGGGATGGTCCGGTCTGGTGATCAGTTTGTTCGGTCCACCTTAGACTTTTTTTTTTTATATTTTTTATCCAAGGGAATTTTGTTTAATACTTATATAATTATATTGTGATATATTTAATATATATACATATAGTATACTATTATATATATATTAGTAATACGCTAATACTATTAGTCTATTAGTATATAGTAAATTAATATATGGTATCAAAAAAATGTATTATGATAGTAATAAATATACTTTATATCTAATCTAATTGTTGGTTGTTAGTATCTAATCTAAATTAGTATATAGAGTATATCAATGTATTATGATAGTTATTAGTTAATGCATAATGAGGATTTTTTTAATACTTATATAATTATATTGTGATATATTAAATAATTTAATACATATACATGTTATTAACTTATTTACTATAACTAATAATACTCTATTACACTTGTATATTACACTTGTACTAATACCATAACTATATTAACTAATAACTATGCTAGACTACTAGTAATATTACTAAAATACTATATGTTAGTAATAAATTGATAATAGTATATTAAATAATAGTAATACTCTTATTAAGTATTAGTTATAGCTATAAAGCCTATGTTAGAATTTAGACTATATCATAGACTATAATATTAGTACAACTGTATAAGTATATTGTAAAGTTATATATTATTATTAATTATAGTGATTAGTATTAATAGTAGACTATTAGTATAGTTATATATTAGTATTACTTATAGTGATTTAATATAACTATTTTAGTATAAGTATAACTATAGTTTATATTATAATATTAGACTATTAGTATTTTTTTTAATACCATATTAGACTCTTAGTATTAGTATAAATATTAGTATTAGTATATAATTATAAATATTAGTATTAGTTAATAATAATATAAAAATTATATAATTAATTTATTATATTATTTATAGAAATTATATATTATTTTTATTTTTCATTTGGTCTCCACCATAAAAATCTCCGGGCATGACCAGTATAGAAGTTTCTCTTTCCCTTTTACTTTTTTTTTTTTTTTTTAAATGTTTCTTTTAGCAAGCTAATTTATTTAGGCTTTGGAGATTTTTTTAAATTTTCAAATCTCTGTTGTTATTCACCAGAGATGTTAGCCTTATTTGTTGTAACTTTTACTTCTCGACATTGCATGGTATGTGATGTGGGACTCGAATCCGCAGTTAGGCTGAACGATTTTCCAGTGGAGAGAGAGAGAGAGAGAGAGGTGAAAGTGACTTTTATTCGACACGCTCTCATCTATGGTAAGTATATGAAACTGCTGAGGTGTCTTTCTACTATTGGAATGTGTAAAACTCACTTTGTCTTCTCATCTAATTTTAAGGTTTTACTGGCCTAATCTGACATCGACACCTATAGCAGCCATGCCGACGCTGTCTATCCCACTCTCTATCGTGAACTTGAAACTCCGCAAGTAAGGGTAAGATTCAGCATGTCCGGATAGGAAAAATCGACTGGATTGGTCTGATCCAATCTAAATTTCAATGGACCGAATGAGTTAGATTTGGTCCCGGTCTAGAGGTTTTCCAATTCGGACCTAATCGAAGGTAAAATAATAATAAAAATATAATTATTTATAAATTTATATATTATTTATATATAAATTAATTATATAATTATTAACTAATACTAATATTTATAATTATATACTAATATTAATATTTATAATTAACTAATAGTCTAATATGGTACAAAAAAAAATAATATTAATTACTAATAGTCTAATAGTTTGATATAGACTATTGTAATATTGTTATACTTATACAGTTATACTAATATAGTTATATTAAATCACTATAAGTAATACTAATATATAGCTATACTAATAATCTACTATTAATATTTAATACTATTATATAGTAATACTAATAACTATAATTATTACTAATATATAACTATACAATATACTTATACAGTTGTACTAATACTATTAGACTAAAATATTATATTTATACTAATATATATATATATCATAGTATACTATATATATATATGTTAAATTATTTAATCTTTCGGGACCAAATTGGACCGAACCGAACTATCCCTTATCTGCAAGTACCCATCTCTATCTCTCTCTCTCTCTCATGTGCGCGCATGTGACATGACTGGTTCTTTAGTGTTTAGGCTATCTACGTCTCCCCATGTGTGGGCAAAATGAGACTAGGTGAAAGATTCTCAATCTTGGGGGCAAGGGAAAGCTCAGTTGGATGGTCAAGATGACCAAAAATCTCAGGCGAACAAGCCTTAGGCAAGCAAGGTTCGGGGTGGGCAAAGGTTCAGTTAAAGGAAAGATAGTGTGAGGGAAGGTTTAGGTGAAACTGGTATATTTAATGCATCATTTGGGCGAGTAAGGGCGTAGGCGAGCAAAGGAAAATAAGCAATGTGTTGGTAGGTAATGTAAGCAATGCGTCATTTCATGTGAGCAAAGATGTTGGCAAGCAAAGAGTAGGCGAGTGCAATATGGTGCAGACAAAAGAATACAACGAGCAAACAACGTGCAACTCAAAGACATTTCAGGGCAAGAAATAGACACATGGTGGTGGCTGACCGATGATGGAAGAATGGAAGATCTGTGTCCGAAGACTTTGCCAGGCTGAAGATTTGATCTCTTAGCCTTTTTTGTTTTTTTTAAATTTCAAAGTTTAGTTTTATTAATTGGTTATGCAAAGCTAATTTTAGCTAGTTTGAATTTGAATTTTCGTTGGTATCATAAAGCTGATTTTCAGCTATGTTTGTTGCAATTTAAATTTGTAATATCCGTAGCTATTAAAGGAGATTGCTCAATGAATAAAGGCAGAGTATTGATTTCACAGAAATTTCCCAATTGTCTGGTGTGACTCCAGCGTAATTTACCCAAGAGTGTGTGAGGAGAGATTTCCAGCACATTTTCCTCATTTCGTTCTGAATTCTAAATCATATGAGGTTAGTTGGGCGCCAGAGAACTATTGTGCCTAGAGACAACATGGGAGTACTATAAAACATCCTTTCAACTAGACACCCTCATGATGCCCATTATTTCCATCTAAACTACAACGTAGCAAAATACTCACGGATTCACTATTCGTCCAACCACGAGCAATGACTTTATCGTTACATGGACAACATTCACCCTCAACAGTCTGGGAGGCCATCCCTTTTAGAAGAATTCGTCATCCAATAGTGAAGCCTCTGAACTCTAGTAGAGCTAATCATTTTAGAGTTCTGCCACCATTCCAATCTAGCGTACACCTAGACAGCCCAGGACTTGCAAACCAAGAGACCACTCCCGCGACTAGCTAGAGAGAACCCGTGAGAAATTTCCTTTCCTTTCCTTCCCTTTTTATTCTCTTCATTGGATGTCACCCTCACGAACTACAAATTAACTCTCTCTCTCTCTCTCTAGCCGAACTTTCTATAGATGGAAGCTATTGCCCAGATGACTAATACAAGAGGGGGGTGAATTGAGTTATATTTAAAAACAAAATAACAATTATAAATCAAATATACAATATAAAATATAAACAAAATATGAAACAACAATAAATATAAAGAGTAAGGGTAAGAGAGAAGCAAACTCAGTATGTTAACGAGTTTCGGCCCCACTGCCTACATCCTCGCCTCAAGCTATCCCTTGAGGATCCCCGAATTCACTATTCAATCTCCTTCAGGTGGAGATAGAAACCTATTACACCTTTGAACAACACCGCTACAAAGGATCCGTGTAGAACACCCTCTACACTTGCAATCACCTTACACGTGGTGATTCAACGATTCCCTGTGTAGAACACTTTCTACACGCACAAGGGTTGTACACACCTTTTTACTGATACAAGAATTGATAGTGGGTAGGATATCAGAAAACACTCCTCAATGAGTGAAATAAGAACATTACAGTACAAACTATATCTCTCAAAATGAATAAGAGTTAAGGCTCAATACTTAGAGAAGAGATAATGAAAGTTTTGAATGAATATTGTATGCTCTTGGTGTTGTGAATGTGAAGCTCTCAAATGATCTATTTATAGGCATATGAGACTTCATATTCAAATTTAAAAAGATTCACATGTCAAAGACATCATCATTCACTTTTCAAAAATTTCAAATCTAATCTTTTTACTTTTTGCATATGACAAAAGGAGCACACTTTGCTTTTCAAAAATTTCAAACCTAATCTTTTACTTTTTGCATATGACAAAAGGAGCACACTTTACTTTTCAAATTTTCAAACAAAGACATCTTCCTTTTGCATAAGTCAAGAAAAGTATCAATCACTTTTGAAATTATTCAAATAAAACATGCACATGTGAAAGATGACAATCAATCATCTTTAATATTTTCAAAGTTCAAACCTTTAATCATGGCATGCACATGTGAAAGATGACAATCAATTATCTTTCAAAATTTTCAAATTTAATTTTCAAAATATTCATGCACATGTGGAAAATGTATTTTAATGCTTTATGATAAAATATTAATTTTTGAGCCTTAATCCTAATTTCAATTTTAAGAGATTTACAACATTACTCTATGACTTTAATGTGAACTTGTTTCCTTCTTGCTCATGCTTGGTTCCTTGATGTGCTTGACTCCATTGTGTGGACAACTTGAGCTTGAGACTCCTTCATTCTTTGAATTCATTTGTTATCATCAAAATCCATGTGTAAATATATAATTACACAAAACTTGAAACCTTAGGTTCAACAATCTCCCCCTTTTTGATGATGACAAATACTTGATAGAACCTGAACTGTATTAATACTTAAGCTCCCCCTGAGAATGTGCGTTAGTTTTTCAAGCAAAAATATAAATATAATTCCAAGCATATATAACAAGTTTAACAATTTAAACAATGTTAATGTTCTAGTCTAAAACTTCTCCCCCTTTTGGCATCATTAAAAAGGATCCGCAGCAAATAAATGTCTGAAGAAAACGGTGTATTGTAGACACTGTAGATAGTAATTGGATCCGTCCGTGACCCGACAAGTGTGGCTGGAGATTTGAAAAAATCGCCTGATGTTGTTGACAAACGAGATTGAAGGCTCCGAGTTTCTAAAAAATGTCATTTTCACCGATCGGGAAAAAATCACATTGCTCTTTGACTTGGATGATAGCTCGTCTTGTTCTTTATACTATCTCTATAAAATCAGTCTTAAAGTTCATCCAATCCGCATCAAGTTTTCTTCTTATCTCTATAACTCATCTGCATTCCTTCAACATTCTCGCTTTAAGTTTTCAATTCTTCTCTCCATGGCTCATTCTTCTAACATTCCTCTAGATGCATCCATGAGGTATTCAGCACCTCAACCTCCTGTCCTTTCTGCAGCTGCCATTGGTGCCATGTTGCAGCAAGAAAATAATAGTATGGCTAATAAGTCAGACTCTGATGCTATCTACGACTTGGTGAGTCTCGGGACTCGCTACTCATCCTCTATTGTTGCTTTTTCCCAGCGGGTACAAGCCAAAAACCATGAGGTTGAAAAGCTTAAAGAACAAATTGTTGTACTTCAACGAATTGTTCAAGAGTCTCACACAAGGGAAGGAATCCTTCGGCAGAAGAATAAACAGTTGAAATCTCTATTGAAATCTTCATTCCGCTTGCCAGTTCCCATGGATAGGGATGACATGATATTGTATGAAGAGAATGAGCGTCTCAAACATGAGGCTAAGAACCTCAAGTTTATGTAAAAGTATTTAAAAAATCTCTCTATTTTTATGAACTCTGATATATCTTTTAAGAGATATTCATAATATGCATCATACCTATTTCTCTTCTAATCATACATAATCTATCTTCTGGTAAAGGTTTTGTGAATATATCTGCTAACTGATCGTGTGTGTTTGTGAACTCTAGTACTATATCGCCTTTCTGCACATGATCTCGAAGAAAATGATATCTTATTTCAATATGCTTAGTTCTAGAATGTTGTATTGGGTTCTTTGAAAGATTTATAGCACTTGTATTATCACATTTGATTGGAATGTGATTATACATGAGTTTAAAATCTTCAAGTTGTTGCTTCATGTAAAGAACTTGAGCACAACAACTACCCGCAGCAACATATTCTGCCTCAGCAGTAGATAGTGCAACAGAATTTTGTTTTTTACTAAACCAGGAAACTAATGCATGACCTAAGAAGTGACATGCTCCACTAGTGCTTTTTCGATCTATTTTACAACCAGCATAATCTGCATCTGTGTAGCTGATTAAATCGAAAGATGTGTGTTTAGGGTACCATAACCCTAGGTTAATTGTACCACTAAGATATCTAAGAATGCGCTTAACTGCAATTAAATGAGATTCTTTTGGAGATGATTGAAAGCGTGCACATAAGCACACACTGAACATAATATCTGGTCTACTGGCTGTCAAATATAATAAGCTACCAATCATACCTCGATATACCTTCGAGTCAACTGGCTTACCGGATTCATCTTTATCAAGTTTAGTAGATGGGCTCATTGGTGTTCCAGTTTCCTTAGCACCTTCCATCCCAAACTTCTTCAGCAATTCCTTAATATATTTTGATTGATTGATGAATGTCCCACTTTTTACTTGCTTAATTTGCAATCCGAGAAAGAATGTAAGTTCTCCCATCATGCTCATTTCAAATTCATCCTGCATAGTCTTAGCAAAAACTTGACACATATTTTCATTAGTAGCACCGAATATTATATCATCAACATAAATCTGAACCAAAAGAATATCATCATTTTCGTATTTAATGAAAAGAGTTGTGTCGATTTTTCCTCTTGAAAACCTTTTTTAATCAAGAAACCACTGAGTCTCTCGTACCACGCTCTAGGAGCTTGTTTGAGTCCATATAGTGCTTTTGTGAGTTTGAAAACATGATTTGGAGAAATATGATTTTCAAAACCTGGAGGTTGCTCAACATATACCTCTTCATTTATAAAACCATTTAAGAAAGCACTTTTAACATCCATTTGAAAAAGTTTGAAATCTTTATAACAAGCATATGCAAGTAGCATTCGAATAGCTTCTAATCTTGCGACTGGTGCATATGTCTCATCATAATCGATTCCTTCTTCTTGATTGTAACCTTGGGCTACAAGTCGAGCCTTATTTCTAGTAATGACTCCGGACTCATCTTTCTTTTTCTAAAAACCCATTTTGTTCCAATAATAGTATGATTTTTGGGTCTAGGAACAAGTGTCCAAACATCATTTCTTTCAAATTGATTAAGCTCTTCTTGCATAGTTAGAATCCAAGATTCATCAAGAAGTGCTTCATCAATATTTTTAGGTTCAATCTGAGATAGAAAAGCAGTATGATTGCAAATATTTCTAAGAGATGATCGAGTGCTTACACCTTGTGAAGGTTCTCCCAGAATTTGTTCCACTGGATGATCTTTCACAAATTTCCACTGTTTGGTTGCATCTCGTATTAAATTTTGATGATCTTTCCTGATGTCTCCATGTTGGACTTCCTCTATTGTGTTCTCTTTGTTGAGATTGAGACTTTCTAGTATTATTTATACCTCCTGTTTCTTCATCAATGGATTTCTTGGAGAGTAGAGAATTAGATTCATCAAATACTACATGCATAGATTCTTGTACAGTCAAAGTCTTTTTATTGAATACTCTATAAGCTTTACTATTTGTAGAATACCCGAGAAAAATACCTTCATCAGATTTTGCATCAAATTTGCCTAAATTATCTCTGTCATTCAAAATAAAACATTTGCATCCAAATACATGAAAGTAACCAATGTTGGGCTTTTTCTCATTCCAAAGCTCATAGGGGGTTTTATCTAATTTAGACCTTAATATAACTCTATTTATAACATAACATGCAGTACTTACCGCTTCGGCCCAAAAATAACTAGGCAAGTTGTTCTCATTAAGCATTGTTCTTGCCATCTCTTGAAGAGATCTATTTTTCCTCTCTACTACCCCATTTTGTTGAGGAGTTCGAGGAGCAGAAAAATTATGCACAAAACCATTTTCATCACAAAATGTTTCAATATTTTTATTAACAAACTCTTTTCCCCTATCACTTCGGATACTTGAAATAGTATAGCCCTTTTCATTTTGAATTCTCTTGCATAACTTGGTAAAAGCATTATGTGCCTCATCTTTATGAGCAAGAAAGATGACCCAAGTATATCTAGAGAAATCATCAACAATAACAAATGCATAATATTTTCCTCCTAAACTTGCAACTCTATTTGGTCCAAAAAGATCCATGTGTATCAGTTGCAGTGGTCTAGTAGTGGAAATATATTTCTTGGTTTTAAAAGAAGTTTTTGTTTGTTTACCAAGTTGGCATGCATCACAAATTTTGTCTTTAAGAAAATTTGCCTTTGGTAAACCTCTCACAAGATCATTTTTTGAAAGTTTGGAAATAAGTTCCATGTTGGCATGACCTAGTCTTCTATGCCATAACCAATTAGTTTCATTTTGTCTGAAAAACAAATAGCATCTTGTGAGGTAATTTCTTCAAAATCGATTGTATAAACATTATTCTTCTAAAAGCAATAAAACAAATATTACAATCATGATTATTTAAAATAATGCACTTATCCATTTTGAAAGTAACTGTAAATCTTTATCACATAATTGACTTATGCTCAAAAGATTATGTTTTAGACCTTCAACAAGTAAAACATCTTCAATTATGAGAGAAGATTTATTACCAATTTTACCTATTCCAACGATCTTCCCTTTCGAGTTGTCTCCAAATGTCACGTGTCCTTCTTCTTTAGATCTTAGATCAAAGAACTTAGTCTTATCTCCCGTCATGTGTCTTGAACATCCACTATCTAAAAACCATTTGTTTTTGCTTGTGGAGGACTTCATGCATACCTATAAAAACAATTAAAATGATTTTTCTTGGTACCCAAGTTCTTTGGGTCCTTTATTTATTAGTATTAGAAGAAACAAGATTTTTAGGTACCCATATGGCCCTAATAGTCATTGTATGCTTTCTTCTAATAGGACAAGCATGATAATTATGACCATTTCTATTACAAAAATTACAAATAGCATGTGGCATATATGAAGAACTTGAGTGATTATAATAGTATCCCTTTTTGACAAAATTATTACGAAAAGAATTTTGAATATTAGACTTTGATGTAGAAGGATTATCAAAAAAGTTTTTATAAGGTTTGAATTTTTGTTTTGGCATATATCCCAAGCCTGCTTTGTCAAAAACACATCTTTGACTACCAAGAAGTTTTTCAAAATTTCTTTTTCCATTCGTAAAGTTTTCAACAATATTTTCTAAATCAGTTTTCTTCTTCTTCAACTCAAGATTTTCATCTTTCAAAACAATATTTTCTTTTTTTAAAATATCAATTTCGTTTGTTAAAGAAGAATTTTTCTTTTTCAAAGCAGTATATTTGATACCCAATTTTTCAAATTCCTCATATACCTCTTCTAAAACATTTTGCAATTCTTCATATGAAGGATTTTCAATATTATCAAAATTTGTTACCTCAATGTCATCTTTAGCCATAAGACAGAGATTTGCTGATTCTTCATTGCTTGCTTCACTATCTGAGCTACTTGAATCATCATCCCATGTAGCTTTCATTGCTTTCTTGCCTTTGTTTCGATCTTTCTTTAGCAGGGGACAATCTGGCTTGATATGACCAGGTTATTGCATTTATAACAAATTAAAGTATCATTTTTACCTGAATCTTTCTTGGAAAACTTTTTGAAGGATTTCCTCGGAGGAGTTTTATTTTTCTTTAAGAATCTCTGAATTCTTCTTGTTATCATCGCAACTTCTTCATCTTTATCGTCATTTTCCTCATCTTCATCACTTTCACTTTCATGAGGAACAGCTTTAAGCGCCAAGCTCTTCTTTGGCTTTCCTTCTTCTTCTCCTCTTTTCAATGTGTACTCATGGGTGATAAGTGACCCATGAGTTCATTCACTTCGAGCTTCTTGAGGTCTCTAGCTTCAAGAATCGCTGTCACTTTTGATTCCCAACGTTTTGGTAGAGAGTTGAGAATTTTTCTTACCATTTCCACTTTGGAATAAACTTTGCCAAGAGCTGTCAAGCTGTTTATGATGTTAGTAAAACGAGTGTGCATACTAGAAATAGATTCATCATCATTCATCTTAAACATTTCATATTCATGAGTAAGAATATAAATTTTTGATTCCTTAACTTGAGAAGTTCCTTCATAAGTAACTTCCAAGTTATCCCAAATTTCTTTTGCCGTAGCACAAGTCATTACTCTATTAAACTCATTACCATTGAGAGCATTATATAATAAATTCATAGCAGTTAAATTCAAAGTATAAAGTCTATCGTCTTCACGATTAAACTCTTCTTCTTCCTTTTTGACCTTTACTCCGTCAACCACTTTTGTTGGAATATAAGGTCCATTTACAATGCATTTCCAGATTTCTCGACCTTGAGCCTGAAGAAATATTCTCATTCTAACTTTCCAGAATGAGTAATTGTCTCCACAAAAGAGTGGAGGCCGACTGCTAGATTGACCTTCACCAAATGAAGCTGCAATGTTAGCCATAAGATCTTAACTCAAAAGATAATTAATCTTATAATAGAGCTTTAGCTCTGATACCAATTGTTGCCCAGATGACTAACACAAGAGGGGGGGTGAATTGAGTTGTATTTAAAAAAATAACAATTATAAATCAAATATACAATATAAAATATAAACAAAATATGAAACAGCAATAAATATAAAGAGTAAGGGTAAGAGAGAAGCAAACTCAGTATGTTAACGAGGTTCGGCCCCACTGCCTACGTCCTCGCCTCAAGCTACCCCTTGAGGATCCCCGAATTCACTATTCAATCTCCTTCAGGTGGAGATAGAAACCTATTACACCTTTGAACAACACCGCTACAAAGGATCCGTGTAGAACACCCTCTACACTTGCAATCACCTTACACGTGGTGATTCAACGATTCCCTGTGTAGAACACTTTCTACACGCACAAGGGTTGTACACACCCTTTTACTGATACAAGAATTGATAGTGGGTAGATATCAGAAAACACTCCTCAATGAGTGAAATAAAAACAATACAGCACAAACTATATCTCTCAAAATGAACAAGGGTTAAGGCTCAATGCTTAGAGAAGAGAGAATGAAAGCTTTGAATGAGAGTTGTATGCTCTTGGTGTTGTGAATGTGAAGCTCTCAAATGATCTATTTATAGGCATATGAGACTTCATATTCAAATTTAAAAAGATTCACATGTCAAAAACATCATCATTCACTTTTCAAAAAATCAAACCTAATCTTTTTACTTTTTGCATATGACAAAAGGAGCACATTTGCTTTTCAAAAAAATCAAACCTAATCTTTTACTTTTTGCATATGACAAAAGGAGCACACTTTGCTTTTCAAAAATTTCAAACCTAATCTTTTACTTTTTGCATATGACAAAAGGAGCACACTTTACTTTTCAAAATTTTCAAACAAAAACATCTTCCTTTTGCATAAGTCAAGAAAAGCATCAATCACTTTTGAAATTATTCAAATAAAACATGCACATGTGAAAGATGACAATCAATCATCTTTAATATTTTCAAATTCAAACCTTTAATCATGGCATGCACATGTGAAAGATGACAATCAATTATCTTTCAAAATATTCAAATTTAATTTTCAAAAATATTCATGCACATGTGAAAATGTATTTTAATGCTTTATGATAAAATATTAATTTTGAGCCTTAATCCTAATTTCGAATTTTAAGAGATTTACAACATTACTCTATGACTTTAATGTGAGCTTTTCCCTTCTTGCTCATGCTTGGTTTCTTGATGTGCTTGACTCCATTGTGTAGATAACTTGAGCTTGAGACTCCTTTATTCTTTGAATTCATTTGTTATCATCAAAATCCATGTGTAAATATATAATTACACAAAACTTGAAACCTTAGGTTCAACACTTTCTACACGCACAAGGGTTGTACACACCCTTTTACTGATACAAGATTGATAGTGGGTAGGTATCAGAAAACACTCCTCAATGAGTGAAATAAGAACAATACACACAAACTATATCTCTCAAAATGAAAAGGAGTTAAGGCTCAATACTTAGAGAAGAGAGAATGAAAGTTTGAATGAATATTGTATGCTCTTGGTGTTGTGAATGTGAAGCTCTCAAATGATCTATTTATAGGCATATGAGACTTCATATTCAAATTTAAAAAGATTCACATGTCAAAGACATCATCATTCACTTTTCAAAAATTTCAAACCTAATCTTTTTACTTTTTGCATATGACAAAAGGAGCACACTTTGCTTTTCAAAAATTTCAAACCTAATCTTTTACTTTTTGCATATGACAAAAGGAGCACACTTTACTTTTCAAAATTTTCAAACAAAGACATCTTCCTTTTGCATAAGTCAAGAAAAGCATCAATCACTTTTGAAAATATTCAAATAAAACATGCACATGTGAAAGATGACAATCAATCATCTTTAATATTTTCAAAGTTCAAACCTTTAATCATGGCATGCACATGTGAAAGATGACAATCAATTATCTTTCAAAATTTTCAAATTTAATTTTCAAAATATTCATGCACATGTGGAAAATGTATTTTAATGTTTTATGATAAAATATTAATTTTTGAGGCTTAATCCTAATTTCGAATTTTAAGAGATTTACAACATTACTCTATGACTTTAATGTGAACTTGTTTCCTTCTTGCTCATGCTTGTTTCCTTGATGTGCTTGACTCCATTGTGTGGACAACTTGAGCTTGAGACTCCTTTATTCTTTGAATTCATTTGTTATCATCAAAATCCATGTGTAAATATATAATTACACAAAACTTGAAATCTTAAATTCAACAGAAGCCTAAGCACATGCTTGGATGTTAGAAGGTCATCATCGGATTTCCAACAACTCGATGACAACCATACTTAGGAAATGTCTATGCTAAACAAGTAAGCATTTGCCATGTTGATACTTACAAAATGGGCAAATGATAGTGCAATATGCGAGCCCTACTTGTGTGTTAAGGAGTCTTCATTACCTAGCAATTCCTCGTACCATCTCTCTTGTATGCATGCAATCTTACTCATGTGCCATTCATACAAAGATTTGTTTATGCATTTTTAATAAAGAAAGAACTTTTTACTTGGATTTTCTCAAAATATTATATCTCGAATTCCTATTAACTTTTTATAAGAAGGATGTAGTATATTTTATAGGGGAGTGTGTGTGTGTCACGACCCCAAGCTGAAATTGAACATTTTCTTGATAGAGCTCATTTGGTCGCTTAAGAGAGTGCAATGATGGAATGACATCTTTTGGATTGACGCTGGGCGTCTACGTCGATGGACTCGGATGAGATAGTAATACTTTCGTACTGTAGTCATTGTCTCTTTGCTAGTTGAGGTCAAAGAATGCCATGGTCAAGGATGAGGATTCGAAGCCAAGAGTTGCTTGTAATGAAGACCCACATGCGGCTATTACCCGTTGTGTGACCAAGAGAACTAGGGTGTGTGCATAGTAGTATAGGGGAGACCGTGGAGCATACTTTAAAAATGAATGTTTTAAAGTTGAAAGGCCTTACGAGAAATTTGTGGATAAATTCTTGAATTTAGGGAACTTTGGACTTATAATTGAGCTCGAGATGCTCGGATGGTTAAATTATATTAAAACGGTATTACTTAAGGTTTTCATGCTGGTATTAACTTTGATGCTTGCTTTTTCAAATTTGTAAAACTTATGAATTATGAATATTATTATTCGATTTCCTCACATTGTTCAAATTTTAAAAGTGCATATGTGATATTTCTTTCCACTCTCAGGGTTGCAATCCCCGACATGAATTTTGGTTGCTTGGTTCCTTTCTTCGGTAAGTAGATCTCGTTGCCTAGGGTCTTGAGTATTATTTATCGAACATATTTTATTATCATATTTTATTTTATAACTATCATATGGTCCTTAATCAGATTTTTTAAAATCTTACCATGGTGGTCTCACTACGATTTTAATTTTTGGAATCGACTTTAATGCATATGTAGGTGATTAGGACGAGTATGAACAAGCTCATCATGAGAAATGAGGCAAGGGCTTGTCCCTGTTTTCAATTAGACTCTATAGATATGTATTTGTTCAAGTTTTAAAGACTTGGTGAAAGATTTATGGGATGTAATAGTTTAGCCAACTTGGAGACTTATGATAATGGAATCAGAACCCATATCCTGCTTCTCTTCTCTCTAAGGGCTCTATCTTCTCTCTAGGTTAAAGCTTTTGAAGACCGTCCGAGGGAGGTGGAGCTTCGGCTCCTCGCTCCCTCCCCCAACCCTTTTTTATTCTGCTTTTCTTTGTTTTCTTCTTAAAATAAGATCGGCATCCGAAGGCCTCCACCAGAGGCTGTGTCCCGAGACCTCATCTCTATTTTTACACCCAGCTGGGCGGAGAGACCTTTCATTTTGGGAGTGGAGGTTCTCGGTTTCGTTTTGGGCGAGTTTCCAGACTGTTTTGGTATAGTCTTCTGTGGGAATTTCTCAAAGGGTTACGGTGTGAGTTGTTTCGGGTGGCTTGCTCCTGGAGATGATGTTTTTGCATGTTGGTTTGGGGAGCTTCCCGCGGGGTAAAGGACCTCTGTTTTATCCATGGAAAACAGAGGGTTGTTTTCGGGTTGTAAGCTGAGCTACATGGAGGTTTTAAAGAGATTTTAGGGTGGAGTCTGGGCGCAACTTATGGTGGTCACTCCTCTGTTTGGTGGCGGAAACCGGGTGTCGCTTTCTTTGTTTTCGTTTTGGTTGTTTAGATCTGGCTTGATCTGGTTCGTTTGGTTGGGCATTTGGAATAAGCCACTCTATTTCACCTCTGTTTTGGTTTTGGTCTTCGTCTTTGTCTCTGTTTAATCTAGCTGTTGTGGAGTATGGCTGGTTTTGGTGGTTTTGGGCTGGCAACGGTGACGGGGATGAAGCTGGCGACGGTGAGAAACCCTTGGTGCAGGAAGTGGCTCTTTTACGGTTGGTTTGTTGTCAGAATCCTTGTGCAGGAATTGCGTGGTGATGTGCGTGATGCAGGCTATGGGCTGACAGAAATCTTTGGGCAGAAAGGGGTTGGGTGTATTGCGAGTGGCATACGGCTTATGCCTTTTAGTTTGTTTTTTTCAGTGTCTGTTACGTTGTTTTTTAGTGTCTGTTTTGTTGTCTGTTATTACTAACTTTTTTGAAATGTGCAAGTACCTCTCCTCTTTTGAGGATGGGGGTTGAGAGTCCTCTCCTCTTATAGAAGGTGAAGGTTGGTTAGTTCCTCTTCTCTTTTAGAGGGTGAGGTTGGTTTGTGTTGTTTTTCTCGCAGACGAGCCGAGATTGACACTTTTGTTTATCAGAGTCCCGCATCTCAGTATGGTGTCGTCATTGGAGAGCTTAGAAGTTTTTTAGACATAGTCCGGCGCAATGAAAATTGTGTACGGGGGAGCGTAAAACCGATAAGTAGTTGGCTTGTAATCGGGGCTTGTTACCCGTTATTATTGGTCACAGCTGTAACTTCCTTCATTCAGTAATGAATTGAAGTCTATTTCAAAAAAAACTTGGAGACTTATGATGGTTTTCATGACTCATGGATATTTACGAAGTTAAGTTTGATATTCTTAAATTCTCTGGTACAAAAATTTTTATTCCCACGTGTGCTAAGCATACAAGCACACGTACTATTTAATTATTATTCTTCATTATTATTTACAAATCATTTTATTATTATTATTATAAAATGTGCAAGTGTTGCATGCTATTTATATTGTGTTTGTATCAAATTCATAATTACAAAATGTGTAAGCGTTGCATACTATTTATAATGGGAGTACGCGATACTTCTATATTTATGTGAGTTTCATATTTATTTATATTTTTAATGAGAGTGTGCGGTGCTTGTTGTATTATTTTTCTTCATTACTACTTACAAATTATTTTACTATTATTTCCTAAATTGTTATATCATTTCTAAAACGGTAATTTTATTTTCCCATCATGTTTGTTACTAACGTTAATCTCAAAGGGAGAATTAAATAGTTTTTAGCCTCGACTTCCGACCATTGCAAGTCCACGTGTGACCAACGTTTCATGCATTTTGTTAAACTTTAAAGAAGCAGGAGTTGCCTCCCATTCTTTGTCTGTCTACCTTGGCTTGATTTTTATTTGTTAATTTCTACACTGAATTTGTAGGTAGAGCAACTCTCACATGAAAGACTCTTTCTCTCTCTCTCTAATCATTAGTCAAGTCAAGTCGGTTCTATTCTTATTATTATAATAATAATAATAATATTTAATAGCAGCAGAATATGCTCATTTTATGGCTCTTTAGGAAAATCCGAATAACGCAGCAGAAATAATATATATGAAAAATATTTTAAATTATAAAATTATTTTATATAATTTTTTATAGATATAACAGTAATATATATATATATATATATATATGATCGTTATAATTAATTCTATATATGATTCTCAAAATTAATTCCCAACATAGTTAACATCTCATTATTTTATTTGTTTTTATTACCTCTGCCCCTGTCGCAAGTCGGTGTATACGATAAGTATCCGTGCAAACCCACTAGCTTTACTCTCTCTCCCTCTCTCCGTCACTCTAATCGCAAAAACTTCGGGCGCAGAGAGACTCCGACTCACATCTCCTTCGATTCGTCTTCGTCTTGGTTTATGAGGTACCTCCCTCCCTCCCTCCCTCCCTCTCCGTCTAGGCTGTCTGATTTGCTGCCTGTTTTCTTCGCGGATCTGATTCTCTATGTATGAGATTCGAACTCTAAATGGTGTTTTCTGGCCTACTCTTTATTTTATTTTATTTATTTATAGAATTCTTTATGTTTTGGTTCATGACGTTCTTGGTGGGTTTGCTTGCTTTGGGGTTGTTGTTGAATTGCTCGATCTTGTGGGTTTTCCTGTTGAATTATTCTATATTATAGGTTTTTGGCCCTTGATGGGGAGTAGAATTCTATGAAGGATTTCGTGTTTATTAATTTTTTCCAAGAAATATAAAATATGATAGAATTATGTATTTATATTTTCGGGTTTGCATTGGGTTTTTCCCTCTGATCCATATCTTGATAAAGAAATATACTTTGGATGTGAATTACAGTTGAAACTTGATGGGATTTATTTTATTTTATTTTTTATGGGTTTCTTGATTTCCGGAATGTGCAGGGGGTGGAGTTGGGGATATTTATCTTTTCCACTTTTTTTTTTTTTTCATGGGAAATAAGATTTCTTTATACTTCTATCTGTAGTTATGTTGAGACGGATTTGATACTTTACCTCAAAACTCCATCTTTGTTACATCAGTTATGATTCATTTTACTTGCAGAAAAAAGTTACGATAGAATATTTGCTGCAAGATCCTTTTTTTTTTTTTTTCATCTTAAGGTCATAGCTCAAAATCACTGATTAATGTCTTTTGGCTCCGTTTCTGCAGCTCGAAGGAGAAGCCCACTCTTGGGTAAGATGTCTTCTCTGTTTTACGCTCTGTGTTAGCTGGTCTATTATTTTGATATTTTGGAATTTTATCTAATTAATGAAATTGTGTTTTTAATTTTGTTCCTTTCATTAATTGCTGAATAGATAATTAGAAATGGTAACAATATGTTAAATCTTAATTTTATACTTTCTTGGTTTGGTGAAAGGAGAAATTAGACGGACAAATACCCCTGGCCAACTTGTTGTGTTAGGCCCAATCATATTGGGATCTACATTTCTTTGGTCCTTGATGAAATTATGTCCATTTATGTCAAGAAGCCCCTGGAAGACATGTCTGCGCTATTTTCTATTACAATCGTTGGAACCTTTACATTTTATAAATCATGTTCAGTTTTTCATGCATCTTCTCCATGATCTAAGATAGCATTGTGTTAAATGATTAATTGTTACCAAGCTACCTTGAAGTTATCACATGCTACTATGATGCTCAATTGCCTTTACTCTGTACTTTTCTTTTTTAGAGGTTTCTTCCCTATTGTCGTATTTTGATTTTTGTTTTTCTTACAGAAGATGAATGGAACTAGAATCTTACCATCGTGGATAATGAAATCTACTTTATGTGGGAATTGAATTTAGTGCTTTTCATCATGTTCTTTTGTTTTCTTTACTGGTTAGGTTGGTGGATAGGATGTGCATACATTTGTGAATTCCCTCCAATCATTGTATTTTTAAAAAGACTAATTGTAGCGTTATCCATTGAAAATGGCACAAATGTCCCATTGTGCTCAATTCATCTGATTTTTAAAGAAGTGATACCTGATGTTGTTTTTAGGGATGCATTTGATGTGCTTATGGTGACTTAAAAAACAAAAAAAGTGCTTGTGCATCATGGATCTTACATATTTGTGGGTAGTCTTGCCTTCCATAACATCATTGTTGTTAATTAGTATTACAATAGCTACTACTACAGCAACCAGAAAGTTTTTAGCTTCAACCTCATTCTCATTTAGTTTTATTGATCCTCATGTCCAGTGGTACGCGGATTAAGACCCGCAAACGGAACATCGCAGCGCCTCTGGACCCTGCAGCATTTGCGGATGCAGTGGTCCAGATTTATTTGGATAATGCTGGTGATTTGGTAATTGTTACCCATGCATAATCTTAATAACTACAAATGTGCATGTGTGCACTGTGTCCATTTTTTATTGTTGTATGTGACCATATCTTTTACTTGCAGGAACTTGTTGCCAAGACTATTGAGTCTTCAGATCTTAACTTCTCAAGATACGGTGACACCTTTATTGAGGCATGCTTCTTGATCCTTTAGATATTATTTTATATCCTCTGACAAAAAAAGGAAAAAAAAACCAATCATTATCAGTGTCACTGGATCTTCACATGTAAAGAATGGCAATCCTGGGCTAGATCGAGGAAAATGTATTCATAGCATTTGTTTATCAAGTGTTTTATGGCATGATGCTTCAATATAGTGGACGACTCATCAAATAATCAAATTTACCTGTGGATCAGGTCAGTCATAGCAAAACTGAAAAGAGAAAAAATAAAACAAAAAGGAAAACCTGGTCCTATTTTGTTGATATCAGTCTAAAATTTGATATACTTCAAGAAATATCAAATTTATCATTTAGTCCCAACTCCATTATTGAGATTGGTATGAAATTAGTCTTTCTTATGTGATATTTTCTTTAACATTCACCAATTATCTCTTAAACCATTTATCCATATATCTGTTACACAATACTTGTACTTGTGATCAAGGCAGAAAATGCATCAAATTTGTTATTTTACTCTTTTATTTTATTTTATTGGTAAACAAGATTTTATTAATCATAAGAATAGGCAAGAGCCAAAGTATATGGGACATGTACTAGAGCAACTCATAAGTGTGCTAGTTTAATGCAGTATTGTTATTTTACTCTTACATATATTTTATGGGAAATTTAAGTTATGTTTAACTTTCCGGATTTCGTATAAGTCGTATTACTTGATTACTGCAGGTTGTTTTCACAGGAGGGCGTACGCAACCTGGAACTACCAAACCTGATGAGGGGGAGCGCCATCCTTACTCTATAATAGACTGTGATGCTAAACGTGAAGCTATCTTACCTTCTGTAATCTACATACAGAAAATTTTAAGGCGGAGGCCATTTCTCATAAAAAATCTTGAAAATGTCATGCGAAGATTCCTGCAGTCCTTGGAGCTTTTTGAGGAGAATGAGACGAAGAAGCTGGCAATTTTCACAGCACTTGCTTTCTCTCAGAAGCTATCAGGTCTTCCACCAGAGACTGTGTTCCAGCCGCTGCTTAAGGATAACCTTGTGGCCAAAGGGCTAGTTCTTTTATTTATAACAGATTTCTTTAAGGAATATCTGTTTGATAATAGCCTTGATGATTTGATTTCTATACTGAAGCGGGGTAAAGTGGAAGAAAATCTTCTGAACTTTTTCCCATCTGCAAAGCGATCTCCTGAGGTTTTCTCAGAGCATTTTACGTGAGTTTGTAGTTTGTACTATTAGATTGTGAAAATGTTGTTACAGATGCTTTTTTAAGATTCTTTCCTCCTCTCTCTCTCTCTCTCTCTCTCTTCCTAATTCCAGATCCACCATTGTATGTTGCTTGTGTGGACCTGCCTTTATATTTACCAAATGCATTCTACTCAATTCTATAGAAAATAAATGTTTAGTAGCTTGATGGAATATTTCTTTTATATTCTGCCTTGGTGTATTTTGATGAGTTCACATGACATCTTTTTTTTTCTCCTCATTGTTTTATTGTTTTTAATTTCATCACTGTTTTGTCCTTGACAGATAATTTGGAACTAATCTATGTTTATTATTGCCAATGTTTCAGCAAAGAAGGGCTGGTAGCCTTGGTGGAATATAACGAGAAGAAAATATTTGAGGTGAAACTTAAGGAAATGAAATCTGCTTTAACAACCCAGTTAACAGAGGTGGTTGATATATCTGAAGTCATAGAAACAGTGAAGCAGCGTGTTAAAGATGCTAAATTGCCAGATATTGAGGTTGTGAGGATTCTGTGGGATGTCATAATGGATGCTGTTCAGTGGTCTGGAAAGAATCAGCAACAAAATGCTAATTCTGCTTTACGCCAGGTATGCTTGGGCCTGTACTTGTTTTGTGCTTTTTTTGGAACACGCATGTTGAATGTTGTACATGTTAGTTGTGTGTCGCATATTCATATATATATTTTGGTGATGTGGAACCTCACCTAGGTAGGGCTCTTCTGACTCACTTGTGGTGAGTAAACCTTGGATACACAACCTTGCTGACCAGAACTGTGTATGTTAATCCAAGGAAACACCTAGTAAGGAATTGAACCCAGAATCTTTGAGTATGCACCCCATCCCCAATTGAGCAATTTGAGCAAGTTGAATCTTTTGTTTTCCGGTTGGGTTATTTTTTTCGTTTTTGGGGGCAGCGGGGCAATTAAACATAGTTTTGTAATTTGCCAAACTGGATGTAGAAGAATAATTTACTACTTTTAAATCGAAAGATGTTGGCTCTGTGTGCACACCTGCGCACGAGTGTAAAAGAGAGAGAGAGAGAGAGAGAGAGAGAGAGAGAGAGAGAGAGAGTACAGGTGGGATCATTGATCCCCCATGGCTTGTTGAGTAGTCTTGTTTGTTTACAGCTAAGTAAGCAAAGACTAATCCTCTTTGGATTTTCAGCATTGTCCCTACTAAATTCGGAAACTGAATTTTGAAAGTTAGATTACTGGGTTGGCTTAAGTGTAGTCTCGGACACCCGGTGCCGATAAAAAATAAACAATTAGATTACCAAAAGATGGTTCTGATGGTAAATGTGAATCTTTATGATAGCAGAATATGGGTTGCTTTTGGCTTGCTTTGCCACTATTGCCATGTTCTTTTCAATTTCATATGCATATGACAGTCTCACTGTTGTACTTGTACATTGCCAGTGGAGACGTTGTAGATATGCATATGACAACATCTTACTTGTTTATGACAGCATATGCATATGACAGCATCTTACTTGGAAGTGGTTGAGCAGATGCTTCCTTCTAATTTCTAGTCTCTGTTTTTTATGCAATTTCTGAACAAACTTGAATTTATTTATTTATTTATTTTTTCTGTAACTTAGTTTACTCTTTACTATAGAGTGTTTTCATTTATTTATTTATTTATAAGTAAGTGTTTTCATTTATCTTAGGGAGCAAATTAGTGAAGAGATGCTTTCTCTGAGATGGTTAGAATGTGATTATTAAATCAAACAAATGCGAGTGACTTGTGTGTGATTGGTGATTATTAAGGCTACGGGATCCCACATTTTTTTGTGTGGAAACCCACAATTTTGATTAGTGAAAGGAGAATAATCACTTAAAATATGAAGGTCAAGAGGATCATCATTAGTGCGGAAGGTCATGTTAACATAGCGAGGAAAAAACATGCCTGAGCCTTGCTAGCAAGAGTACATGGGCTTAGACCGTAAATTGTAAAATTGGAGCTGTGTAGCTGACTAGTCACAGTGTAGACTTTTGATTTGGGTTGTGGATTGTAATAGGGATAGTTGTTAGAGCACAGCTTTTATACCATAGCAAGATATAAAGGCTTCCATCCAGTGGATAATCAGATAATCATCTTTTCTGGAACTGTTTGCTGTCTGTGTTAAAAATACATGTTTGTTTTCTTCTTCTTCTTTTTTTCCTTTCGTTACTTTGTTTCTCTTAAACCATAGATTATAATTTGTGCCGCCACATTGCTTATGCTTGTGTTCATATAACGTTTTGACATATTGATCATAAAAAACTTCACCTGCCCTGAAAGAGGGGAAAAGAAAAGGGCCATGCAAACGTCTTTCCTGAAGTTGAATCTGCACAATTCATATCAATTCAAGACTGTGATTTACTTTTTCTAAATTTATGTCATCTGGTATATCACTTAATGCATAGCAGTTTTAGGAGTGTTTGGTACTTTCTGCTAATGCCATTCCATAACTTGCATATGCAGTAAAACTGGATCCTGTGGATATTACATACAATTGAATTATTTAAGAACTCTTGCATAAGATAACTGAATATCAGTTATCCCATTTGAAGAAAGTGATGGCGTTAAATTGATGGTGGAATTGTGTTTCACCTAAAGGCCCCAATGAATTCCTAATTGGAAATATTTTTTTGTGATATAGGTGAAAACGTGGGCAAAACTGTTGAATGCTTTCTGCACTAATGGAAAACTTGAGCTGGAGCTCATGTATAAAGTTCAGATGCAATGCTATGAGGACACGAAGCTCATGAAGCTGTTCCCTGAGATTGTGAGGTCTCTCTATGACCAGAATGTGCTTGCAGAAGACACGATTCTGCACTGGTTCCGCAAAGGAACAAACCAGAAGGGCAGGTATTTAAGTTCATTTAATTTCCACTGTAGGGATATTAGATTTGTCATGATCACTGGGATTTTTTTGGTCAATAGTAGTTTATCTTGAGATTGGCTCCCATTATGTTTACTCAAAATACTTCTGACCTGCAAAAACGAGCGATTTATGTGTTAGCTATGATATTGGTCCCATTGATGTCTTCTCATGCTATGATTTTTTGGATGTGGCATAGCAGGACAGTCTATGGCTTAAATCATTTCATTTGTTTCCTGTGGCATGTAGTTAATTCGATATCTGAAATGGAGCCTTTCTTAAGAAGACGATGAAAGATTTAAATGGGTTAACTTTTTAGGATTCGCTTCTACCTAGATAGGTCAATCTCTTGTATACATTATGTGTAACTAGTTGCGTCTTTTGCACTTTTTAATTAAGTTTTATTATTTGTTTATAGTAAAAAAAAAAAAAAAAAAAAAAAACTGAAAAGATGTTGAAGCCTGATTGTGGACATTATTTGTCTCTTCTTCATGTGCTATGTTTTGGATGTTGCATGGCAGTGAGTTTAATGGTGATGAAATCATGCCATTTGTTTCCCTTCGAAGTAAATATGTTCTCTGGGAATTGTACAACATGCATGATTCACACTTCTTTGGACCTTTATTTGCATATTCTGACAACTGCACCTGTTATGGGTTACCCATTTTAGTATTAATTCTGTTCCATTTTCCTTGAAACTTATAACTTTGTGTCGGAAAATGCAACAGGCAAACCTTTGTGAAGGCACTGGAGTCCTTCGTGAATTGGCTGGAGGAGGCGGAAGAAGAGGAATAGGTGCGCAGCCAATGATGCTGTAAACCTCAGCGCTTTTAGTTTTATCTTACCATCTTATTTCTATCCACTGTCTTCGATATGAACTAATGAATTTCCATGTCACGTTTCTCTTTCTTTTTTTATATTTTACGTTGGTGTTCCTGAATATGATATGATAAAACCCTTGATAGTTTATTGCTTATAATAATCAGTTCCACCTCTCTCTCTCTCTCTCTCTCTCACTCTCTCTCTCTCGTCATTTTAGGTTGTGCTTGGCCACACAAAATTTTCATCTCAAATACAAAATTCTATCTCATCATTACAACTTTTCCAAATTTTCATATAAAATATAATTTACTATTTTTTTATTCTAAATTCTGTCATCTTCAATCAAACCGGTTGGTGTTGCACATTTTAAGTGGCTTGATAAGTCAATTATTTAAATGGAAATGGTAACTTGAAACATGAGAAGGAGTTAAGACGCTAAAACTCCTTTGAACTCAAACAGATGGGCATTTAAAGTCGTAAAGCAATCGAACTATTTCCATGTCAACAGGGGAGTGCTCCGATGTACTCTCCGTTTCTCGATTTATGGGAATTCAATGAATCCGGGGCTGCAAACTTCAAATACTGCTGCTTCTTTCGTTATGTTTAATTAACTTGAACTAGTTCACTACTTTGTAAATGATTCAACCAAATAAGGTCCCTAATATGGAAGAATTGGTTTACAGTCCAACAAGGTTGATTGCACGATCACACAAGCTAAATATTGTTTCATATATTGTTTCATGGAACAAGTCAATAGTTTTATGCAAAAACTGGTCCTAGAGAATCTGAGGACAAAAAATTGTTTGGCTAGGGGGAAAAAATCTGCTAGTACCTCAAGTAAGATAATACATTAATAAGTATACTAGCTTGCAAATAGGACAGGAAAACAACAATGAAAATTATAAGTATAGAAAAAATCAATGACAAAGTCAAATCTAAGTAGATATCATGACCTGATCACATGACTGTAGAGCTTGGTTGATAAAGAACTTCACATCAACATATGGATCCTCACTGAGTTCGACTAGACAAGGATGGATTGTCTTCTCCACTATTTGCATTGTTAAAAAATCATCACAATAAGTAGTTAAATCTTTATTAGACAAGGCAAGTGGGATAATGAAGTCATTTAAGAGGACTACCTTAGTTATCCCTATCTCCATTCCCAAAAGTGTAGCCAGGGGCTCCACCCCCCGCTCCTGCATGGAAGTTTGGCCCTTGAGCCTCGTCCTCGCCGCTATAGAGCCCCTAGGTTGTCCACTCGTGGGCCTTAATGGGCCCAAAACTTGTTTATGGGCCATTTTTAGGCTTATAATTCATTTTTTGAGCCAATTTGACTCAAAACCTATTTTCACTTCAATTGAAATTAAATACATAAAATATAAAACTAAATGTTATCTCTAAATATAAATAAATCTAATAAAGTTGCTAACTAATAATTCTAACCTATTATAAGTAGTATAAACTATTACACATTAATCTAAACTATTACAAATTGTCAAATAGCTTGAATGAATAACAATGTTACAACAATTGAAATACATTAAAAAAAAAAAGGAAATAAAGGTAACAACATGTAGCAAACATTTGCCAACTCCAAGTGACATCATAAAACTTGAAAAAGAAAGCAAGAAAAAAAAAGAGAGAATATGAATAATATGATGTCTCAAAAAGAAAAGAACGTTAATTAGGAAAAAAAATCATTATTAACATATATACAAACTACAAAGAATTAACTAACAAAGTTAACAAACCAATAGTGGTGTATCAAAGTCATATTATGGTTGATGTAGATTAAGTATAACACACCGTCTAATTAACCATTAAATTAATCTTTAAATGCCCTTAGATTAAGCTTATGATTTTGACTTTAAATATTATTATATTATATTATTTATCTTATTAGAGATAGTTAGATTTATTTAGACCATGGCACTTTGTGTCATTAATTATTAAGCATTAAGGATTAGAGAAGCACGCCTAAACCTATCATGGCCCTTAGAACTTTAGAATGTGAATGGGCCAAGACTTAGAAGTCTTAAGCCAAGCCTTATAGGAATGCAAGTCTTGGTAGGATTAGAGTTGACCCAAGTTTGAGAAGACATAAGGCCTTTTGGGCCTAACTTGGTATAGGCTTGACCCATGGTTCAATTTGGTCAAGGTAAACCTTTCAAGCCCCAACTTTGTAGATCTTGAGGTCTTTCATAATCTCTCAAAATCTGGAAACAAAGGTCACCCATCAACCCACAGCCAAAACCTATAAAACCTCCACTCACTCTCATGGCCCTTTTAAGCTCAACAAGGCCCAAAGCCTGTTTTGCTTCTTTTCACCCTTCAATTTGAAGCCCAATACACTATACAATGGCTTTCCTCAAACCCATATTGTGACGCCCCCAAATTCCGCTTGGGATTGAACGGACATTTGAAGCGTCGAGACATGCAACACAAGATTACCTGCCCCCGTTCATGACATATAAGATGCAATGTTCATAACATGCATCTAACATTATGCAATATTCGTACTTGAAACATAATTCATACATAAAGGCATACTAAAAAGCCGTGATCACCACACTAGTCTAAAATGGTTGTGATCAAAAGAATACTTGAGATACAACTCCAAAAGTACAAGTATTAACCTAAGTTAAATACTATACCATCATCAACATCGCACCGTGGCCTAGTCGACCGTATTCAGTTGGTCAGATTCCAATTCTCCTTTGGGTCCTGTAACAAGATCTACCATTCGGGGGGAATGGTAGTTGGGACTACCACAGTGAGATTTGATTACAAATCTCAGTAAGTTAACATAAAACTCATACACAGGTTAAAAATGCATGCATGGCAGTAAAAGCATAAATGCATAATTATAGTCATACATAAACATAGTATAACTTGACATATAGCATGACTTAACCAGAACTTAAGCGTGAACTGAACTTGACTTAACATGGCATGAACTTAAGCTTAAAACATAACATGAACAATCAACATAACATGAACGTGAAACATAACATGGACATGAACATAACATAACATGAACGTGAGCTTGAACGTATCATAAACGTGAACATAACATGATGTGAACATGAACTTGGAACATAACATGAACATGAACATAACATGTACGTGAGCATAACATAACATGAACTTGATCTGAAACTTGACTTAACATAAACTTGGAATCTTATTTAATTGTCTTGATTAATAACGTGCATTAATACGTACTCCACAGTTGTTGTGGCCCCACGTATTCAAGTAACATAAAACATAATACGTACTCCACAGTTGTTGTGGCCCCACGTATTCTACATGTCACAATTGCTGTGTCTCATGTAGTGTATGCTCCACAGTTGTTGTGGCCCCATACTTCATGCTCCACAGTTGTTGTGGCCCCATGAATTCACATAACATAAAATATAATACGTACTCCACAGTTGTTGTGGCCCCACGTATTCTACATGTCACAATTGCTGTGTCTCATGTAGTGTATGCTCCACAGTTGTTGTGGCCCCATACTTCATGTAACATAAAATATAATACGTACTCCACAGTTGTTGTGGCCCCACGCATTATAAGTAACATAAATATAATACGTACTCCACAGTTGTTGTGGCCCCACGCATTATAAGTAACATAACATAAATATAATACGTACTCCACAGTTGTTGTGGCCCCACGCATTATAAGTAACATAACATAAATATAATACGTACTCCACAGTTGTTGTGGCCCCACGCATTATAATAACATAACATAAATATAATACGTACTCCACAGTTGTTGTGGCCCCACGCATTATAAGTAACATAAATATAATACGTACTCCACAGTTGTTGTGGCCCCACGCATTATAAGTAACATAAATATAATACGTACTCCACAGTTGTTGTGGCCCCACGTATTATACGTAACATAATATAAGATATAATACGTACTCCACAGTTGTTGTGGCCCCACGCATTATAAGTAACATAGAATATAATACGTACTCCACAGTTGTTGTGGCCCCACGTATTATACGTAACATAACATATCTTATTTTTCTTAATGCATGAGATGTTAATTAATATCATATAATTTTTTCTAACATGACGTATACTTGTAATGACACAATATGATTTAATCATAAACATTTCATGGCATACTTGTATCATATGGCATACTTAACATGGTATACTTATAACATACAGCATTGTATAATAGAAAAGATTGTGTAACAGATAATTATTCATGAGATTAAATCATACGTAACAAATAAACATATAATGACATAGCATGGCATGGCATATACGATAACATACATACATAAATTGTAGTTCCCTTACCCATCACACATACACAATAAACTGATAGTAAGTTAGAGGCTAACTTACCTCGATCGTCGCGTTCTATGAGAAAAGGGCGCGAAACACGAGGAACTGCACAACAGCTGGAAGAGGAACACTCAAGTCCTTAAGATTTTCACTTCTGAACTCAATTGTCATATTATGAGCACTTGCAACACCACGGCAACTTGAGGTTTCACTATACTCAGAAGAGATAATTTGACTTCATAAAGCCTTTGCACTAAAACAAGTTCATTAAAATTATCAATAATAACCAACAAACAATTCCTTTCTCAATCCATATACTCTTAGCCATAGTCAACCACAAGATGACACCAGTCACCCCAGACTATAATCCATAACACCACTGCTTCGGGACACTGTCATACAGTTTCCCAACACTACACCATGCTCTACACTTCTCTGTTACGCCATCCAACCCTTCGTGACACGCCATCCGGTGTTTCACGACTTAATACAGAGTACACTCACGTGAACTCTCTTCCATCCACACTACAAAACCCATCACTGCGATACACGTCTCACAGTGCATCGCTACGCGACACGGAGTACGCACTACGCGTACTTCCTTCGCTACAACACTCATCAACACGATGCACATCACACGATGCATCGCCATACAACACGGAGTACACTACATGCGTACTCCCTTCCTTCTACGACACACATCATTACAGCGCACGTCGCGCGGCGCGTCGCTGCATTACACAGAGTACGCTACACGCGTATTCTCTTCACACAACCCGCCGTATCACATCTACGGCATCCATCTCACGCCTATACTTCACAGCACAGTCCACAAAATACACAATCAAACTCAACACTTCACAACCACACTTCCCTTCACAACTACGCAACGAACTCCACAAATACAACTACACAATTCACAAACCAACCAACGAACTATTTTAAACGTAAAATAACTAGAGATAGAAGGTCATACCATCGATGGGATAACCCGCGCGTCGCTCGTTGTTCGTCACGAACATGCTTCGGAGGAACGTACGTGGCGGCGTACGGTGGCTGTCCACCACATAAAGTGGTAGTTTGGGCTTGAGAAAGGCTAGGCGTGGTCTTGGAAGACTCATGATTTTACAGCTGTCGATGAAGAACAAATTACGTGATTTACGGAAAAGATAATCTATACGCGTGATTCCAGATGAGGGTAAAGATGAGAGAGATGTGATTGCTGTCGGGAAATAATCCAAAACTGATAATTTTAGCGGGCTGTTACACATATCATACCCTAAGTGAATCTTTGAACCTAAATTAAGTTTTGAAATTGGGTTAAGATCATTAATAAACTTATCCATTATTAGTGAAATTTAAACTTTATTTTGAGTTTGATTTTCTTAATCTCTTTAGCCTTTTTGATCTAAAATTTTCTTGTTTCACTATTCAATTAAACCATTCTTAGATCATATTAAGACCCTAGATAAACGTCCACACATGTCATTAAGAGAAATGACATATCAAAATCCCAAACAACACCAATCGACACACATGTGTGCCCTTTGTGTGCAATGGACTATTTTGCCCTTAAGCCCAATCTTTTTGTGCCTCTTTCTCAAGAGCACTATGGTCTTTAAACACCTCATGAGATCCCTTTGAACCCAGATCAAGCCTTGGACTAGTTTGGTTTCAAGAACCAAACCAAAACACCAAAACCAATTTCACCTTGGGCACTACTTGGATGAGAACCAAAATGGTTGATTCTTAACCTCACTTCTGCCCATGGTTGAGCCACCACCGCACTCCACCTCCATCACCACCTAATCTCCAAGAATCCTTCATGGTAATCATGAGCATTTGACCAAATTTTTCCACCCAAAGAAAGCACAAAATCGAAGGCATCAAGCCACCTTCATTTTGGCAACCCACTTCCCTTCACCCCTTTCATTTTGAGCTGCCACTTCATGATCACTTAGCAGCCAACCAAGAACCATTCCCTCACCTAAAAAGCCTTCCAAGAATGGCTTATGACCTGCACAAAGCAACCATGGTGAAAGGACAAGAGGGTGCGTCAAGGCCATGATCAAAACTGTCCAAAAAGCCATCCTTGAACCTATCAACTTCATGTTTGATTTTTGTTTGTTTTTCTTTTCTTTCTTCTGCACCAAGACCTGACCAGCACCCCTAGGATCATTTTAGCACCTGAATTGATGAAGTCATGGTGATTTTACAGCACTATTCACTATGCACTAGTGACCCAAGATGATGAAATGCAAGCTGAAATTTTAGCACCTTACACCGCCGCTCACATCACCCAATCCCAATAGACTTAGGCCAACGTCCCCTCCTCATTGTCTGCCTATAAGAAGCTCCTCCACCTTCTCGTTTCCTTCACACCTCATCTCCAAGCTCCTCTTGAGCATTGAGAGCCATCTTCCCCCTTAGTTCTTGAGAGAAACTGAAAAGGGTGTGCGCGCTTGAGTGTTCTTGAAGTTCTTGTGAGTTATTGTGTTGGAAGCTTGAGTGGGCCACGAAATTTGTATGTTTTCTTGCCCTATATCTTATTTTACATGTTAAGCTTTGTTTTCAAGAGTTGGAATAAATTTTGGTTGAGTTTAGAAAATGTTACCATGCTTAATTCAAAATCGGGTTCATTAAGAATGAGTTAAGAATTTAAATTATTTTAAGTGGAAATTTTGGCTATGGCATGTCTTAACATATTTTGATATGATTTATTAATGTCTTAGAATGATCATTGAAGGTTTGATTTTGAAATTAGAAGCATGCCATGATAGGTTTTGATTCTATCTTGTGTTGATCATCAAGCATGCATGGTTTTTAATTAAGTTAAGATTAAGGCATGAAGTTCTGAATTATTTCACCTAGGGTGGATCAATGAGAATTTATAAAGCCTTGTAATTGGGATAAGAATCAAAGTACATGTTTTGGGTGAATTTAGGAAGCATGCCTTTGCAATTTAGACTAAGAGCATCATGCTTGATTAATGAAGGATTAATGAAGATTAAGGTTTTTAGCTATGATTAAGTGTTGGGATGAACTTTGTCACCCAAGAATTTGCTTCTATCATGTCATTAAGGACTATAGTGATTATTTGTGATTTAAGAAAATTGCATAAGCATGCATTCATAGGGATCAATAGTTGAAAACACATTTTGGCATCAACTAGAGCTTATGCCATGGTTTGTGTGTATTTGACCTAGTTCCACTATGAATTTTAAAATTCTAAGGGTATAGATGGTTTTAGAATATAAAAAATATGATGTCCATGATGTTTGGTTACATTTGAGGTTCGTTTGCAAATAGTGAAAAATTTAGAGCCTTAGTGGCAATGTTTGAGAGTTTAGGGGTATTTTTGTAAATATCTAATTTTGAAGACTTTTGATTATGAACATCTTCCCATAGTAGTATAAATCCTAACTTAGTATAATTTTTATTTCAGCCACTACGACCTTTTAAATTCAAGAAGTTTGTAATTTAGCCTCTAACTTACACATTGATGAATTATTTATGATTTATTAATAAATGCCACATTTATGTTGTAATTGTCATTTTGAGCATAAAAGATCATGTTATATGATACATTGAGTGCATAACATGACATGTGAAATTCTCACCATTTTAGCATATTGCATCTATAAATGTCATTTTCATATGTAAGTTTCCTACATATGCACGTGTTATGAAATACCTTTTTCAACATAGCATGAAAAATAATTTTTGTCACTATCCCAAAGGCTAGGATGAAAAATTATCCTAGTGGAACTCTTTTGTCCATTCTAGAGTATTTAAGAATGGAGTGGTAATCCTCACAAAGAGAAAATAAAAATGATGGTATGTGCAATGGATGGAAAATGGTACTACTAGTCATGGACTAGATTCATATTTTTAGATTTTGATTGTCGGATTGAAATGTAAAGGACTAATAAATTAAACTCAGAAATTAATAAAACTAAATTAAGAATTAAACTAGATTAGAAAGTAATTGACAAAACTTGCACTAAAAATTGAAAAGCCCCAAAATCAATGTTCTAGGGTTCATCATTGTATTCAAATCATAAATTCTCAAATTAAACCATAGCAATTGTAATCACTATTAAAATGAAAGCTTAACGAAATGAGAAAAATAAATAACATGAACTAAATGAATAACAAATAAATTACTCAACTTTCTAAATCAAAAATCTCCAAAATAATCCAGAAACTTAAAACTGAAATGAAATAACAAGTAGGGAATTAAAAAGATCAAGCCAATTGAATGGGGATGAAGATTCAAAACGGTGGATGAGGCTGAGCTGCAGTAGCAATTGGACCCCTCAAGGAGTTCTTCAATCTGCTGCAGTGTGAGTGAATGATCTCGAAGAATTCGTGTTGCTGCGTGAATGATCGCTTGTGTGAATCCTCCTCTCCGAATCTGAATGAAAATCAATGGAAAAATAAATTCTAAGTGTTCTTCTAAAAACAAAGTTTTCCAGGCCAAGAGTTGGCCATAAGATGTGAAAAAAAACATATATATACTCTGATGGCGGAATAAACCTTAATCTGTAAAATACGATATTTGCTCGAGTGGAGTGTCGAGTGAACATCGAGCTTTCGACTCTGCCTAAATTCGCTCGAGCGGAGTGTCGAGGGAACATCGAGCGTTCAACTCTGCCTGACTTCGCTCGAGCGGCCAAATGCCTCCGCTCGAGCGATCTCCTTTCCCGCAACCCGCTTGAGTTCACTGTCGAGCGGCAGTCAAGCGTTTGAATCTGCCTGAATTAGCCGTCGCTCGAGCGATATGGACCAGAATCCACAATAATCAATAGTTGGTAAAATTTAAGCAGAAATTCATGCTTTTAATCAATTAAAATCACAACTTTGATTTATTCATTTTTCCATATAAAACCAATGATAAAGTAATGAAAGAATTAAGATATATTGGTTCTAAAAGCATTAAGATATGCAATAACTCAGCTCAATCAATGGCTCCCCTATGCACCGTGTGCTCCTGTTAGTTACCGCACCACCTACGGTCTGTACATCATGGTGAATACGTCTTAAACATATTCATATCGTATTAACACGACAGTAGTTCATCAAGTTACTTGCCTTAGTCATGGCAACCACTAGCGTTAGGTGCTACCTCGCTCCGGCATCCTTTAAAAAGTATCCATTCGAGGCATGCCGATGGTTCTTTGTTGACCTAAGAGTTACCACTTCATTCCTAAGCACTCCAAAGTGGATAGAAGAGTTCCACTAGAACATTCATCTGTCCTAACATTTGGGGTCGTGATAAAACTTTTCTTTAAAAATGTTACTTTAATTCGAAAACTCTTTTTGTTCTTGAAAAAGTTTTTCTTTAAAAATCACTCTTCCCAAATGCATGTGACATGAGACTTAAGACATACGTTCTTATACTTGACATATGACACGTGAAATGTCATGCGTGAAATAACCAAGTATAACATGTTTGACTCATGGCATGATAACATAGAACTCATGAGATATCAAAATAGATATATGGAACTATGAAATTAAGCCTTGGCCAAAACATACATTCATAAAATCATGAAAGATCATCACTTAAACATGCTTCAAACTTCATCCAAGATACTTAGAATTCATGGTATGGTAAAACAAGACATGAAATCATGGCATTTGAACAAGATCCAAGTCACTCAAGGCATGGTAAGATCGCATCATCAAGAATCATAAAACATCAATATTTTCTTCTTCAAAAATGAAACATGTAAGGAATCTTATCACCATTTTTCATCATAAACTGATTCATATTAGTTATTTAATATTCATATTCTAAGTTCATGTAAGAGTATTTAATCAAGTAAACAAGAATAGCAACGAAAGTAATAGAAACAAACAAAGGATTTACATAAAAGTATACATGCATTAACAAGAAGTAAGTTGACTGTATAATTACAAAAATCCATGTAAAGAAATGAATAGCAAGCTGTAAATCAACGTGCAACTAGTTAGAATGAAGGTTCTAAAAAACCATAATCCGTGACTCTTAAGTGTGTGTGGTTTCTAGGGTTATCACTATGCTCAAACCAAACTTAGACCATTCAGCCTCTAGGGTTTTGAGTCAAGAAATCCTTTGTTCTCCTTGTGTTCTTATTCATATCTTGAAATAGAGTGAAAAAGCAAGTGGTTGGCTGAATACATGGAGGATTTGTGTCCTCAACCATTTGGCTCAGACCATTTCTAGAAAACCCTAGTTGGTTCCTTAAGAACAAGTGTGAGATTGTGAGAGTTTGGTCAAAACCAAAACTATCTAGAGATTCTCATCTCTACGAATGGAAAATGTGTCGTGTGGGTGTGTGAGTGAATCAAGAAAGAAAATCTCACTGTGCTTCTTCCTTGCCAAGCCGAAATCCCTTCTTGAAGGTAGTTTTCCTTTGTTTGGTTGGAAGGAAAGTGTGAGAAAGCAAGAAATCCCTTGAGTGCTTGTGAGTGATAGAATGAAGAAGGTGAGAACATGAGAGGTTTGAAAATGGCAAAAGAAAACCCTTGGGCGTGTAGCTCTCTCCCCTTTATATAGAACTTTTCCACGAAGTCTTATTGGTCACTTGAAATCCAATGGATGAAGAACAAATGACATTGCTCTTCCTCCCTCCTTTTTGCCGTCCATGCCCCTTGAGTTTCGTCATGAGATTGCCTTGGAAAAGACCAAAACTTGAGGTGGTGTGTGGGGTTCCTCCCTTCTTGGCCGAATACCTCAAATGCCATTTTCAAAAGTGTCTAAGTGCAATGTACCTTAGGGCAATTAGGTAAAATTACTCACTAGTCTCTTCCTCTTCCCAAAACAAGATGTTGCATGGATGCCACATGGCTTAGGTGTGTGGAGGCTTCTAGATGCCGCCCCCCTCTCTTTCTCTTTTCCCCATGGAGATCCTTCCTATTCCTTGCACATTCCCTTGGTGAACTTCCACTTCCCAAAGCCTCTTGTTGTAATCCTAGTTGACAAGTGGCATGTGAGTGTGTGCTTTGAGTGTGGTGGCCGAGATGTTAGGGTTAAGAGGGTCTTTTTGTGTAAATGTCCTTTCATCTTTCCTTCTAGAAACCCTTGCATGGTTGACACTTGGCAAAGATTCTAAGAAAACTCATGGGTGGGCATGTGGTAGGAGGAAACCGAAACATCCTTCTTGCCTTTTGGCTTTCCCATCACAACCCTTCTTGGAAATCCCTTTGATTTTCCCTATGCGCCACTTCCCTATGCATCTTTCTTTCGGAAATTGAAAAGGTGCTCTTCTAGAAGATGCTAGACGTGTGGGATTGGCTTGGCTGAATGCCTCTTGGTTTTTCCTATGCATCTCATCATTTTATTCTTCTAGAAGCATTCTCGCATGATTGACAAGTGGCAATGCTACTAGGGTTAGGCGTGCAAGCCATCCCTTGGCTTTCCCTACACTTCTTTCTCCCCCATAGTCCTCTATCAAGTCTAGATATGTAGTGCCTTGCATGTACGACACATGGCTCCATTGACAAGGGCTTGGGTCATGGGCTTTGGGCCATTGGGCTTGGGTTTCTTGTAGGGGCTGAAATTCACTAAGGATTTTAGGGTTAGCTTTCTTTCTTGGGTTGAAGTTTCTCTACTAAACTTCTAAGGTCTCATCTTAAGCCATAATACTAAGGCTCTAAAATACTATAGCTTTTTAAAATAAAACATAATTACTAAGGCCCTAAAATACTATAGCTTTTTAAAATAAAACATAACCTACTCATAGCATCATGGCTGAAAATGAGAATCATGATAGGGATATGGTAAATCAAAACAGGACACGTAGAGATTTTTTACAACCTGTCAGAATTAGCACACCTTAATGCATAATCCAACATTTGAATGCAAACAACTTTAATTTTAAATCTAGAATGATCCCATTGATTCCACATTTTTATGGCATGGAATCCGAGAACCCTTACTTGCATATCAAAGAGTTTGAAGAGGTTTGTTCTACATTCATGGACCGGACCTACACTAAGGAGGTTATTAGACTAACGTTGTTTCCGTTTTTCTTCAAAGATAAAGCAAAAACATGGTTGAATTCATTAAGACCTAAAACCATAGGCACATGGCAGGAAATGCAATTTGAATTCTTGAAGAAATTCTTTCCAATACAAAGGACAAATGCACTTAAAAGGAAAATCATGAACTTTACCAAAAAAGATCATGAAACTTTTATCAAAGTTGTGAAAGTTTCAAAGACCTTCTAAATGTTTGTCCTCATCATGGTTATGAAAATTGGCGAGTGATAAGTTCTTTTTATGAAAGTTTGACACCTAAAATGCATCAATTTATACAAACCATATATAATGGAGAATTTTTCAACAAAGAGCCCGAGGAAGCATTTGAATATTTTGATCACCTTGTTGAAAATGCTTAATCGTGGGACACAGCTGATGTGCATGATAGGTCTAGGCAAGTTGAGTCTGGTCATGGAAAATATACTTTAAAGGAAGATGATGATTTGCGTGCTAAGATAACTTTGTTGTTCACAAAATGGAAGCCATGTACTTGAAAAAAGTAAATGAAGTGCATGCTGTCCTAAAAGTT
This sequence comes from Carya cathayensis, assembly GCA_011037825.1. NCBI lineage: Eukaryota > Viridiplantae > Streptophyta > Magnoliopsida > Fagales > Juglandaceae > Carya > Carya cathayensis. The sequence continues at coordinate 935,438 of QGSO01000372.1, forward strand.
TCTAAGAAATGTGGCATATATGAGGATCATGGGCATTCAACTAATGAATGTCCCACGATTCCTGCTTTCAAAGAAGTATTGTTGGACCAATCTAATGCTGTAGACATGATACATAAACCATATTCTGGCCTTTACTCTAATTCTTATAATCTAGGATGGAGGAGCCACCATAATTTCAATTGGAGGAGTGACTAGCATATAACTCCAGCAACCTTGGCTCCAAGACCCTCTCAGCTCACAATTCAAGCACCTCCAATACAAAAGGAGGGACTTGAGGATACAGTGCAGCAAATGGCAAACACCTTGCAGTAGTTTATGCAAGGTCAAGCGACAATCAACAATCAAAACTCTCAAGCAATAAACGACATCCGGAGCACACTTACAAAGATGACCACTACCTTGAGCTCCCAAGAAAAAGAAAAATTTCTTGCACAACCAACCCAATCCACAAAGTCAGTCACTTCAAGAAGCAGTTGAAAGTTTAAATGTTAGGGAAGTGAAAGCAGTCACTACTTTGAGAAATGGTAGGGTGGTGAACATTCCAGCTCAAAGTTTAGACAAAGCTGGTAAGGTCTCTAAACTTGTACAAAATGAGGTTGAAAAAAGTAAGGTTGAACAAATTGAAATTGAAATTGAAACTGTAACTGAAAAGATTTCATGTCCTGTACCTGCTCCTTTTCCTCAAAGATTAGCTCCCCTGCACAAAGACAAACACCAATCGAAAATTTTAGAAATATTCAAACAAGTTAGGATTTACATCCCTTTGTTGGATGCTATTCAACAAATTCTTACCTATGCTAAGTTTCTAAAAGAATTGTGTGCTATTAAAAGGAAATTAAATGTGCAAAAGTAAGCCTTTCTTACTGAGCAAGTCAGTGCCATAATTTAGAGTAATACCCCACCAAAATATAAAGACCCCGATTCATCTACAATTGCTTGTGTTATAAGAAGTTCAAAAATTGGTCAAGCATTGTTAGATCTTGTTCAAGAGTGAATTTACTACCTTATAATGTATATGAGCAACTTGGTTTGGGGGAATTAAAACCAACTCCAATTATTTTAGAACTGGCTAATAGATCAATTTAAATGGCAAGAGGGGTTGTTGACGATGTCTTAGTTCAAGTGGATAAATTTTTTAACCCCGTAGATTTTGTAGTGCTGGATGTTCACTTGACACCACAATCTTCTTTTCAAGCACCTGTGATTTTTGGGAGACATTTTATTGCTACTTCAAATGCATTGATAAATTGTAGGAGTGGTGTTTTAAAATTGAGTTTTGGGAACATGATCCTTGAACTAAACATTTTTAATATTTGTAGGCAACCTCAAGATTCGGAAGATATACAAGAAGTCAATTTGTTGGAAAGTATCATTGAGGAAGAGGCCTATTTGGCATACCAGCCCACTGATTTGTTGTTTGAATTAGTAAATATTTGAGACCTCATCACTAATGACACCCCCACTGATGATTCTCCTGTTTTTAATGCAGAAAATAAATTTGAAACTAAATGGAGGCCTAAAGTTGAGCAGATCCCACCATTGACAGCAAGTTTGAAGCCTTCAGCAGATGAAATCCCAGCCCTACTGTTGAAACCACTACTGACAGACCTAAAGTATGCATTCCTAGGTCTTGACAGGACATTCCCAGTAGTAATTTCAGCACAGCTCACTCATGACCAAGAAGGTAAACTAATGGAAGTCTTGAGGTAGCGCAAGGGTGCTATTGGATGGACAATTGCGGATATAAAATGTATAAATCCTCGTGTGCACTTATAGGATTTATTTAGAAGAAAATACTAAAGTCTCTAGGGAGATGCAAAGGAGACTAAATCCTACCATGAATGAGGTAATAAAAATAGAAGTTTTGAAACTACTTGATGTAGGAATTATCTACCCTATTGCGGACAGCAAGTGGGTAAGCCCCATTCATGTAGTTGCTAAAAACTCTGGGCTTACCATTGTGAAAAATGAGCAAAATGAACTGATCCTTACTAGGATTTCTATTGGTTGGCCCATGTGTATAGATTATAGGAAGTTGAATGCTGCCATTAGGAAAGACCATCTTCCTTTTGATAAAGTGTTAGAATTGTATAATTAAGTTGCTTAAATGAGTGATTTATTTTATCAAATGAGAATTGAGTACTTAATTATATATTAAATTCTAATACTGGACGTCAAATTAATTGACGCCAATAATTTACACATAAGGTTCTATATTTACCTTTGAAAGAAATACACTTCTAATGTGATGCATGCAGTTATGAAAAAAATAAAAGAGCAATGCAATGGTTTATTAAAGAAAGAGACATTCTTGAAAAGTCTCAATAAATTACGTGGGGGCTATGCTTGGAAATTGGAATGCTCTAGTAAAAAGGAGAGGCAGGTCGTGCTATGGGCTGGAAGGGAAAAGAAAAAAAAAAAAAAAATATATATATATATATATATATAGAGCACGCGAGGTGCTGCTGCAGAATGTGTGGGTAGGGGCTGGCAGCAGACATAGTTTTTGGCTTTACTTGGTGTGGACGAAGCGTGAGGAAGTGAGACGAGGGAGCTATGTTTTCATTCATGTATTATTTTTTTTTCTGTCTTTTTCGGAGAATTGAGGAGACGGGCTGGAGGCCTTCGCTCATTTTTTATTTTTATTTTTTGGAGAGTCTCTTTTACACCAGGGGGGAGGTTCCAAACCTGGTAGTTTTTTTTTTTTACTTTCTTACTTTATTTCATTTAGGTATCAGACCTTAGAGTGGTCGGCGGCTTTTACTTTTTTTCTTTGCTATTTTTTTTTCCTTCTACGTTTTCGTTTAATTGAATCTGGTAGACTCATTTTCATTTTCGTTTGGAGTTGTTAGTTTTCGGACGCAGGTCGGTTGGTTTCAATTCTTTTTTGGCTTTCATGTTTTATTATTTTCTCAGTAGTTTTAGTCTTCGGCAGGAGAGCCTTCTTCGTTTGGGACGGAACTCTCTGGTATTTTTTTAGTTTTTATTTTTCGTTTCGTTTGTAGTTTCCATTTCAGTAGTAGGATTCATCTTTACTTGTTCTTAGTTTAGACTTGAGTCGGTGGAGTTTATTTCTTTTTTTTTCCAATTTTTATGTTTAGCTGAGAGGAGCGTTTTCTGTTTTTTTTTTTAATTTTATTTTCAGTCTTGGTTTCGTTTTGGTAGAGGGGACTCGCTTGCTTTTATTTTCATTCTCTTTCAGTATTTGATTTACGGTGGTCTTCTTTTCTTTTGGGTTTTCTTTTATGTTTGCATTTTATGGGAATTTTTCTTCTTTTCTTAGCTTTGTAGAGGTGCGGACCTGGGACGGCTTGTTTTTATTTTTTGGTCGTTTAGCTTTTAGGTGGATTTTTTTTTTTCATTTGGGCGGAACTCTCTCTCGCTTTATGGTTTTATTTTTTATTTTTTTCATCTTCTGAGTTTCAGTTGTTAGTTCTTAGGGGCGGTTTCATTTTTATTTCTCTGTTTTTTTTTTCTCACAGTTTTTTTTAATGGCTTCGCTTAGATTAATTTTTGTTGCTAAAAATATCATGTGTAGCTAATTTCTGAAGCTTGAGTTGTGGAATGAGACTTGATTTGTTTTGGATTCTAGATCGATACAATATTTTGTTGATAATTGTTGATTTCACTATGTTACTAGTCGGATTTAAATTGAAAATAGATTGTGGCTCTTGTTCTTTATTTGTTGTTGACGTAAGATACAACAAAAGCTTGAAAATTATCAAGATTTATCTCGATTGATTGTAAATGTGTGTTTGACTAGTAAAGTAGAGAATTCCTTAGGGAAATATTGCAAAACTTGAGCATAATTTTATCTTCCGTTTATCAATGCCTTGATTGGATTGTTAATCGAGAAAATTATCTAGTATCAGAAACAAAGAGAGTCTCAAACCCAACCCAAGTATTTGTTAATTTTCTTTTTTAATTAGAAACTCTAATTTCAACTTTGATTAAATTTTTACGGGAATTAAATTCATACCTCTTTTTTTACTTCATCTTCAATTTCTTTTTACATTGCATTTTATTTTATTTTCATCTCTCATAGTTGACGCATTTGTTACACAAAAATCTCACATACGCTTTGATAACCCTTTGTCCTTGTGGTATACGATCCTGGACTTATTCTTGATACAACTTGACAGTTCTATACTTGGAAGTAGATTCGAGATCGAGTCACCTTTGCCTTTTCTTGATCAAGTTTTAGAAAATGTTGCTGACCATGATTTTTATTGCTTTCTTGATGGATTTTCTAGTTACTACCAAATAGAAATAACACATGCGGATCAAGAGAAAATCACTTTCACTTGCTTGTTTGGCACTTTCTAGAAGAATGCCTTTTGGACTATGTAATGCATTAGCTACTTTCCAAAATAACCTAAATAGTAGTTGCATTTTTTTAATATATTATATAAGTGATATGGACCTTTGGAAGTTGTTCGGATTTTTAAATGAGTTACATTGAACGTTGGAATCAATAAATGGAGTTGTTGCTTGTTGGGTTGTTATTTCAGATGTTAAAAGTTGTGGATTTGTGGAGTGGTGAGTAGAGGAGTTTTGGCTTGTGCTGTTATAGGATCGAGATTTGGATGATGGGCTGTTTGGTTGATATTGAGCTGATTTGCATCTGTCCGGGTTAATATGTGATGGTTGGGTTGTTTTAGTTGGCTGAAAAATGTGGTTGTTATGCTTGATGTGCTTGTGATGTAATAATTGTAGCTGTTGGGTTAATTGACATGTCGGGAGTGAGTTGTTTGGCTTGAAGAGGTGGTGATTTTGCTCAATGGCTGTATGTTGAATTAACTACTAACTATGGGCTCTTGCTTAATCCACCGTTTGTAACGGCCCAATGGAAGACTCAAACCACATGACCTATACTCCAAAAAGACTAGTCAACGATACAATTGGAGACCCATTAGAACCTTATAGAGAGTAAGAACTTTTCATTCTCAGGCAATGTGGGATCTCAAACATCACATACCTTTATTCTTATCATATGGGGCATCATAATCTACCCCTTTTAAATTCCCGGCGTCCTCATCAGGCCTGTCCGTCATAGGTGGCACAGCTCAAGTCCCATATTTCTTGTTAGGATATGCTTTGATACCATTTGTAATGTTCCAATGGAAGGCCCAAACCACATGGCCTATATTCCAAAAGGACTAGTCAATGATACAATTGGAGCCCCATTGGAACCTTATAAAAAGCAAGAACTTCTTATTCCCAAGCAATATGAGATCTCACATACTACCTACTCTTATTCTTATCATATCCTCTATCACAATAAATTGTAACATCCATTCCTGTAAATCAGGAATATTACGAACATTCATAGCATAATGCCCAGTAAAGAGATTAGAAGTCATGAAAATTACTCATTTATTGAATCATCAAACTAACTTAACATAATATTCTTTGCAAACATAAATCTAAAAACATAATGAAAAGGCATAAACTAATTTAACATTAAAATATAAAAATATAGAAATAAACGAATGAGTCGAAGACTTAGTATTAGCACATCATATTGTAAATGTCACTTAATTTAACATTAGGCTTAATTTTGAAAGCTTACATATATCATCACACATTCACATAACATATATATCATTCATTAGTAACATAAGTGGAATCATACATAATCATGGCAATACATGTAACGTGAATGCATGAATGACTGACTCCATGCATTTCCTATCATTCATATGTATCTTATTCATCTTGTCTTTCACTTACATAGTGGCGCCATCATAACATGTGTGCACTGGTCCAACTGTCATTGATTGTAAATAACATACATAGTGTAGGGTAAACTATGTCTAGGTCCGTGGCACCGTATCACTTATCATAAGATGTAGTGAAATATACTTGGGTCCGTGTTGTCACTTAACATATGGTGAACCACACTTGAGTATGTGGCACTGCGTAACATATCATAACCTATGATGAAACACGCTTGAACCCGTGTCACCTCCTAACATCTTATCTTTCATGTGGTGGACTATGCTTAAGTCTGTGGCTTGCACATCCACCTATAACTTAAGGCCTATCTTAAAGCTTACTTGTCATTCATGTGTTTTCTTATCAACTTTCATAATGCATGAGAACTTGTTGACTTCATGAAATTACATGGCATGACATACTCTTGTGCATGGCATAACATTGAATATTGCATATCAACATGACATAACATAGCATAGGCATGACATAATATGATCTAAACATTACCTAAACATTACATGGCATACATGTGATTTTCATAACATCTCATCCATCAAACAACAACCCATATCAGCATAGCATATATAGGCTCTTACAAGCATATCATCATAATTCATATAGGTTCGTGAAAAAGGGCTAACCTTGAATTGGCTCATAGCATAGCATAGTTAAACATCATATTTTTCATGCAAAAACTGAATATTTACAGAGCACATAAAGGTATGATCATACTACTTACCTCTTAAAGCTGCTTCTACAACCTCACGTCATAGCTCGTGACCGAGAGAGGAGGTTGGATGCGACGGTGGTGGTGGGTTGAAATTGACGGAGAGTGACCGGCGGCACAAGTGGAAAGGTATGGGTTTGACTAGAGGTGACTGGCTGGCATTTTTTGGGTAACGTGGGTGGTGAACCGACGTCTTTTGAGGTCCACGGTGGCTCGGCAAAACACAGGGCCTTATTCACGTTGGAGAGAGGATGACGAGAAAAGGGGTTTCAAGAGACGTGAGGTTGTGTGACTGTCTTAGGTGGCTGGGTCTGCGGTTTCTGTGGTTGCTTCCTGCGAATTTGCTGTGAGGGCTAGCTTGTTGTAGTAAAATCTGATTTTACTGGTTTGGCCGTGAGTATGGATAATGGCTAATGGGAAGGTTTATGGTCGTAAGGGGTGCTATGGGATTGTTGAAGGGAATGTTGTGTAACAGCCCGCTAGAAATTTAATGGTGAAATTTCTATAGACTTTAGAAATCTCGTGAAAACTCCGTAAGTTTTCACGAATCGACTAATCGCATATGTTTTAGTCAGTGAAACCCTCAATGATTGGAATCTATTTGAAACTCCAAAAACTTGGTTGAAACCGAAACCCTAAATGGTTTCCCCAAACCCTAAAGTTGGCCTTCAAGCCCTTTTGATCCAATTTCTAGCATTGTGTTTAATCATTTGATTAAATCACTTCCACATGCTATTAATTTCTCAAATTCTTATTATGACATCTTTATCCAACATTTTAAACCTTGGAAATTTGATTGGGCCAAGAAAAATTGGATTTGGGCTTGATAGCATCTCAAACCCTAACCAAATCTCATTTAAACCCTAAATTGAAGTCCACTTGGTTGAGGCCCACTAAGGCCCACGAATTTGGCCACCTTGGCAAAGCTCCTTGGAGAAGCTTCCTCCCCCACTTGTTAGACCATTCATTGCATCAAGTTGCACTCAATAATATGGAGGAACCCACCCCATCAAGTCCCATGTCTCATAGCTTTTGTAGGTTGTCCTTTGCCCCCCACTATCCTCTACCTTATCACATGTCTACACCTCCACTCAATGATTTTTAAGGTCTATATATTCCCCCTGAAGAAGGCTTGAGTCGTGCAAGACTCACTTACTTCACTTTAATCATTTCTTCACCCCGTTCTTAGAGAGAAACCCAAAAGAGCTCTCTCGGGCAGATTTCTGTGTCTTTTTGTGTGGAGATTATCGACCCTTTGTAAGTATTTTTACACAATGACTCCTTCATAAAAGTTGTTCCTCTTTGAGTCTAGTTTCCGTAGATATATTTTTCGTATCATTCCATGGTCATTTGGTCAGTCAAAAGTATTTGTAACCATGGAAAGGTCATTCTGGGCGTGAATCTGGAGAGTATGTTATGTTTTGGAGTTTTTGACCAAGCTAATGGGCATATCTTGGTCCGAAAATTTTATGGAGTGTTGTTAGAATGTGTTTAAGAGTTTTCATTGAAGTTTTGTTGCATGAATAAAGCTTTTGATGATATATTTTCTTAGATCTAGAAACTCGAAAACTGGAAGTGGAAAAACAGTTTTTATTTGGAGAAAGTTTGAATATTTCGTGGTTTGATCTTACTCTAATGGCTTTGATATTTTATATGATGATCATAAGTCTCTTATTTTCATGTTAGGATGTTATTTTGGAGATATTTAGCATTAGTTTAAAAGATATGATTTTTCTATGCAAGAGAATTTCGGTTAGGCCTAAGATTTGATGTTTTTAGGTTAGATCCATGTTTTGTTGGGTTTTAGCCATGTGATTTTAATTTTGATGGTTGGATATTCTTTAAGACACGTTTTTAAACCATGTGATACTTTATTTCAAAGACCTCACCTTCTTAAGCCATTGATCAAGAGATTTATCAAAGCTAGTTAAGAAAAAGTTTCTGTTTTTGGACTAAGTGTAAAATCAAAAACTCCAAGTGTTATTTTTGTGATTTTGGTGACTTTAGTTTGATGATTTAAAGCATGGTTTATCTGAGGATGATGTTATGAATATGTTAGAAGTAAGATTTGATTTTTTTGGAATTCTTGGTGATGTTTTGATTTAAGGACAAAGCTTGTGATTCAAGTGTTTTGATCTTTTTACAAAAACAAGTTTGGTGTTGATTATAAGTCTTTTCTAAATGGATGTTTTAAGTATGGTTTTAAACCTAGGATTGGAAGATGGTTGGTGCAAAATTTTGGTTTAAGCATGAGTTTTGAAGTTGGAAGGAATTGCAACAAAAATCAAGAGAAATGGCCTATGGATGTTTCGGCCATAGTGTGTTTTTCATAGTTGTGTTTTGTCTTAAATTTTTCTGAGTTAATATTTGAGTTTAAGACAAAATTTACATGAGGAATGTAAATTTTGGAAATTTTTGGAGTTAGGATGTGAAATCCTTAAGTTATGGGTAAAATGGTCGTTTTCCCACATGTAGAGGGTAAAATGATAATTTTACTCTAAGTTAGCTTGTTTTCATGTTTCTAATTGTTAGTAATTAAATTTCTAACTTTTAGAATGACCTTTTACAGTTCCTCGTGTTTCACACTTTATTCTCGTAGAACCCGACGATCTGAGTAAGTTAGCTTCTAACTTACTATCAGTTTATTGTGTATGTATGATGGGTAAGGGAACTACAATTTATGTATGTATGTTATCATATATGTCATGTCATTACATGTTTATCTGTTACGCATGATTTATTCTTTTATGAATATTTATCTGTTACAAAATCTTTTATGTCATGCAATGTTGTATGTTATAAGTATGCCATGTTAAGTATGTCATATGTTACATGTATGTCATGGAATGTTTATGTTTAAATCATATTGTGCCATTTACAAGTATACGCCATGTTAGAAAAGTTCATGATATTAAATAATATCTCATGTATTAAGAAAGATAAGATATTTAAGAGTGACACGGACCTAAGCGTGTTCACCACAAGTTATGTTAAGGATGGCACGGACCTAAGCGTGTTCATCACAAGTTATGTTAAGGGTGACACGGATCTAAGCATGTTCACCACAAGTTATGTTATGCGGTGCCACGGACTCAAGCGTGGTTCACCTTATGTAAAGTTCATATAAGTTTCAGATCATGTTCAAGTTAAGTTATTCATGTCAATCACGACCCTAAATGCTAGGATGGGGTAATATCCTAGTGGAACTCCTTTGTTCACGCTGGAGTGTCTAAATAGGTGTGAAATTCCCTGGGTTGACGAAGTACAGTCAACAGGTTGCGAATGGGGCCTAAGTAACTGGTCACCGGAGCGCGCCAGGCACTAACGCCGATGGTGCCATATTTTATGTTACGTGTATTCATGGGGCCACAACAACTGTGGAGCATGAAGTATGGGGCCACAACAACTGTGGAGCATACACTACGTGAGACACAGCAATTGTGACACGTAGAATACGTGGGGCCACAACAACTGTGGAGTACGTATTAACGCACTCACAGCTGGTCTAGATACCTGTGTTGTGATGCGGTAATCGGCAGGGACACACGGCTCTAGGGGACCCGTGTAGCACCCATATGGTTACGTTATTAATCAAGACAATTAAATAAGATTCCAAGTTCATGTATTTCATGTTCAAGTCATATTTCACGTTACGTTATGTGTACGTTCATGTTAAACTTAAAGTTCAAGTACATGTTATGTTTCAAGTTCACATCCATGCTATGATTTAAGTTCATGTCACGTTAAGCTAAGCTTCTGTTTCAGTTCAATTATGTCAACTCATGCCATGTTATGTCATGTCACATTATGCTTATTATTTTATGCCATGTTATGTCAAGTTATGTTATGTTTACTTTCAATTTTGATGGTGCATTCATACCTTTATTTCTATGCATACATCATTAACCTGTGTGAAAGTTTTCTGTTAACTTGCTGAGATTTGTAATCAAATCTCACCATGGTAGTCCCAACTACCATTTTTTCCCCGAATGGTAGGCGATGTGTCAGGTTCAGAACAAGGAGCAAATACCGATAGGCTGGAGGATGTTGACTAGACGCCGCAGATGCGATGCAGAGTTTTCAGCTTCTATAGTTAGTTTCTTTTGGGACAGTATTCTAACCTTGTTAATTGAGTTACGCGAGTTACTCGATGAACTGGTTCAATAAGTGTATTTTGGTACTGTAATATAGAGTCTAGTCACCCATGTTTTGAGATTACAGTCTTCTGAGACCCGTACTGTAATCGTGGTTATTTATTTTGTTAAGTATGCATGGATTATGTTTTAATTATTTGGGATGTTATAAGTTCGGTGCATAGTATAAAAAAAAAAAAGAATTATCCGCTGCGAATATTGCATAATGATAGATGCATGTTAGGAACATTGCATCCTATATGTCATGTACGGGGGCAGGTAACCTTGTGTTACATGTCCCGACACTTCAGATGTCCGTCCGATCCCAAACGGAAATCTGAGGGCGTCACATGTTGTGTGGAAAAAGGGGATTTCTGGTAGGGTTTTTGACGTGGGAGTTGGTTTCCAATTAGGAAACTATTCAAATTAGGAAACCAAGTAGAGGGATATATGGGAGTAGACTATGGAAGGAACCCAATCAAATGAAATCACTATTTTAAAACTGATATGATAAAATATTTACTATAATAATAATAATAATAATAATAATAATAATAATAATAATAATAATAATAATAATAGTTCTAAGCCCAATTTAGGACCCGTATATTACACCGTTAGAATTGGGTACTTGCTGTATTGAGTAGTTTTTTGTGTTTGTGTAGGTTATTAATATGCTAGTGCTTATTCTTTGCTATTCGTGTTGAAATTGCTAGTGTTCAAACTCAAGATTTAGATAATACACTATGAGAGTCAGGTAAGCGGGGTTCATATACTAGAATTTGCATAAAACTATTGTTCTGAGGCTGATTTTATGAAAAAATATGAATATTTTTGTTTTGGAAAGAAATGCGAAAACAACCTTAGTTATGTATTATGCATTACTCATGAAACTTGTATAAAAGATAAAGTATTTGTTTTCATGACTAGTGTAGACATGAGCAATTTTTGGCATTCAGCTCTCTGATATATGAAAGAGCAATTCAGAAATTTGATATTTGTGCATATTTATATAAAGATGCTCCAAGTTTGCTTTTGGATATGTGAAAATAATCAGAATTTATATTGTACTTTTTCTTGACATGATGAAGCATATGAAAATCTTTGGCATGACATCCTTATTAAGTGTCTGATTCTATTTTTGCTATGCTCTGACCTTACCATTGGTGTAAAACTGTGGCTTCTGTTTGGGTTGGTACCAACTTCTCTATGTCTGAGTGCACCCACTTTGGAAACAAAGTGATTTTTGCATAGTCCTTCCTGTGTGCACACTTGGAGCTTTGAGAATGATATAGGGAAAATTCACTTCTGTCTCTACCGAGTTTGGCCACCGGGGATGGAACAACCCTACCACGGAAGTTAAACATGGCTTCTATTCTAATGTGATGCTTTGATGTGATAGGATGATGATGCTCAATTTATGTTATGCCAAGGGATTTTAGAATATGAATATTTTAAACCATCGCTTTGTTTACTTTGATAACATGTTTTGTTCTACATGCTGACAGTTATGCACTATGTACTCTACAAATGCTCATGTTTATATGTCCTCTGCTTATTGAGTTGTTGATAACTCAACTCTTATCTTCACAATATTTTTCAGATGATGTTGATGGTTCAGCTAGGGATCAAGAATAGAGAATGTGAGCAAGGCTAGCTAAGGATAGAGAGCCAGGTACCTAAGGGTACCATCACTAATAAAGGGGTTTCATTTGATTATCTGGATTATCTTTATGTTGTTTGGTTTATTGATACTTAAGGAATTATTAGTTTATTATGTTGAGGTTTTTGGGAGATTTTGGAAATGTTGATTTATGCTATTGGAATTATTGCATTGATGACCTTGTGGAGGAAATTCATGTATTAAGCTAAAATAGATGGATTTATGTTTTGTTTTGGAGCCTTTGGAGATTATATTTATATTGGGAGACATAATTATAGATGATAGATAGTAACTCTCCGACCCATCTGGGTATGAGGTCTTACAGTTGATATGAGAGTCAGGTTTGAGGTTCTACAATCTATAGTATATGACGTTTTGGTTATCGGTGGACTTTAGGAAATAATTTTCAGATTTGATGTTTAGAATTATGCAGACTTCAAGAAATAATCTTGTTGGTGTTTAAGGTTTTAGAATCTATAGGCTTTAGGAAAGATGTCCTATGAAATTTGAATTGTTAGATTTTGCAAATTTTATGTGCTGATTTCATGACATCGAAGTTTTAGATTTTTGGAGACATTTTGTTACTACATGTACATTTTTATATAGGTACTTTTATAATTTTGAAGTATTATATATATATATATATATGTCTATGCTTTATGGTTACAACTATTTGCATATGTTTATATGAACTCTATTTTTTGAAACATTTATTGAAAATCCAAGTTTTTAGGATGCCACCTCGTTGTCAGGTACAAAACATTTCAAAGCCGATTGCCACTGATGATGAAGGAGAGCAAATCTGAGTGCTTTTGAAGTACTTCAAACAGCGGCACAACAATTAATAGAGGTGCTCACATAGAAGGAGGTTGCACTGTGGAGTAGTTCACCAAAATGCTCCCTCTTTCATTTGATGGGAGAGGCGAGCAAATCTTGGTAGAGGATTTGGTTCAGGATATCAAGGAGATACTTTGGGTCTTAAACTACATTGATAAACAGAAGGTGTCGTACGCCACCCTCAAGTTGACCAGTGAGGCGAAATGATGGTGGATTTCAAAGAGAACCATCAGAGAAGCTGATGGGAAGGGAGTAGTTAACTAGCCCTAGAATTGGAACAAACACTTTTAAGTTTTAAGCAATATGATGCGTGCACTTTATTGCTCTTTTCCACTTATCACCTCATACACAATTCCACATGGAATTGAGCTTTAATTAATGAGAAATGATATTTATAATTATGAGTGTGCAAGTGCCGTACAACTATTTTTTAAAAATTGAATAAACACGGGACTTATATGAAATAAATTAATTTTTTAATAGTAGATCCTACTCATTTTCAAAACAATTGCACAATACTTGTGCACTCCACAACTGTATGTAGCATTACTCTTAATTAATTCGGTCACACTAGCAGCTAGCTTCACTTGCAATTCTTATATATGCTATTTTAATGGTGGAATAAATTAGATTACAGATAACAGTACTTTGTGTTTAAAGTAAGGTTCCTTAAGCATATAATATCTCTATTTTGGCTTTGTAGCTTTATATCTTCTTTACATGATAAAATGCTACCTTTTTATATGCTTCAAGGAATCAACATATGATCACAAACTTTGGTTAGACGACCAACCTTAATTTATTTGCACTACTTAATTGGTACATGACTTCATCAAATTAATTAGAAACTTATGTCTCTAGACCCACCAAAAGTACTTGGCTTAGGTGAAAGCTGGTTGTTTTTTGAGATTGCAGTAGTAGTACGTACTATTAATGGATCGTAAAATAATATAAAATAACTGTAATTATTGAGTTAAAATATAAAATAACTTACTTAAGAAACAAATTGAAAACGAAGCCATCTTAAGAACCAATAATAACCTTAAACAACAAGAAATAGACCACATAATCTATCATCACATGCATGCACACGTATCCATGGTCTATGATCAGAAATATGTGTGTAATCAATCCGGTTCAGTCTGGTTTTGTAGAATTTTTAGAATCAAACCTATTATATCAGTTTTACATTTTCAAAAATTAATTCCGCACTAATTATCTTTCTAAACCAGTATTTCTTGTTTTACCGGTTCCAATAAGGTTTTTTGGTTTTAATCAAGTGTCAATTTTATTTTTATTTAAAAAAAAAGAACAGATATTAAAAAAAAAAATCTGTTGTATAAAAAAAATGTTTTGTAAAAAAAAAAAATGATGTATAATATATTGTATTAGTGTATAGTAATACTATTGGTATTGGTAATACTACACTAATACTACATATTATAGTGATATGGTGATACTAAATTATTACTATTACTATATACCATTCTAAATAGTGATATTAATACTAACATATTATGATATTAAGTTAACTATACTATTATACATATAGTATGCTATATGTTTAAGATTACATATTATGTTATTCATATTAATAATATATGATCAAAAAAATTACAAATGTTCATATTTAAGATTAAAATTTTATGTTATAAATTATAATATAAAATTATTTCAGATATCATATATAATTATATATTATATAAAAATATTTTATATAATATTAAAGATTTAATTTAATTTATATTTTTTTAAAGAAATCTAGACCGGTCCCGAAAAGCATATGATCGAAACCGGACCGATTCCGACTAGCTTTTACAAGGTCCTGGACCGAACTAGTCTGAAATTGGACCAACGGGTTCGGCTTGGGCCAATTTTCCAATTTTTTGATTTGAATCTTCACTCCTAATTAGATGGAAAAATATATTATTGGCCAAGAAAGTCGCTGAAACAGCTACAAGTGATGATGGAGCATAACAAATTAAGCATATTAATTATACTCAAATGACAGATAATTCTTCTATGTAATTGTTCGCACTGAAGAATTACTTCAAGAAAAGGAATTAACTTCTCTTATTTAATTCTATTTCCATATCTCATTTCGGAAAACCGAAATAATTATTAAACTTCAACTAAAACCAGAAGACATATTTTTGTCTGAGTTGAAGGTTTTGCACAGGTTTGGACTGGGAAAGTGGAGGTGATATGCAATGCAAACGTGGTAAGTCAGGTGCACGCCTGCGTGCATGGTCATTTTTCCACATTCTTAATTGGTAAGTTGAATTCAACCCAATTTACATGATATCTAAGAATATAATATAAATAATAAAAAAATAATAATATGATTATTAAATATGTCTATCAAATGTGTCTACTTTTATATATATATATATATATATATATATATATATATATATATATATATATTTTCTTAATAGATAAGAAAGTAACTATTAGTGAATTTATATATATATTTTTATTTTTTGTTAATGATGAAGGATGTTTAAAAAATTCATTTGTATTAGAGTGCATCTAGCATTGTCCATAATAAAATCCATATCCTTTTATCAGTTTAAAATTTTAGAATCACTAATTGTTTCACATAGTATCAGAATAGAGGTTCTGAATTCGAACTACTTTAAAAAGAAAAAACAAAACAAAAAGAACTGTACCCTAATTTTATTGATAACCCTTATTTATAATGGAGGATACCGTGGTTATAATCAGAATACCTCAAGGTTACATATAATCATAACATCCAAATCCATATATAAAAACAGTATTATTATCACTCTAAACATTACACAAAGATTTGAGTTATCTATATTACCAACAAAATAAGAAAAATCGAAAAACATACCTCATAAAAATCAAGCAATCTGATTAAATTAAAGACAAAACAAAAAAAAAAAAAAAAGCAAACATGCATGAAGCTACTATCTGTGTCAAATAACGTATAATCCAACTTGGTCCATTCAAAGAGCATCCAAAATGTCTTTCGGGAGATCATGTTTATTAGCAAATAAAATATCATTACCATTAGCTTCCAACTTGGCTAATCTGTTAGTTACGTGGTTCATTTCCCTAAAAATATGGGAGATCTTCATCACCAGCAAATTAACCTTAAACTTAACCTCATGCCAATACGTGTGACTCTTTCAAGGGACTTGGTCATTTTGGTGCCACCACTTGACTACTAATTTAGAATCAATTTCAACTTCGATATGCGTAATATTTAATAGTAGATAGAAATTAAAATCATCTAAGAGAGTACTAATATCAGCATTACTATTGGAATTGATGCCTTAGAATCTGACAAAAGCAAAACTCAAGTGTCCATCCGCATGTCTAAGGATACCTTGCTTCCACTTCTTCTAAGATTCTTAAGACTACTTCCATCAACATTAAATTTGGCATAATCCTGAATTAGTCACATCCATTTCAAAATTTGAATAGTCTTATGCTTGACAAGCATTTTCTTTAATCCAAGTTGTTTCAAAATTGCATCTTCTGAACACTTAATAAAAGGTTTATTCGTTCTGTTTTAAGGATTTGAAATTTGATCAATTTGAGAATTTGGATTTTGGGAGTAATCTTGGCCGTTTGATTAACTTATTAAATGTTTTGGACCGGGCCCACATATTGCAAACAAGTCTTTCGGCGCCATCACAGATCACGGTAAAGTGGTTACCACGTGTTGGACTTGGAGTTGTCAATTAAAAAGTTATTCCCAACCACAAAAAAGAAATAATTTAATGGTAAAATATTTTTATAAAAATAATTTCTTCAACTCATATGATTTGATATAGTATATTAAATTGTAAAATTTATATATAGCGCTTTGCACGTTAATGTTAATATTAGAAGAAATAATAATTTATTTTAAATATACACTATAAAAAAATAGATATTTATTATCAATTTTTTATAATCGAAAGACTATTTATAATTAATTTTAATTAAAAATAATTATTTCTCTAAAAATTACAAGTAGCAAATAAATAATTTTTTTGCCGTGCTTGTCAATGTTTTAGTTTAGTCAATATTGTCAATTGTAATATTACTAGCGTTGGACGTGGATCTATAAAATCTAACACACTTTGTACCAAAACTCTCGTCCAAAATTATAATTCAAAGTGCGAAGGTATGTATATTTTTGATTGTCCTGCAAGCTAATTATAATATTGGCTCAAAATTATGATCAGGAATACCACATGCATGCATGAATATTGTATTTCGAGATATATAAATGTATGTATATATATATATATAGAAAATTAATTTCTGTTTCAGATATTTTTATTTTTTATTTATTTATTTATTTATTTTTTAACTCAATCGTCACCCATATATTGTGTATACACTCATGCAAACATACTTTATATATCGTATTAATTCTTCTAATCTTCAATATTCTTAGAAATTAAAGATCAAGGAAAATAATGGAAGAGATTTATATCCCATTTTCTCTTTCGAGCTATCCTAGAAGATAACTGGAAAGCTGCTAAAGCTTTTATTCAGCAGAATAATCTTACAAACTGCCTTGGAGCTGCCATAACAAAAGACCAAGGGACAGCTCTTCACTTTGCTGCAGCTGCAAAACGCACAGAAATTGTAAAAGAACTCGTGAGATTGATGGAACCGAAAGAATTAGAATTGAAAAACAACAAAAACCGCACAGCCCTTTATTTTGCCGCTCAATCAGAAATCGTACCTATTGCAGAAGAGATGGTGAAAAAGAACGACAATCTACCATTGATCCCCAAGGATGAGATCCAAGCTTTACCACTTTACGCGGCAATAATGACCGGAAATAGAGATATGGTGTTGTATTTATACCCTAAGACTCATATTGAATTAGAATTGGCTTATGCGGATCGCGTTAAGCTCCTTAACGCTACTATTTCCAATGATTTGTATGGTATGTCGTCTTACGCACCAATACTTGTGATCATCAGTTTGAGACTATTAATTATGAACAGTTAATGCTATTGTTCTTGTAATATGATACGTTTTGATAAATAACTTAATTCATATATTAACCTATTAAATCGTAGTTACTTAAAATAGACTAAATAACAATGACAAATGTCTTGATTTTTATGAACAGATATGGCACTTAAAATTCTAGATACTCTAAAGACGTTAGAACCTAGAGAGAAGGAACTTCTATGGGATCCATTGAAAGTATTGGCCCAAAAACCTTCGAAAATTGGCAGCAAAAGTCAGCCATCAGTATGGGAAAGATACTTAAACTCCGGTTAGTTTATTTCAAACCCAAACTATTAACCTAAATATATGTATGTATGTAAGTATGCATGTGTATATTTATAACTGGACTGGAGGAATTTCTTCATTAAACAAGTCTATAAATTTACCAAATGTCTAGCCTTAAATGTATAAAGAAGCACGTATTTTTAATAGTTTAGCTTACTAAGTTGAAACTTTACCCTAAGTGTCAAGCCAGTTGTTTTATTATTACAATTTGATGAAAAGTTATATATCAAGTGACCTTGGTAATTGGAATGACAAAACAGTCTTACTTTATGAACTTATTAAAATCTTTAGATGATATTGATTAGATAATTAGCTACTGACGGTTCATCTTGCTCATATTTTGTTGTTCATCATGCATAGAGAGGTGTGCCTAATTCTACGTTGTGGTAGACTACCGCGGCTGCCATTAGGAAGTTATCTCATATTTTGTTGTTCACAAATAGTTTTATACCCCACGTGGCGATTTTGGGAAGTAGATATATATATAGGAGGCCATTATATATATTAATTCTTTAATTACTAAATGTTAAATATTGTATAGATCTATTTGGTATTAATGCTTCTTTTCAGTGCGATTTGCTATTTGAGAAATAGCAAATAATTTGATATCTAAGATGTCAAAATAATCACCTAATTAAATTTGAAGACGTTTATAATGATATCTGAGACTCTTAAAATAAATTGTTAATTGCTAACTTTTCAAATATTTATATCCCATTATCAAGAACTAAAGTACTGCTATTAATTGAAGAAGAAAAAAAAAAAAAAAAAACGATATCAACAAATGCTTGTATTGAGGAGTCTCCTCTCTATTCTCTCTAAGGAATAGAGGTGGTGAAAAAGCAGTTATAACTAACTGCTCGAGTGTGAGTGTGTGCAGCCATGAACGTGAACTCGATCGGAGGAATGAGTGGATTGGAAGCTCAATGGAAGAGATTTAGGTTATTGGAGGAGGAGAATGTGGTTGTGGATGTAGGCGAGGAGGCAGAAGAGGAGGTACGGGAGCAGGGAGAGAGGAGTGCCATCGGGATGGTCTGTATGGAGAGATCAGTTGGCAGTGAGATCATTTCGTCTACCATGAGGAAAATCTGGCACATCAGAAAACCTGCAGAATTCAGAGAGGTAGGTGATAATAAGTTTGTCATTATATTTCGAACTCTTAGTGATAAAATGAGGGTGATAGATGGTAGACCGTGGTTGTTTGACAACCATTTGTTTGCACTCCAAGAGTTTGATGTGTTTACACAGCCAAACGAGTGGAAGTTTGAGAGTGAGCCATTTTGGATTCAGATCCATAATTTACCAATGGCGTATATGACAAAAGAGAAGGGGAGATTGATTGGTGAGACTCTTGGCAGGGTGAGGGAGGTGGATGTGCCTGTAGATGGAATAGGTTGGGGAAAATACTTGAGAGTTAGAGTGGAAATTGCTCTGAAAAAGGCAGTCGTGAGAGGAAAATGGATTAAAGTGAAGGGGCAGAATGTTTGGGTTAATCTGAAGTATGAAAAAATGCCTAGGCTATGTTTTCACTGTGGATGGTTGATCCATGGGGAGGATGGATGTGTAAATGGCACTAAGGGGAATGGTAGTGGTAAGAATGTAATGGAGCAGTATGGATCGTGGTTGAGGGCTGAAGGGGGACCAAAAAAGAAAAGTTATAGGAGTGCTGGCTTAGAGAGGAATGAGGGAAGAAATGAGAGTAGTGATGGAAATAAAATGGGAGAGGAGATTGTTTATTCTATGGAAGGAAGGTGGAGAATTGAAAAAATTGATGAGAAAGGTGAGGATGAAATTGTGAGGGAAGAGGGGAGTAAAAATAATGGAGAGGAAGTTTCTGAGGGAGAGAATGGGGAAATGAAGGGGGGAGAGGTCAATATTAGGGTGCTGAAGGGAACAGAGGTGGGGGGAAGTGTAAAGGAAAAAATAAAAGGATTGATTGGGGAGGTCAGTTTAGACTGTGATAGGGAAGAAGAGAGAGTGGAGGAAAGTGGGATGGAAGATAAAAAAAATATGTTGGAAAGGGAGGAGTTAGTGTTGACACAAAATCTGAGTTTTGAAGAGGTTGAGAGTAAAAAGAATCAAGAGCTAAGGATGACATGGAAGAGGAGAGCAAGGGGAGTTGGAAAATCAGATGGGGAGGTGCTGTTGATTGAAAGAAAAAAGAGAAAGGTGGGAAAAATAGAGAAAGAGTGTGATGATGTGGAAGAGGTAACTAAGAAGCAAAGAAAGGGGGGTGTGGTTCCTTTGTTAATGGCAGGTGCTGTGAAGCAGCCCTGCCAAGACCAATGAAGGTCCTAAGCTGGAACTGCCGAGGGCTTGGCAACCCTCGGACAGTTCAAGTCCTTTACAAGCTTGTAAAGGAAAAGAGGCCAGATGTTGTTTTCATCATGGAAACAAAGGTGAGATCACATAAGCTGGAATTCGTGCAAAAAAAGTTGGGTTTAGAGGGCTGTTTGGTAGTGGAACCAAGAGGGTTGAGTGGTGGATTGGTAATGTTGTGGAAAGATGTGGATATGTTTGAACTAAGGTCATACTCTCAATGGCATATTAGTTTATGGGTGATGGATAGAAGAGGGGGGGTCCTAAGTGGTTATTGACAGGATTTTTTGGGAATCCATAAACTGCTAAGAGGGGGGTTTCTTGGGATCTATTACAAGCCATCAAGCCTTCAATTGAGGTTGGATGGTGTGTAATAGGGGATTTTAATGAAATTGTGTCTCAAAGGGAGAAGTGGGGTGGGAAAGAAAGAATGGAGGGTCAAATGGAAGATTTTCCAGGTGCTTTAATGAATGGGGGGTTGAGTGATCTAGGGTGGAAGGGGCTAAAGTATACATGGTCTAATGGCCATGAAGATGACTCTTTTGTGAAAGAAAGGCTGGATAGAGCAGTGGCTAACCAAGTGTGGAGAAGGGAATTTATAAGGGTAGGTGTGGAGACTGTGATTGCTTGGGGTTCTGATCATCTCCCTATTCTGCTGACTTGCTTTAGGGAAGGGTGCTATATGGAGAGAAGGAAAAAAATGTTTCGATATGAAATGAGTTGGGATTTAGAGGGGGATTGTAAGGAAACTGTATGTGGTGGGTGGAGAGGTAATAATATGGTGAAAGGAAAACTGTGCAATGTTCAGAAGTGCCTTAATTCTTGTAGACAGGCCCTTTGTTTGTGGTCAAAAGAAAGGGATGCTAAGAGAGGTGACAATATTAAGAAACTTTCTGAGAGACTAAAAATTCTTAAAGAAGTGGAAGGGCCTGGCTATGTCTCTGAAATTAATATGATCAGTGGGGAGTTAGAAAAATTGTTGGAACAAGAAAATATATGGTGGAAACAGAGAGCCAAGGCTCATTGGCTGTAGAATGGTGATCGTAATTCCAAGTTCTTCCATGCTTGTGCTAACCAGAGGAAGAGGAAGAACTTGATTTGTGAAATTGCCAACTCACAAGGGTGTAATCTGAGGAAACCAACAGAAATTGAGGAAGCTTTTAGAGATTATTTTATGGAAGTCTATACTTCGAGTGAACCTTCCATGGGTGATATTGGTGGTTGTGTTGCTGAGATTGAGCCAAAGATTAGTAGGGAGATGAGAGAAGAGCTTGAAGGGACTTTTAAGATGGGGGAGGTAGAATGGGCCTTAAAACAAATGTCTCCATGGAAGGCCCCAGGGGCAGATGGGTTTGGGGCTGGATTTTATCAGAAGCATTGGGGTGTAGTAGGAAAGGAAGTGAGTGATGCAGTGTTGGAATTCCTTAATGGGGGATCTATAAGTGGTAATTTGAATCATACTCTTATTGCTTTGGTGCCAAAGGTGAAGGAGCCGAAGAATGTGATGGATTTTAGACCAATTAGCTTGTGCAATGTATTGTACAAGCTAATTTCAAAAGTTCTTGCCAATAGAGTTAAAAAGGTGCTGAATGTGGTAATTTCCCAAAATCAGAGTGCTTTCATCTCAGATAGGCTTATCACTGACAATATTTTGGTGGCATTTGAATTATTACACTCGATGCAGTCAAAGCACAAAGGAAAATCTGGGAACATGGCTGTGAAAATTGATATGTCTAAGGCCTATGATAGAGTGGAGTGGCCTTTTCTGAAAGCTATGCTTCTCAAAGTGGGGTTTGGGGAGAAAATCACAAGGCTTCTCATGGAGTGTGTGCAAACAGTAAGCTACTCAGTGGTGGTGAATGGTAGGCCAGGGAAGAAAATAATACCATCTAGGGGCTTGAGGCAGGGTGATCCTCTCTCTCCCTATCTGTTCTTGATATGTGCAGAAGGCTTGAGTCAACTCTTCTTGAAAGCTGAAAGGGATGGGATCCTAAAAGGGGTGGCAACTGTAAGGGGGGGTTTAAGGGTTAATCATCTGTTGTTTGCAGATGATTGTGTGATATTTGGCAAGGCTACCAAGGAGGAATGGAGAAGCATTTATAAGATACTTGAATGCTATGAAAAAGCATCAGGGCAGAAATTAAATAAGCAAAAGACTTCGATTTTCTTTAGTTCAAATACTAAGGAAAGTGTGAGGAAAGGAATATTCATGGAGGCTGGGTCTGTTGTTTGTGACAAATATGAGAAATATCTCGGATTGCCTGCTGTTGTGGGGAGATCAAAATATAATGCCCTAAGGGGACTCAAGGATAGAGTATGGAGCAGGATGCAAAATTGGAAAAATGGATTCCTATCAAAAGCTAGGAAGGAAGTGTTAATAAAGGCTGTGCTACAAGCTATACCAACTTATACAATGAGTGTGTTTAAGTTGCCTCAAAGGTTATGCAAGGAAATTGAACAGTTATTTGCTAAATTTTGGTGGGCTCAATATAAAAGAGACAATGGGATTCACTGGAGGAAGTGGAGCTGCATGGGGCTGAGTAAATCAAGTGGAGGATTGGGATTCAGACTACTTGAAGATTTTAATATGGCCATGCTTGCTAAGCAGGGATGGAGAATATTAAAGGATCCAAATTCTTTGGTGGCAAGAGTTTTTAAAGAAAAATATTTCAGAGACTCTCAATTGCTTGAAGCTCAACTTGGAAAGTCTCCATCCTTCATTTGGAGGAGTATTTGGTCAGCTTTGGGGGTAGTAAGGAGAGGATTGATATGGAGAGTGGGAAATGGGAAAAATATAAAAATTTGGGGACAAAAATGGTTAACTAAGCCTGTAACAGGTTGTGTACAATCCCAAGTAAAAGTATTACAAGCAGAGGCTAAGGTTTCTGAATTGATTGATGAAAATACAAAAGGTTGGAAGGTGGAGCTTGTGAGACAAATTTTCGATGAAGAGGAAGTTGACTTGATACTGTCACTACCAATTTGGCCAATGGGAGCTGAGGATAGACTGACATGGGAGCTTACTAAAGATGGAAAGTATTCTGTTAAGAGTGCTTACCATATGGAGTAAGAGAGAAGAAGGCAGATGGAGGGTGAGGCCTCGAGAGCTGGGATTGAGGTTAAAACATGGAAGCAATTATGGCACTTAGATGTTCCAGGATCAGTTAAACATTTCCTATGGAAGATGATCAATAATATTCTTCATACAAGGGTGAACTTAAGAAAGAGAATGGTTGTTGAGGAAGCATGGTGCCCTATTTGTAAGAAAGATGAAGAAACAGTGATGCATGTTATCTGGTGGTGCCCAGCAGCCTCTGATGTGTGGGCAGAGGAGGGAAGTCCTGTTCAGAAATGGAAGGTTGGGGTGAATGATATTTTTCAGCTTTTGAATGATATGTTTTGTAAACTTTCAACTGAGAATGTTGAGAAAATGGTGATAATACTGAGAAATATATGGCACCGGAGAAATAAAGCCATTTTTGATAAGCAGGTGTTGGGTCCAGCTACTGTGATGCAAATGTCATTGGTGGGATATGAAAATTTCAAGCTAGCTCGAAGAAGGCTGGAGGGTGGAGGTGAGCAGGTAACAGTTAAGGCTGGGAATGAGCAGGTAACAGTTAAGGCTGGGAATGGGAAAGGGAGGGGATAGAGGAAACCAAGGGGTTTGCAACTCAAAGCAAACTTTGATGCAGCTATTAGTGTGGCCTCTATGTGTTTGGGTGTGGGGGTTGTCATCAGGGATTGTAATGGAGATATTTTTGCTGCTAAGTGTGCTAAAAGGCCATACAGTTGCCATGCTTTTGTTGCAAAATGTATTGCTGCTCTTTGGGAAGCAATGGTGCTGTGTGAGGATTTGGGATTAAGGGGTGTGGTGTTTGAAGGGGATGCTAAGTGTGTAATTGATGCGGTAATGAAGCATAGGAGGGATGATTCAAGGTTTGGTCACTTGGTGGAAGGTCTGCGGCAGAAACTGAAGATGTACAACAGGTGGGAAGTGGGTTTTATTCACAGGGAGGGTAATGAGGTAGCTCATCAACTGGCTAAAATGGCCATATGTGGGGAGGATGATGTGTATTGGGTAGAGGAAGGTCCAGATTCGGTTTCTAATCAGATACTCATAGACAAAATGTATACTGATACTGTTACAAGTTGAATATGAATATAAAGTGATTCTTTAAAAAAAAAAAAAAAAGTACTGCTAATTGCAATGAATTAAGTCACGACATGTTGTGCAAAAATGTCAAAGCAACGACACTCACACACAACGATATCGAGATAAACAGTAAAATAAATACAAAAATAGAAGAATCAAGCACACGCACAACACACAGTATTAAACATGGTTCGGCAATATGCTTACATCTACAGAACTGCAGGAGATTTTATTATAGACAATATTCCAAACCCATAGTGAGTTACAAGAACTTCCCTCTACTCACACAATCTCAATTCTCCCTCTAGGACTTTTTTCTCTCTCACAAAATTGCTCTACACCATTTATGTTCCTCTCAGTTCAATTGTTTCTGCTCCAAAAAATAACATATATATAACAAACAACATCAGGAAATGTACCCTAATGCAACAAAACTAGGTTATTCGCTCAAGCAGGTGTCGAATGCACCACGAGTGAACAACCAATCCAACATTATCTAGAGCAAATTGTCAAGCGAGCCTCGAGCTAACTCTCTACCCAACATTCGCCTGAGTTCACTATCGAGCTTACCTCTAGTGAACTCTCAGTCCGAGTTTTGCTTTAGCCAACTATCGAGTATGCCTTGAGCGAACTCATTGCCTGAGTTTTCCTAGAGCACCAAGTCTAGCGACAATCAAGCAAACAATCTATTTGCACCTTTTCTAGCTCACAAAACAAATCAGCCTCCATAACCAACAATCTCTCACTTAAACACTGATTCTCCAAATGCCAGCCATCATCTCTAGTAAAAGCCCTATCACCTCTACAACTCATAGCTCCCATCTTCAAGCTAGAAGATGAACTGAAGTCGAGCTCAACTTCAGTCTCTCATGTACATTGCCGTCAATCAGTACATCTATTGGGCAACTCACAACTCTCACTGCATTGAGAATATTAGGTCTCGAACTAACCCTAGCAAACATCAGAGAACCTATTGTTGACGTTCCCTTCTATGATTTTGTCAACTGATCTCACCTCCTCCTAATAACCAGTTTAGTCTTCAATCAACTTGCTCATCTCTTGAGCAGTCTCCACTTCCTTCTTGGAAGTCCAGTCAACTTCTCTCAGGTAACTACCACTTGCCTAATGTCTTGTCTCACAAGATTTTACTTTTGTACTGTGGTTCACCACCATCTGTTAGCATAACATAGTTCAAGGTAGGTGACCACTGTGGACGTCTGGCCGTCATGACAGCTTTGTGAGCATCAACTATAGTTGTAGATGTCCCTGGAACACCAGACGCTTTGTTCATATCTCTCACACTTATGCTTCGCATAGTGGTCTCGAGCGATTTCTCCAAACTTACATGAGGAACTGTGAAGCTGACTCCCTTTTGCTTCCCCACCTTGTTCGCAAGCCCAAGCTTGCTCTGCTGCAACTTTGCATTTACCTTCACATTACTGGATCCTGATGTCACATACATTGTGTTAGTCTTCTAACCACGCACCAAGACTAGTGCAATGACCTTCCACGCTCCTCTAGAAAATATTATTTTATGACTGTTGTCATCAAGTTGTCCCACAGAAGATTAAGCTTTTATTCATATTTGGAAAGTGTCTTTCTTGCTACAAAGTCCACACTCTCCTGTTTGAAAGTGCGATATGGACATTTCCCACTCCCACTACATCCAGTGCCTCTCTATCAATCATGTACATCTTTCCAAAATCACCAGTAACATAGTTTTGCTCGATCTCTAGATGTGAGGTTCTATGCAACGAAGCTCTTGAATCCATTACCCAATCATCAACTGGATTGTGCACTGCAAGAAATAAATCATCCTATATTTTATCAATCACCACATTTACAACGTCATCCTCAATACTTTCATGATTCTGACGGTGTCTATTGATGTGGCCTCAGCTTGTCACAACTCTAACAAGTAATCTACTACCCATATCTCGACCTGCTCCTACCCCTGTTCCTCGACTTGATAGATTCCTAGTTCCGATCATCAACACTCAAAGCCAAACCGGTACAAGGAAACTCCTTGAGTCTATCCTGCATACCTTATCGGCAAGGATCATGTCTCATACATTATCATAATTTAGTTTCATCTTGCTAGCTGAATTACTTACCGCCATCCTCATGGCCTCCCAACAATTTGGCAACAATGCCAACATGCCAATAGAATCGACCCTCTAATCTCTTCATCAAACTCAATCTCGATCAACGGCAATTGATTTGTAATAGTGTTGAATTCATTCGAGTGTTGAGAAACAATCATAACTTCTGACATCTTTAGATTGAACAACTTTTTCATCAGATACACCTTATTATTCGCAAATGGCTTTTCACACATATTGGACAAATTCGCCATGAGATCAGCAGTGGTTCTCTCCTTTATAACGTTGTGCACAACTAATTTAGACAAGGTGAGGCGAATAACCCCTAAAACCTGTCAATCCAACAGATTCCACTCATCATTGACCATACTTTCGGCTTCTTTCCATACAGAGAAAGGTAGAGCCTCTTCTCATAGAGATAATTCTTGATCTATATTCGTCAGTAACCAAAATATGTGCCATCAAACTTCTTGATTCCAACTTTCACATCTTCTTCAAACATAATTTAGCCCCAAACTCCAAAATCTTGGATCTCTGATACCAGTTGTTATGAAAAAACACCAGAGCAAACACACTTACACATAATGATATCGAGATAGACAATGAAATAAATGCAAAAAAAAAAAAACAAAAAAAAAAAAACAAAACAAAACAAAAAGAAAGAAGAAGAAGAATCAAGCACATACACAACACATGGTATTTAATTAACATGATTCTACAACGTGCCCTCGTCCGTAGAGCTACAGGGAATTTTATTCTAGAGTAGATTACAAACACAGAGTGAGTTACAAGAGCTTCCCTTTACTCACACAATCTCAACTCTCTCTCTAGGGCTTTTTTCTCTCTCACTAGATTGCTCTACATCGTTTCTGTTCCTCTCAGTTCAATCTAATGCATTTCTATTCTAAAACATAATATATATATATATATGTATATAACAAATTGCGTCAAGAAACCTTAATGTGGCAAAATTATGTTATTTGCTCTAATATATGTCTAGCGCACCGCGAGCGAACAACCAATCCAACATTGGCTCAAGCAGACTGTCAATTGAGCCTGAAGCGAACTCTCTGTCTGACCTTCGCTCGAGCTCACCATCGAGCGCACCTCAAGCTAACTTTCTTATATGAACCCACGAGAATGCAATCCCTTGAACTCACAATCAATTTGAAGACTCACCTAAAAAAACCAAAATCAAGCCAAATGGAAAATCTAACTCGTTGAATGACTCGTTTTAAGAACCTAAATTATATAAAAATCTAGACTCATTGAAAAACCAGTGTCAAGAACCCAGATTATAGGGAGGAACACTACAAATGTTATGATTTATTTTTAATGAGTTCAAAAGTTCATTCAAGAACAAGAGAAGATAAACTCAACTCACAATGAATAAAATTCATTAAATTTCATAAACTTCTTAAAATATGGCTACAAGGAGTTTAAATAACTCTTCCTAAAACATAACCCTAGCTAAAATGTTCTAAAAATACTCTTAAGTGAATAGTGCCGCAACTATAGTAACACGTCTACAATAACTCACCTATAGTAACTTAAAAAGCCTCTTGAGTTCAAAAAAATAAAACATATGTGGGCCAAGCATTCTCAATCTCAATTATTCTAAACTAATTCCTATAACTAATAAAATAAGCCATTTTAATGAATAAACAATTCCAAGGCTTTCAAGCATATAAACATAATAATAGGCCCAAACAATAATTCTAAATCATGCCTTCCATATCTTGTATCAAGTGAATCAAAACTGAATCTCATTCTCTTAACCTCATCTTGAGTGTTGGGCTTTTGCTAGATTCATCCCAAGTGGATCTTACCAATCCTTGCATAGCTTCCTTGATTTTCCTAACTCTTAATCATCTTGTAATTGAACCATCTGAAACTTGCAAAAGATCTTTAAGACTAAGTCTACCTTGGTTCCCATCACTTTTTGTCCAAGGTTTGTTCAAGGCAATTATCAAGTGCACCTCAAGCAAACTCATTGTTTGAGCTTCACTCGAGCATCAAGTCAAGTAACAATCTAGCTAACAATTTGTCTGTGCCTTTTCCAACTCACAAATCCAATCAAGCTCCATAATCCAATAGAACCAATATATATATTAGATCGTGTCTGTACTTGCATGCAAAATTTGACACATATTAATGCTAATTAATCGAGCATATATAATTAACTCATGGAAATGTGGATTTAATCATTTAATTCATTCTTGGCATATATATATTATATACACACACACACACACACACACACACACATATATATATATATATAATACTTCTTTTTAACCAAATTAACGATATTCTCTTAATCCTACTAACTAGTCTTTAGGGGTCGTTTTGGCAACGAAGCTATGATGCAAGCATTAGCCCATCAATTCGTTGACTGCATTTGGAATGAGCTAATAATTGGAGACGACAATTTCTCATCAACTCATGATATGCTTCAAGATCATAAGCAACTAGTTGTTGAAGCTGCAAAAGTAGGGAACGTTGAATTTCTAATTATACTTTTACGCACTTATCCAGATTCCATATGGCAAGTTGACAAAGAATATGGAACTTTATTTCATGTTGCTGTTAAACATCGACAAGAGCGTTTTTTTAATTTAATATATGAGATAGGTAGTTTGAAGGACAACCTTGTGAGCCATCTTTCTAATGGGGGAGACAGCTTGCTGCACTTATCAGATCGACTGAATACCGTATCAGGACCAGCCCTTCAAATGCAACGAGAGTTGTTGTAGTTTCAAGTATGTACATACCAGTCTTAAATATCATATCAACTAATAATTCATTTCTTCTCTTCGCACACGTATTGCAGTCTCCCATTTCAATATTTTTTTAATTCATAAGTAATTGGTTAATGTGCACAGGAGATAGAAAAGATTGTGCCGAAGTCATTTGTGGACCAACCGAATGAAAGTGGAAAAACACCCATGGATATATTTGTGAGGACCCATGAAGAACTATAGAAGAATGGTGAAAAGGGGATGAAGGAGACGGCAAACTCCTGCATGTTGGGGGCAACACTAATGGTCACTGTAGTGTTTCCCGTTGCCTTCACAGTACTAGGTGGCAATTATCAAGAAACAGGCATTCCTATTTTTTTTAGAATGCAACTGGTTTACGGCTTTTTTCATATCAGATGCAGTAGCAATGTTATTCTCTTCGTCTTCAATGTTAAGTTTCTTGTCAATTTTCACGTCACACTACTCGGAAAATGATTTCTTCATATCATTACCTTATATGTTGGCATCGGGAATAGTTATGCTTTCAGTCTCAATCGTAGGCATGCTGACAGCCTTCACTACAGCTTGTTTTTTGGTCTTTAAACTCAAAACAAGTGCTTCGATCGGTTTAATTGGTGGGACGTTCCTCGTTGTTTACCGGCCATTTAGTTTCTACGTTAGACTATATTATGAGCTTTCGTTCAGTATATTACACTCAGTACTATACTATATGACGGGTTCCTTTTCTGGCCACAGAATAGGCTTTTCAAGTACGCAAGTTATTTGGGGAAAGAATGACTGCATGAACCTGTCTTGAAATTTCTCAGTGTGAAATTTGACCAAATTATGATCAAAGGCTTCATGAGTTTGATCTTTATTAATTAGCGCCTAGAAATGTTGGTTTTTTATGTGTACCGTGTGCATATATGTATATGTGTGTGTTTCTCGTATGTGCCTTTCCTTAATTTGTAAACTCTCTTGTAAGATAATTATTTAATGTTAGTCATTTTATATATCAACTAGATTAGGAGTATATGTAAATCACATTTGTCTAGTTGGGTTAAACAGGTTTTTTACAAAAATAATATGGTTTTTTAAAAGAAACTTGATTGATGAATAATTTAATGCATAAAGACAAAAAAGTAAAATTTAGCAAATATCTTTGGATAATGATAAGTTGGTAAGTATAATAATTACATATTTAGATATATTAGAAAACAAAAAGATTAGTTTAAAATTAAAGTCAAGATACATTAGAATAATATAGAAAAATAAAAATAATATTATTACCACCACAATAAATACTACTACCACACTCAAAGAATGCATAAGATTTGAAATTTTTTTGGGTTGTTGGACGATAAATCCAAATCATGGGTTCTAATATAATAATTTTTTAATCTTGACATATTTGAACAAATCTTGTTTAGATCTTAGTGTTTTTCTTTGTGGGTTTTTTTAATTATTTTTTTATTCCATTTTATATTTTTTAATTGCTCTTTATTGCCCTTTTTTTTTTCCTACAGATCTAAATATTTATACTCAAATTACGATCTGAGTATAGGACATACTGACATTCTCTCTCTAGTTTCAGGTAAATTCTTTGTAAAAAAGTAAATTTTACTAAAAGATAATAATTTTTTAAGATAGGGTCTTTTTTTTTTTTTTTTTTAATAAAGGGTTGTACGGAACTTATTTATTTAAAGTTTATACAAATTGTATATATATATATATATATATATATATATATTTGCAAAAACATGTGTATAGTATGAGATAAACCTTTTTCTGTTGCGAAAATTGTATGGTCCTTCTCTTTCTCTTTCTCTCTCGAGTTTGAGTTAGAGTAAGGTTTTAGTCCCCTTGCCCGTGCAGGGTGGTTTGGTCTCTCGCTACGGGAGCCTCGTCCTTTATCCTTTGTCCTTGTCTCTCTTCGACCCTTTTCATATGGAGGAAGAAGATCTTGCCAAAAGGTAGGAAAGACTGAACTTGTCTACGGCAGAAAGTGAAGTCCTCAAGGTTCCTTTTGCTAGGTCAAAGGAGGGTGCCACACGTAGTAAACATTGCATTGTTGGGGGAGAGATGACCGAAAAAGGAATTAATAGTGAAGCATTCAGAGTAACCATCTCACAAGTTTGGAGAATGGAAGGATGGGTGAAGTTCAAAGAATTAGGGGATTTTAAATTCCTAATCGAATTTCAGTTTCTTGGCGATAAAGAAAAAGTCTTATGGGGACGCCCATGGTTTTTTGATAGAAACCTTGTGTCTTTTCTAGAATTTGATGAAGATGTTCCTTTAAATGATATTCGTTTCCGATTTGAACCCTTCTGGATCCAACTACACGGATTGCCATTGGGGGCAATGACGGACGAAGTTGGTAGGCATTTGGGTTCCTCGGTTGGCCATGTCATTAGAGTAGATGCTGACTCTGATGGTGTTGCATGGGGGAAATGTATGCGGATAAGAGTGGCAGTGGACTTACACAAACCTCTTTTACGTGGAAAATGGGTGGAACTGAATAATCTGAAACACTGGATTTCTATAAAAATATGAAAGGCTACAATCATTCTGTTTTCATTGTGGTATTATTGCTCATAAAGGTAAAAGTTGTACCCAACAGAGGGGTCCTTTACATGGCAATGATCCTAAGCTATTGCAATTTGGCCCTTGGATCCGGGCTCAACCAATGAACTTTAAGATATTTGATAGCAGGCAGTATGGTGGTAAGTCTGGTGGTCTGAACCAACAGCAGTGGCGGCAAACTGAGTCTTCTAATAATAATGTTAGTGAAGCCAAACCGGATCAGAAAAAGGGTGAGGAGGACGTCACAACCACAGTTGGAACTCAATCTAAGGAGGGAATTGATCTTTCAAATCTTCGGAATGTCCAAAAGACAGAGTCTCCGATAGCACCTATGGTGGAGGCCTTTACTACCAACCGTCAACTCCCAAACTTATCAGTCATCTCTGAAAATAAAAAATACACATTCAATGAATTGGCCCCTTCTGTTGATATTAAAGTCCCAACTGTCATGAATAGGGATCTTTTACAAGATAAAGTTAATGAAGATGTGGCTGTGCCCAGCATTATTGGAGTTGTGACCAAGCAAAAAGGGGCCACTTGGAAAAGGAAGGCTAGGGAGGTAACTCATCCTATCTCTATGGTCATAACTCCTAAAAGTAGGGGGAGTAAGAAAAGAGATTTGAATACTCAGATAGACATGGGAAAAAAGTGAAAAAACCTAAAGGCAATCAAGACTTAAAGGAATTCAGTATCAAAACTGACTTGGTGGAGGTTGATCATGGTGGAGGTTGCTGAGCAGCCCCACCAACAACAATGATAGGCCTCAGTTGGAACTGTGGGGGGCTTGGGAACCCCCGTACAGTTCAAGAATTAAACCTCTTAGTGAGGTCAAAGTATCATGACTTTATCTTTTTAATGGAAACTAAGTGTGGCAGGAAAAGGGTTGAGGAAGTGAGGTACAAACTTCAGTTTGATTGTAACTTCGTGGTGGAAAGTAGAGGCCTCAGTGGAGGCTTAGCTTTTCTTTGGAAAAGCAATATGGACTTCATTTTAGAGAACTATTCTCAGAATCACATTTCTATGGCTTTTAGTCTAGAGGAGGAATCCCAACAGATTATGCTTACTGGTTTCTATGGCTCTCCCGAAATAGCAAAAAGAGGGGAAAGTTGGAACTTATTGAAGATGATCAAACCTATGGAGGACAAACCTTGGCTTTGCTTTGGAGATTTCAATGAAATAATGCATCATCATGAAAAGGTAGGAGCAGCCAGTAGACCATATCCTCAAATGGAAGCCTTCAGAATGTCTATGGACTGGAGTGGCCTAAGTGACCTAGGCTTTGAAGGCTCAAAATACACCTGGTGCAATAATAGAGAGGGAGATCAGTTCACTAAAGAAAGACTGGATCGAGCCATGAGTAATTTATTGTGGACTAGTCTGTTTTGTGAATGCAACATTAGTGTTCTAGCTGCCCAAACCTCTGACCATTGCCCCTTACTGGTTAATGCTAGAACAAGAGGGAGGAGGGGGTTATTTTTTGAGACTAAAAGGGAGAAGATTTTCAGATTTGAAGCAAGTTGGAACCTCCATGAAGCCTGCAACAGTATTATTAAATCCACTTGGTCCCATCAGGATACAGTTCAGGGTTTTAAGGTTAATTCAGTCATGAGGAAACTTAACAGATGCAAGGATTCCTTAAAACATTGGAGCTCTACCCTTTGGAAAAAATAGAGGGACATCCAAACTCAATTGAATCTACTCTTGAAGATGCAAGACTCAAACACTGGTTCTAATTTAGCAGCTATAAAGGTGTTACAGAAGGATATTGATAAAGCCCTTGAGGAAGAGAACTTGAAATGGCAACAGAGGGCAAAACAGGTGTGGCTTAAAGATGGTGAAAGAAATTCTAAATATTTCCACAAGTGTGCCAATCAGAGGAGGAAAAACAATGGGATTCAAAAGCTAGTAAGGGCGGATGGAAGTGCAACAACTGTCTTGGGAGAAATTTCTGAAATGTTTTCCCAGTATTTCCAAGTGCTTGTTACATCATCGAATCCAAGTGGTATTGATGCATGCTTGAGCCATGTCCACCCTCGAGTGGACAGTGAGATGAATTCCAACCTTACCAAACAGTTTACAGCTGATGAGGTTAAGGCTGCTATGTCCCATATGAACCCCATGGGTTCTCCTGGCCCTAATGGGTTCCCTGCTTTGTTCTACCAATCACACTGGGAAGTTGTAGGAGATGATGTCTCTAAAGCTGTTTTGGAAATCTTAAATAGGAATGGGGATATTTCTGCTATTAAGGATACATTCATTGTTTTAATACTAAAAATAAAAAATCCCCAAACTGTTCTGGATTTTAGGCCTATATCTCTCTGCAATGTCATTTATAAGGTGGTTTCTAAAGTTCTTTTCTAATAGGCTGAAGATGATTCTTCCTAATATTATTGCCCCCACCCAAAGTGCTTTTATTCATGGCAGGATGATTATTGACAATGTCATTGTGGCTTTCAAAACACTTCATTCTATGTCAACTAAAGGCAAAGGGAAGCAAGGATATATATAAAGCTGGACATGAGCAAGGCCTACGATAGGGTGGAGTGGGATTTTTTGAGGAAGGTCATGGGAAAAATGGGGTTCAGCAACAGATGGATAAACCTGGTCATGCAGTGTGTCACTACTGTATCCTATTCACTTCTTATTAATGGTAGTTCTCAAGGCAAATTTATTCCATCTAGAGGGATCAGACAGGGAGACCGCCTCTCCCCCTATCTTTTCATTCTGGTAGCCGAGGTGCTTAGTAATCTACTGAACCATGTTGAAACTGCCAAAATGATTCATGGCTTTCCTATTTGCAAGGGGAAGCTTAGCATTAACCCCCTATTTTTTGTTGATGATAGTTTGCTTTTCTGTCGAGCTAATGCAAGAGAGTGGTCATCTATTCATGTATTGCTAAACCTCTATGAAGAAGCCTCTGGTCAGAAACTTAACAAGACTAAAACTTCTATTTTCTTCAGTCCTAATACAAGGTCAGCCACTAAAGATTACATCTTGAATCTTGCTGAAACTAGATCTTCTTCTTGTTATGAAAAGTACCTTGGATTGCCAGCTCTCATTGGTAGATCCAAACATGCTGCCTTCAAGGATATCATGGATAGAATTAGAGGAAAAGTCAGCAACTGGAAAAATAAATTTCTTTCTCAGGCAGGAAAGGAAATACTCCTTAAGGCTGTGATACAAGCCCTTCCCACTTATTGGATGGGAGTCTTTAAACTTCCTAAATCCCTTTTGAGTGAAATCAATAAAGTAATGCATCATTTCTGGTGGGACAATCTACAAAATGAGAAAAGGGTGCATTGGGTATCTTGGGGACAAATGGGAAGATCGAAAGCTGCAGGAGGTCTGGGTTTTAGAGACCTTGAGAGTTTTAACCTGGCTCTTTTGGCAAAGCAAGGGTGGAGGCTTATTCAACATCCTAATTCCCTTGCTGCCCAAGTCCTTAAACTGAAATATTTTCCAGGGGTTGATTTCCTTCAAGCCAAGGTGGGAAATAGGCCATCCTTCATCTGGAGGAGCTTTTGTGCTACAAAAGGACTGATAGAAAAAGGATCCTTATGGCGTATTGGAAATGGTCAAAACACCAAAATATGGAAGGATAGGTGGTTGTCACAACCAACTAGTGTGATGACCCACTTTTACGTGTATTTTCACTGAAAGAATAATTTGATTTAATTAATATTATAGTGCTTATATTTTAAATAATCGGATTTTAATTGGATTTTATTTGCTGTTGAATTTAAAATTGCTGTTTAATTTATTTTTTAGCTTGTTTTTGGATTTAAAATTAAATATTTAGTTTTTACTAGTTATTTATTATATATTAGTCTTACGTTGTGTTTAAAATATTTTATTGGTTTTTATTTATTTATTTGATGTGGTGTTTAATTTATTTCAGTCGTTTTATGTTTTTATTATCGTTTTCGGCGGAACAGTTTCTGGATCCCGGAAGTGAGGATTAGACCTCATTTCTTTTCTTTTCTCTTTTTATTTTTTCCTTTTCCTTTTCCTTTTCTTCTTTTCTTCTTTCTTTCCTTTTCTTTTTCCTCCCCTTCTCTTCTCCTTCCCGTCGCCCCTTCTTTGACCACCCGTTTCTCCGCCGTCCGGTGGAGGTGCCATATACCACCCCCCCATTCTCTTCCTCTCCCACCAGAGAACATCCCCACCAATTTTCAGGGCCATCGGACCAGCCGTTAGCCGCCACGAGCCCCTGGAAGTTGCTGCCCCTGCCTTGTTTTTGCCCCTATTGCTGATTTCTTCCTCTGCCCAGAACCGCCGCTTGCTGGCGGCGTGGCCTACACCACCCACCCAGTTTTCTTCCCCTCTCACCGGTGAACATCCCCACCAAGTTTCACCTCAATCCGAGCCACCGTTAGCCACCACGAGCTCCTCCAAGCCGCACGATTTTTCACCGTTTCCGACGCCGTCGCACCACCTCCGGCCACCATCTCTTCACAGCTTCTTCCCCTACCTCTTGCCGTCCTAACCCACCTAATTTCGGCCCCGATCCGTTGTCGGAGCAGCTCGCACGAGCTCAACTCCGATCAGCCCCTTTTTGCACTTCCACCGCCGTTTCCACCGCCACCCACGGCCAAAGCTCACTTCCTTTAACTTCATAAATATCTCAAGGCCATTCCCTATCAATTTCATGTCTTGATTTGTCCCCGTTCGAAAGTGAGTAATTTATTGCCCACGACCACAGTGTAAAATACACTGTTACGTTACTTTTCCTCCGCCGTTTGCAACGCCGCGAGCTTTCGAAAAATACCATATAGCGCTGTAAGTATTTTCCAAACTCTACTTTTAGAGTTAAATATATTTTGCTCTTTCAATAAATTATCTGGTTGGTTTGTTGATTCCGGACTGAGTCCGAGGAGTTCAGGGGTCGGATGGATGGAGGACAGAGTTGCTTGATTTGTTGTTTTATGGTTGGTTGATTGTGTCGAGCATTGAGATTTCATTTACATGGTGCATGCACGTGCATTTTATTTAAATTGAGAAAATCATGTTTTATTGGCGTAAATGGATTTACGGGTGCTGTGTACTACGACTGACTCAGCTTATAATGTTGTCTTCCAAGCGTAGAAGTTGTCAAAGTAATACAAGGGTAAGTCCCAAGATCGAATTCACAGGGACAAAGGGATTATCAAAACGTTTGTGAGATTTTCTTTGTGTAAAAGATGTATCGATTATGAAGGATGAAATTTTATATGGATCTATATTTCTAAAATTACCAAAACTAAGAGACTTAGAGAAAGTGTGTAGCAAATGAATTAAACTTGCAAGAAACAATAAACAAATACTTGGGTTGGGTTTGAGATTCTTTTTATTTCGGATTCTAGATAATTTCTCGATTAACAATCCAGTCAAGGAATTGATATTTGGAAGATAAAAATTAAGCTCAAGTTTATGCAATATTTTCTCAAGAAATTCTCTAATTTACTAGCCAAATTTATATTCATAATCAATCGAAAGAGGCCTTGATAAATTCAAGCTTTTGTTGTGCCTTACGTCAACAACAAAACAAGAGCAAGAGCCGCAATATATGTTCCATTTGAATCCGACTAGTAATTTAGTGAAATCAACATTAAACAATAAAATATTGCATCAAACTAGAATCTAAAATAAATTAATCTCATTCCACAACCCAAGCTTTAGTAATTAGTTACACATGATATTTTTAGTAACAAAAATAAATCTAAGTGGAACCATATCAAAAACTAAGAAAATATAAATAAACTTTAGAATGAAATAAAAATAAAAAGTCTATAATATCAACTCGAAGAAATAAGACAAACTAAATTAAAGAAATAAAATTGAAACCAAAACTAGGTAATAAACTTGAAACTCTAACAAGGTAATAAAATTGAAACTATTACAAGGTAATAAACTTGAAAACCATAACAAAGTAAAAAAATTGAAACTAACAAGGTAATAAACTTGAAACTCCAACAAGGTAATAAACTTGAAACTCAAACAAGGTAATAAACTTGAAAACCATAACAAAGTAATAAAAACTGAAACTAACTAAGGAAATAAAATTGAAACTAACAAGGTAATAAACTTGAAACTAACAAGATAATAAACTTGAAACTAACAAGGTGATAAACTTCAAAACCAACTCCCCTTCGGCCTGCTGTCTTCCCTTCATTTTATAGGTGTTGTCCGTGAGTTATATGAGTGGAGGCTTGCATGTGCTGCTTTGCTTTTCTTCCTTTTGCATGTGCATGTGTTGACTGCATGTTAGCCGTGTGAGTGTTTCATTTTCTGCTTCATGTCCTGCATGTGCCTTGGAACTTTCTGCATGTGTTTTCTGCACTTTCTTGCATTTTCTGCATGTTGCTTTGTTCTCTTTATTTTTCTGCAGTAGGTGCCGTGTGATGCTTATGTTATTTTTTTGCTGCATGTTTCTGCTTTTTCTGCATGTGAGTTGAACTTTCTGCATGTGTTCTCTTTATCCTCTGCATTTCTTTTTTCTGCTGCTGTTTTGCCGTGTATGAGTGGTTCTTGCATGTGCATGAGCTGTGTTTTCTGCATGTGTAGACTGTCATGTATGCTGCTACCTTGTGTGTTGATGTCCGTTGAAATCTGCTTCATGTGCTGTCCAACTGATGCTTGTGCTTGGTTCTCTTTATTTTTCTGCAAGTGTGGTGTCTCGAGTGATGGTGTGAGTGTGCTAGCTTCATTACAAACTTTTTTAAGGGTAAAATATCATGATTTAACAATTGACTCCAGTTTATAATTTACTGTATAATTAAGTGTTCAATTCATTTTTTAGTTAAATAATTTAATCACTTTAACAACTTAATATTGCAGTTTTAGCACTTTATCAACGACCCCAAGCCGGGATGGGGTATTATCTCGGTGGAGCTCCTCTGGTCACTCGGGAGTGTAATATACTGAGTGACATCCCCTGAGTCGAAGCTTGGCTACGAATGCGCCGGGCACGGAATTGAGCGACAATGGGAGCAGAGGCTAGGGGATGCTTGGCTACAAACGCGCCGGGCGCGGAACTGGGCATCGTCCTATGCACCGACTCCGTGGCCCTTCGCTGGTGAGGGCTAGAGGATGCTTGGCTACGAACGCGCGGGCGCGGAACTGGGCATCGCTCGTTTAGGTGTCATACGCGTGGCGGATACCCGCGATGTGGCACAGGAGCCAGGGTGTGCGGATGACCCCTAGGGGAGGTCATGGTGCATACGAACTAAATGGATTTTTGGCGTGTGTGGAAAAAATATGGTTTTATGGATGTCGTGCATTGGCATTTATTCATGCATATTGTTTGAGTTCTATATGTTTTTATCTGGTGGTTTTTGGATTTTACTTACCTACGGCACCATTTTTGGTACCGTAGATTTTGGTGCAGGGATCGAGGAGGAGGAGGCTGAGCCCGAGGATGCGGCTCCGCCGGAGTTTTGAGTTGGAGGCTGTGCTTTGGAGTTGGCTTTGAAACAATATTTGTATTTGTGATATTTTATTACGTATGATTTGAACAGCTTTATGTTTTAATCAAGAAAATTCTGGTACTTAGTTTTATATCTTTGCCATCCGCTGCGTATCTCTTTGTGTACATTTGTTGCTTGCACACACTTGGCACTCGTCGATAGGATGGTGACCCGTGTTGTCACCATTCGGACGTCTCAAATTCCCCATGTCCATGCGTGGGGATTTGGGGGCGTCACAACTAGCTACAAGGTTCAAACTCCAATACACATTCTGCAGGAGGATGAGAAAGTGGCAAGACTCATAAACAATGAAACTAAGCAATGGGATAGAGGTTTGATTACAGAAGTTTTTGGCTCTGATTTAGTTGCAGTGATCCAAAGAATTCCCATAAGCACTTCTAGTGCCATTGATAGACTAATTTGGTTGGGCACCAAAGATGGATCTTTCACTGTCAAGAGTGCCTATCATTTTCAGAAAGAGTCTATTGAACAGCTTAAGGGACAATCTTCTAGAGGTTTGCAAAGGCAGAGGGATTGGACTGGTTTGTGGAATTTGCAGGTTCCTAATGCTACCAAAACTTTCATTTGGCAAGCATGCCTAGAATCTCTCCCAACCATGCTCAATTTGTTCAAGAAAAAGATAGTGGACTCTCTTATTTGTCCTATATGTTGCAGGGAAGAGGAATCTACCACACATGCTCTATGGAATTGCAGTTTTGCTATGGTTGTTTGGAGTCAAGGTCATATTATGTTCCAAAAAAGTTCTTTGAGGGTAGGCAGCTTTAAGGAACTATACGAATGCCTCAGTAATCAGAGTGATCAGCCTTTAATGGAACTGTTTTAAGTTATTGCCAGGAACATTTGGTTCAGACGAAACAAGATGATCTTTGAGGGGTCTTTCCTGCACCCTAATCTGGTATTGAAACAGGCCTCTCAATCTCTTACAGCTTATAAGGATGCCCAAGGTAATAGAATGGCTACACCTCAAAGAGCTCCTTCTCATGCTTCTGAATGGTTTCCCCCTCCAATAGATACTATTAAAATTAACTGGGATGATATTGTGGATGTGTCTTAAGCTAGAATTGGCATTGGTCTGGTGGCCCGAGACCATGAGGGTAATGAATTGATCACTAAAAAGATCCCTATCTCCAGCATTACTAAACCTCTTTTGGCTGAAGCCTTAGGAGCTTTTCATGCGGCTACTTTGGCTAAGGATATGGAGTTCAGATCTGTTATCTTAGAAGGGGATGTAATCCAGATTGTGAATGGTATTAATCACCATGTTGAGAGATGGGATAGTGTGGGCATGGTTTTGTATGACACTAAATTGTTGCTATCTAGCTTATGTCAATGGTCCATTGGCTTTGTTAGGAGAAGCGGCAATCTTTTGGCCCACAACCTAGCTAAGGACTCTCTTAAGCAAACAGAGAATTCGGTTGTAGTGATCTCTAGACCTCCATGTAATCATGTTTCCCCTTTCCCCCTATTTTAATGGAATGTTTGGTGTTTCTCTTCAAAAACAAAACATGTGTATAG
The DNA here is from genome assembly GCA_011037825.1 of Carya cathayensis. NCBI lineage: Eukaryota > Viridiplantae > Streptophyta > Magnoliopsida > Fagales > Juglandaceae > Carya > Carya cathayensis. Next base: position 976,672 of record QGSO01000372.1, read on the forward strand.
TAGTTTAGGCCTTGTTTGAATACCCAGATTATGTATGGCTTATTTTATCTTGCTATCCAAACGTCCCCAAGCGGAATTTTATTTCATATGTACATTTTCAACGGACACGAACAGTTTTCAACAACCACTGCCTTCTTCAGTATTCATGCAGTACTTTTTATTTTTCCTTCCCATTTCGTGGAATCTTTCTTTCTGTCTTTAGCATAGGGTATTTGTTCATAGATTTTTAAATAATAAGTAATTATTACTTTTCAAAACTAAGTGCACTATCTTCAAGTGCGCAGATTTGTTTATAAATTTTTTAATTAATAATAAATATTACTTTCTATTAATATATTTATAATTAATTTTCAACAATTATAAAATAATTTTTAATTATTAGTGAGATCCACTCATTTATCAAATTTTAAAAAATAAAAATCATCTCATCTCATTTCACTCTTTAAATACTATTTTTTACAAACCATCTCATCTTAACTAAAAAATCTCACTACTATTTAAAATATCTCATCTGAACTACATAATCAAACGAGACCTTAATCTCACTTCCACAAAGACTTTTGAACCTAAAACGGAAGATTAAAAAAAAAAGACAAAAAAAAAAGACACAATTTGGAAGCAACAATTCTAGAGACAACCGATGCGCGTCCTCGCTACGACACTGACTAATGTGCTGATATTATTAAAAAGAAAGGGAAATTGAAATCATTTTTCTCATGCCAAAACTTCTGTCGTCCTTGTGAGAGTCGGTGAAAATTCTTGTCTTTGGTCGCCATCGTGGGTGAAGGATTCCGTGGGTTATGGTTGCCATCTCTTCGCCGTCTGCAGTCACCATTGTCGATCTCTAAAGCATTCAGGTTATATACTTTTCTGCTCCGTGTCTAGGTCCTCACATTGCTTATAGTCCGCAACGGCCTCCTCTTTCTCTCTCTTGTCCCTAAACGAATGAACCCTCAATCCTCCCTTTTCCGCTCCCGAAAACACTCCAGATTTACTCCATTTTCTCTATGTATCTCCTCCTAGTTTTTCTCCTCCACGGGTCCATATTTCTTTAATGTCTAAAAATCCTCAAAACCCTAAAATATCTACTTTCCCCAAAATACTTTGATTTGCATTTGATTTCTCCAAATAATTTTCACAATTAATTCCTAAAATCATATTAACTCCATAATAATAATATTAAAGTCATAAATCTAATGTTCATGTGTCCAACTATAATCTCCCAACATTTCGTCAATTTTTCTAAAATAGTCTAATGTTTCATAAATCGATTATTCTCATTAAGCCCATAAACGTAACCGCAAGCCTATTAAAACCACCTACTAAAGTTAGAAATACACCCATATGCATAAAAAACCGGCCCACCTAAAGGAAAAAGCCCATTTAATTTTAAATGTTTCATTTTGGTGTGTAACAAAGAGAAAAACAACAGTGTGTCCTGTGGTATCCTAACTGTGAGAGTGAGAGAGAGAGAGAGAGAGAGAGAGAGAGAGAGAGAGAGAGAGAGAACTAACGTGAAATAAGAGCCAAGAGAAGTGGAGGGTTAGGCATGGTGGTTCATCCGTGTCTCCATGAAACATTTGGTAATGTGGGGACCTTCCGAGGGTGGCCTTGCAGCTGTGCACGGTGGTGGGCTGCAAGAAACTTGCTCTATTTTTGTGTGGTGAAACAGTGGCTATCTTGTATCGGTGGAAGGAACAACACGGTGGCTAGCCGATGGTTGGGCAGTACACAGGGACGATTAGGGCTGTAAATGAACCAGTCTATTCAATAGCTGCTCAGTACTCGCTCGGTTAAATTTGAATCGAACTCAACTCGTGAAGAAAAAAAAGTTCGTTCGTGAAAGCAGATACCCGCTCGATTTGTAAATGACACATATATGACAAAACTCGGCTCGACTCGGCTAAGGCTTGTTTATTCTCGAGTCGACTCGTTATCTCGAGTCGATTAAAACTCATTCATATATTGATAAATATATACATACACCTATGCATGTATATATATATTAGCTAATAATATAAGAATACCACTTTTATAATTAAATATATAATATGTATTCTAATTACTTATATCTATATAGTTAATATGCTTCATATATATATTTTATAATTTGTATAATAATTAGTCGATAAAATTTAATAATTTCATATACTAGTATGGAGAACCATATATGAAATAGATATATTCTATCATATTAAATGTATGTATTAATAATATATGTAGGCCATATAATATATTGTTATTTTGGATAAATATAAACTAGTTAGATATTAATTATTTATTAATTTTTAAAAATTTTATAATTTAGTAGAGGTTTTACTTGTTAGTTGTATAAATTCAATATTAGTTCTTTTTTTTATTTAAATTAATAATTATTAAATCTTATTAAAAAAAACAATTCAAGCTCGAACTCGAGCTCGAGTTGAGAGTTTAGTTTATCGAGTTGAGCTCAAACAAAGAATAAAAAAAGAATCTTGAATTCGAGTATTTTGAGTCGAGCCGAACTTGGTAAGCCAAAAACCAACTCAGCTCAGCTCAATTATAGCCTTAGGGACGATGGTGTAGCACTAGGCTGTCCGTGGAGGCTGGCTAAGTGTGGTCCTTTCCCTATGGGGTTGAGCCTTGGTCTCCATCACCGTGGATCTACGATGTAGTGGTGATGTGTGGTGCAATGGTGGCTCATGATGCCTGTGGGTAGGAAAAAAGAAACAATGATTTCCATTCGATTTCCCCACTCCTTTTCCCCCCTTCTATCGTACTCGCCTCCCACACCATTAACCGGATGGCCTTTGCTGGACGCCAACAAATCACTTTCAGGCTCTCACGACCCCTACCTAGAGCTAAGGTTGCAGCAGCTTTCTTTACCATCTCATCCCGAACATGGTTCCCTCACTAGAATTTTTATCTTCAACAGTCTCACCACTAGAGTTTCTCTTCCTAGCCATGTATACTTAAATTGTTTTTTTTTTTTGTGTGTGTGAAGATATTCTAATGTCTCTTTTTTTCTTCTCTAAACTTGGTGAATTTTCCCCTTTTTCACTAATCAAACTGATCTAATACCTAGGAGTACTCATGAAGGTTTGGTTTCTATGCTTCTGTTTGTGTTGGTATGATGCAATTTATATGAAGGGAGTGCTGAAAGGGTCTTCCACTTCTTGATTTCTGGAGTGAACAACTATATAAAAGTAAAAGTGTACAACTATATAAAAATAGACCGATTTCTAGAGTGTTCTTGAGCCTTAGCTTTTGGGGGAGGATTATCATGATCTCTCTCCCTGATTTTCTTCTCTCTCCTCCCTTTCCTTGCCACGAAAACCAAATGCGGATCCATGTTCTAACCCACAAAGATGTCCAAGTTTCGTAATATGCATATGTATCCTTTAGGAGATTATGAGATTGCTTGATATTTAGGCCAATAGGTTGTATGAATTCGTCAACAACGAAAGAGTGTCATGGTATGTGTTGCTATTTTTTTTTCCTTCTTCTTCTTCTTCTTTTTTGTATTATTATTTTTTATTCTAAGTTCTGTGTGTTTGTTTGGTGGGTTGGAGAATAGAAAATGAAGAAGAGAAAAGCGACGACTTCTTTGCAATCCTAGGGCTAAAAAAGGAATGTAATGCGTCGAAGCTCAGGAATGCTTATAATAAACTTGAACCGGTTAGCGTTGGAAACTTTTCTTCTTTGCATTTCTTGAAGGCCTTCATTCACGATTCAAATGGGAGATTCGAATAGAAGAAAAGAGAGAGAAAACACTATTTTTTAATGGAAAAAAAATGTCAGCAAAGAGTGCCATGTAGGAATTAGAATGGGAGGTTGAATAGCATTTCTCTAGAATATATATACGCACTTATATCAACAGTGGGTAGAATTTTAACGAGAATAGACTCTAGAGTTGTAATCATCTGTTTAAAATTGATAACAAACCTTTCAAATACAAATTATGGATTGGATCCTCAACAACAAAGTGAGCTTGAGGCTGTGTTTGGATGCTGAGTTGAATTAAGTTGAGTTTAGATTAAAGTTGAATAAAATATTATTAAAATATTATTTTTTAATATTATTATTATTTTAGAATTTAAAAAAGTTGAATTATTTATTATATTTTGTATTGAAATTTGAAAAAGTTATAATGATTAGATAAGATAAATTGAAATGAATTTGGTAATCAAACTAACCTTCTTCGTGTCTAAAATAATTCCATCGTCCAATAAAATCTCCAGCTTTTAGAAGAATTTCTTTGGTTAATTGCTAATTATTTAGGGCTCATTTAGCCATAAATATTAAATGGGCTTTTGTTTAAATATTAAGCCTAATAAAACTCTTATAATTTATAATAATAATTTATGGGTCTGGAATCTTTCCAAAAATTACTTGACTAATCTAATTTGTGCTTCCTAAAAAAAAATTTATAATATGCGAGTTTAACCTCAGCTCGTTGTTAGGCATGGGTGTTAAATATATATATATATATATATATATATATATATTATCAGTACTCAATTAGATTACAACACATTTTACAATGAATTGAACTTAGAATTCCATTTTTTTTTTCAGATTTAAATAGAATTGTAAAATAAATTATACTAATGCAATATTTGGGTACACAAATTAGATTAGATGAGACTGGAAATATATAAATAGTAGTGAGATAATTTGTGAATAGAAGTAAAATGATTTGAATTAAGATGTTTTATAGGCTTTTGGGAAAAGAAAGAGAAAAAATTGAATAAAAAAATTATAAAGTTAAAATATTCTTAGAATATAATTTTTTAGTATTATTTTTATTTTGTGATTTGAAAATATTGAATTGTTTTTGGTATTTTGTTTGGAAGTTTGATAAAATTATAATAATTATATAATGATTAGATGGAAATATTGAAAATCTAAAATGTGTTTGATTTTAAAATGTTTGTGTTTAAAATTTTAAATAGTGTTTGAATGTAAGGCGATTATTATGATGATTCAAACGATACTTGGGTATGAGAAAGCAAACATAGACAGATCTAATAGTCTACCAAAAGCAGTACGTAGTAAGTTTGAACACAAACCAATTTCACCTCTCCGTGTGCATAACTGGTACTCTCACTGAGAATCATAAGGATTTAGGGCTCATGAAAGTAAAACCGATCGACTTTTCTAGTCATCCCTCCCAACATATTTATTCATTTATCCTTTTTTAAAGCTTTCATTACCTATTAAAAAACAAAATCATTACTTCTCAATAAAGGCCTGATGAAAACCACTTCATGTATACACTTTGAACCTTATAATACTATATACATTGAAAACTCAATTCAAGTACACAATACAAGATATGAGTTTATGTTTAGAAAAACAGTACGATGAGAGGATCGCCTGAATATCCAACCACAGACACACCACTACTACTGGATACAAAATTCTACACATAGGATCTGAGGTTAAAAAATGAAAAACGGCAACTCACAGAAGATATGTTCGTCCAATTTGGAACACCGATGTCCATCATGTCTAGTTGCTTAGTTCCTGGAAATACTCTTGAGGTATTGAAGGAGGACAGTCCTTTGCCACGAACTTGTACTGTGCCGAAAGAAACACTTAGTTCAAATCAGTTCATATGAACAAAATTAATTATTTAAAAAAAAATAAACTTTTATCTAAAATCACAGTATATTTTCAGTTTGGAAGCCGCAACACCTCCATACAACAAAAGCTACAGTCATGACTACAAGTAATAAGTTGTCAGTTTCTCTAATGGTAATACCTAACCACGTATTGATAATAAAATTTGAATGTCATTTCTGTAATGGTAATATGTTTTGTCCTTCTCTAACATAAAGATTTTGAAAACTTTCTCCAATGGTAATATTTTGAACTCCTACCTTTAATGTTAACATTCTTTATTTTTTCTCCAACGGTAACTTTTTTTGTCTTCACTCAAATGGTAACATTTTTTATCCTATATATAACAATAACTTTTTCTCTATAAATACGTATTTTGCTAGCATTCACATTCTCACAAACTCTCCTGATCTAAAGAATTGAAATTCAACAATGTCCCCTGATCTCCCACTCCCTTGATCAAATGGTTCATATATTCTTTCACAAATTGTTCACACCAAAAACATCAATTGTTTTTTTCAAACCAAAACTCAGTGCTTTAAGAGCATCTCCATCCAGATCCCCATAAATTTCCTATAATATAACTAAAAATCACATTCCCTAAAATTTTTTCTTAAATTTTATTTATTTTCTAAAAACCTCCTATGTCTCATTCTCCATCCATATCTCTATTTTATTAAATAATAAAACTCTTTTTTTTATTGCTTTTTTCTCTTACTTCCATTTACAATCTTAACTATTAATTAACTATTTTGTCTTATTATTTTCTTTTCAAATATCACATTCTACTAAATACTTATACAATTTTGATTACCAAATAAAGTATTATTTTTCAAACCGAAATCTGTATTATAAAAATAGTCATTTTTTTTTTAATATGTGCATTTTCTAACGTGATGGTATTTTTTTAATATCTACTATTTATCAGTTTCTCTAATGGCACCTAACCACGTATTGATAATAAAATTTGAATGTCATTTATGTAATGATAATATTTTTTGTCATTCTCTAACAATAAGCGTTTGAAGACTTTCTCCAATGGTAACATTTTGAACTCCTACTTTTAATGGTAAAATTCTTTATTTTTTCTCCAACGGTAACTTTTTTTGTCTTTACACAAATGGTAAAATTTTTTATCCTATATATAACGGTAACTTTTTCCTTCATAAATATGCATTTTGCTAGCATTCATATTCTCACAAACTCCCCTAATATAAAGAACTGAAATTCAACAGTGTCACCTGATCTCCCACTCCCTTGATCAAATGGCTTATACATTCTTTCACAAATTGTTCACACCAAAAACATCAATTCTTTTTTTTTTAGACCAAAAATTAGTGCTTTAAGAGCATCTCATCCGGATCCCCATAAAATTTCCTATGATTTAACTAAAAATCACATTTCCTAAAATTTTTTCTTAAATTTTATTCATTTTCTAAAAACCTCCTATTTCTCATTCTCCATCCCTATCTCTATTCTATTAAATAATATTTCTCAATTCTTTTTTTATTCCTTTTTTCTCTTACTTCCATTTACAATCTTAATTACTAATTAACTATTTTGTCTTATTATCTTCTTTTTAAATATCACATTCTACTAAATACTTATACGATTTTGATTACCAAATAAAGTATCATTTTTCAAACCGAAATCCGTATTATAAAAATAGTCATTTATTTTAATATGTGCATTTTCTAACGTGATGGTATTTTTTTAATATCTACTATTTATCAGTTTCTCTAATGGTAATACCTAACCACATATTGGTAATAAAATTTGAATGTCATTTCTGTAATGGTAATATTTTTTGTCCTTCTCTAACGGTAAGATTTTAAAGACTTTCTCCAACGGTAACATTTTGAACTCCTACCTTTAATGGTAACATTCTTTATTTCTTCTCAAACGATAACTTTTTTTGTCTTCACTCAAACGGTAACATTTTTTATCCTATATATAACGGTAACTTTTTCCTCCATAAATAAGCATTTTGCTAGCATTCATATTCTCACAAACTCCCCTAATCTAAAGAATTATAATTCAGTAGTGTCACCTGATCTCCAGTGCCCTTGATCAAATGACTTGTACCTTTTTTCACAAATTGCTCACACACTTATCCTCTAAAGATGAGTTGGATGTTGTTCTTAATGATGAGGTCGATGGACAGTCATTGAGGCACCGTAGCAATCACCAACGCCGTAAGTTTATTTGGCATGATCATATTCAAAGGCACGAGTGCCTATTTCGTGATTATTTCGTAGAAAATCTAGTATATCCCTCGAATATATTTCGAATAAGATTTTAAATTAGCCGTCTACTATTTCTCTGTATGCTAAATGAGGTAAAGTCTTACGAGCCGTATTTCATCCAGAGAAGAGATGATGCCGGAAGACTCGGTCTATCTTTTATGCAAAAGATAACCGTAGCACTTAGAATTCTGGCGTATAGGGTTACTGGAGATTTTATGGATGAATACATACGTATTGATGACAGCACCGCAATGGAGAGCCTAAAAAATTCTCTAAGACAATAGTAAGTGTTTTTCCAGATGAATATCTGCAGTCTCTAAATGCCAATGATATTACTTGATTGCTTGCAATTGGTGAACAACGGGAATTCCTAGGAATGTTGGGAAGCATTGACTGCATGCATTGGAAGTGAAAAAATTGTCCTGCAGCCTGGAAAGGTATGTACTCCTACCACATTCATGAACCAACTATTATTTTAGAAGCAGCTACTTCATATGATCTCTGGATATGGCATGCATTTTTTTAGATGTCTGGTTCACATAACGACATTAATGTGCTAGAGAGATATTCTATTTTCATGGAACTTGACTAAAGGCGTGCTCCTCCCGTCAATTACACAATCAATGGCAACGACTACACTATGAGGTATTATCTTAGGGTGGTATTTATCTCAAGTGGCAAACTTTTGTAAAGACGATTCCATCACCAAAAGGGAATAAGAAGAAAATTTTCATGAAAGCACAAGAATTTTTAAGAAAAGATGTCGAGAGTGCATTCGGGGTACTCCGACAATGATTTGCAATCATTTGTGGACCTTCCCGAATGTTCAAAGTGAAGGAACTAACAAATATAATGAAAGCATGTGTTATTCTACATAATATGATCATTGAAGATGAGCGTGATGATAGTTAGGGTCCGAACATTGAGTACAATCAACTTAATGATGAAGTCTCAGAATTATCGCACAATCATACAATTGCGCTTACGGACTTTATCCAGCGTCATCATCATATTAGAGATAGTTTAGCACATCATCAGCTCCAAGCAGATCTAATTGAGTATCAATGGGTATTATATTCCCAACAATAAACATGTCGCATTATAGTATGGTATTTCCTTCATGTTAGTAGTGACTATGTTTGAGTTAATCAAATTTCCATTTGTATTTCCTTCATGTTAGTAATGACTATATTTGAGGTAATTTGTAATAGTTGCTGAAATTATAATGGCCAATTTCCTTGTTTTAAAATATCAATTTACACCACAAACAAAAAATTCTAGTGCTTAGTATTAATAATATACGCATCCATCATTGTCGAAACATAAAATAAAGAAATAAACTTTTTACAAAAATAAAGTTAATCAATCCAAATCTGCTGCAGCATTACGTCTTGCCATTGTTTCCCTCTATAGTTGCTAGAAATATAACCGCTGCATTTCTGGCAGACACTCACATATATCCATCATCATAATGCACTGATCTGCTTTCTTCTTGGAGAGCTCTACTTTCTCTGCCTCCAATCTTAGTCTTTCGTCCTCTTGACGGATTTTATTTATCTCTTTTTCCTTGTCATTTTCCATCTTTACAGCCCCCAACCTCAATTTCTCATCCTCGAGACGCATTTTTTTGTCCTATTTTTCCTTGCCATATTCCATCTTCTTGACCTTGAGGTGATAAAACTATTTCTCCTGAGCATGTGACTCCTTTAAAAACGTATACTTCATCTTCCTAAACTCAAAATTTTCCTTTGCTTGCCTGCCTTGGGCCTTTCATTTTCTTTTCTCAGCTTTCCTTTCCATTGGTTGATCCAATTCGATCATGTCATTATCCATCACATTATCTGTCTTGAGAACAAAGACTGAATCTAAAGAAACTCCCGAACATCGAGTCGGGGTCAGGGACAGGGACATCATCTTCCTTCGTTTTGGATCCTCATTTGTGGAACGCCAAATCCATTTAGGTTGGTCCATCAACAACTGCCAACAATGCTCGAACTGGAAGAGGGATTTCTCTAGCGATTGGTACATAACCTTGGTTTTGTCAAACTTGCATGTAAACAAATAACTTTATGTTAAACCAATGTATAAAAAAGTTAATGATTCATAAAATAAGTAAGAGTATGGATATTCTACATTATCTTGCTTGGTCATGCCACTTTGATTCAACCCTTCAACTTGGGCTAGTTTCGCACAAAGTTTGTTTGTCGCCTTTTTAATAACCGACCACTAATATATTAAAGACTTTATTATATGCTCATTTGTGGTTTCTTTAAATTGCTAGAAGTACTCAAATATTTTTTTTCCCAAGTTGGAAGTGTTTTTGGTCTATAACTTGGATAGCATGAAGGCTACAATTCAGCCATGCAGAGATAAGTAACTTGTCTTATTCGGGGGTGAATTTCACACTCCTGACTGATTTCCTAACGCCGAACGGATCATTAGGGGGTAAGGGTGGAGAGTCATCAACAATCATAGGAGAGTTTCCACTTTGTCTACCATAGGTGGGGTCGAGTTGAGGATTTTGACTTAAGAGATTGGTGAAGTACATATGTCCAGAGTCTTGTGAATCCATATCTAAAAAAGCATTGAAATTTTAGACACATAACTTTTGTGAAGTTTGGGGTTTATCCATCACTGGCTCATGAACCGAGTGGTGACATCTTAGAAATTTGGCCACATCCTCTCATGGCTGAACAACCGGCTACTACTACTTGTAGGCCATCCGGGTTACCTAGCCATTGAGGAAATGACTATAAATTTCCTATATCTCCACCAGGTTTTGTCATCATTATAGCTGATGGGGTTTAATTTACACCGAACTTCTCTATCACAACATAACACAAAGCAAAGTAACAAAACTGACCAATTAACATATTCCCACAAAACAACAACCAAATAGCATGCAAATCACAATAATGCTAAGTAAGAGCCTTTCCATCCGGTGCCTTTTATATCTTATGTAATAATAAATGAGGCTCAGAATGGTGGAAATATTGACAGCATACATAAGCAAGTAGCCCAACATCGAATGCAAAACCTCACCCAAAGCCCGATTGCCTTTTGTGAAAAGTATCACAAACTGCAATATGGCCATCCTGGTGAGGATTATTCTGCTACATCGGTGGGGTTCCATTAACACTTGTGAATTAACCTGCACTATAACACCAGCATCATAGCTTAATAACAGCCCCCCTCCCCTGAGAGATACGAGACACTGCAAAGGCTCCAACAACATAGAACAAATTACCCATGGAAAGAGCAATGAAAGTGCACATAGCTAAGAAATTAATTTTGGGAAAAAACGAATGCTATGTCAAATTTTGCATATATCCGCACAATAGAATACACATAAGACCATATATATATATATATATTGCACCTAATTTGTGGCGCCCCCAAAATCCCCACGTACGGAAAACGGGGAATTCGAGGCGCCCGGATGGTGACATCACGGGTCACCACCCTATCGAAGAGTGCCAAGTGTGTGCAAGCGACAAATGTGCACAAGAAGATACGCAGCGGATAGCAAAGTCAAATACTAAGTACCAGAATTATTTTTTTCTTAAATAAAATACAAACGGTTCAAAGGCACATAATAAAATATTACATGATATAAATATTGTTTTAAAACTAAGTACAAAGCATAACTTCAAATCAGAACTCCGGCGGAGCCGTATCCTCGGGCTCAGCCTCCTCCTCCTCCTCGAACGCTGCATCAAAATCTACGGTACCAAAAATGGTGCCGCAGGTAAGTAAAATCCAAACACCACTAGATAAAAGCATATTAAACTCAAACAACAAGTATGAATGAATGTCAATGCTCCAAAACTCATAAATCATATTTTCCACGCACGCCAAAAACCCATTTGGCTTAAAAACATAACCTTAAAAACCAAGCCTCGCCATTATCCCAGATAATGGCCCAAACCACCATTTTCCCCGAAAATGGATCACAAGACCATCGCCATTTTCCCAGAAAATGGCCCATATCCGAAAACCATGAAAACCAACCAATTATGCATGCACCATGATCTCCCCTAGGGATCATCCGCACACTCTGGCTCTGTGCCACACCGCAGGTAACGTCTACGCGTGTGACACCTACACGAGCGATGCCCAGACTCGCGCCTCCAACTCGCGCGTACCTGGCCAGGCCATCCTCTAGTCCCCGCCACTAAAAGGACCACGGAGTCGACACGACAGCGTTACCGTATCGTGCGATCCGGTCGTCGCCCGGCGACAACCCAGGGGATGTCACTCAGTATTATCCACTCCCGAGTGACCAGAGGAGCTCCACCGAGATAATAACCCATCCCGGCTTGGGCTCGTGATACGCACACTCCCAAAAATCATTTACGCCAATAAAACATGATTTTTCCAATAAAATAAAATACAAGTGCATGCATCATGTAAATGCCAATTTCAATGCTCGACAAATAAATTCAACCATAGCACAACAAATCAAGCAACTCCGTCCTCCATCCATCCGACCCCCGAACTCCTCGGACTCAGTCCGGAATCAGCGAACCAACCAAATAATTTATTGAAAGAGTAAAATACATTTAAATCTAAAAGTAGCGTTTGGAAAATACTTACAGCGCTATATAGGATTTTTAGAAGGTTCGGCGCGAAGCGAACGGCGATGCGAAAGCAACGTAACAGTGCAAATGCACTGTTCCCGTGGGTCGCAAAATACCCACTTTTGACCGGGGACAAACCAAGACACCAAATTGATAGGGAATGGTCTAGAGATGTTTATGAAGCTAGTGGAAGTGAGTTTTGGCCGTGGGTGGCGGCGAAAACGCCGGTAGGGGCGGAAAAAGGGCAAATCGGAGTTGAGCTCGTGGGAGCCGCTCCGGTGACCGTTTGAGGCCGGGGATGGGTGGGTTAGGTCGGCAAGGAGTAGGGGAAGAAGTGGTGAAGAGGTGGTGGCCGGAGGTGGAGCGACGGCGGCGGATCGGGCCTCAAGCCGTGCGGCTTGTTGGGCTTTTTCCGGCCAAACGGCCGGCCGGTTGGGGCTGGGAGTCGGAGGGGATGATCACCGGCCGGAGGGGAGTCGACCGGCAGGGGTGGCGTCGGGCACGACGCCGGCGAACGGCGGGCCTGGGCGGGAAGGCTTTCCGGCGTGGGTGAGGAGAGAGAGAGAAAGAGAGGGACGCGGGGAGAGAGAGAGAGCCGAACGGGAGAGGGAAAAAAAGGAAAAAGAAAAAAGAAAAAAAAGAGAAAAAAGAAAAAGAAGAGGAAAAGAAAAGAAAAAAGAAAAAGATGAAGGAAATTAATGAGGTCCAGTCCTCACGTCAGAAGTCCGAAGACTGATCAGCCGAAAACGGTATAAAAACATAAAACGATTAAAATAAATTAACACTACATCAAATAAATAAATAAACCCCAATAAAATATTTTAAACACATCAATAAACTAAAATAAAATAAATAAATAGTAAAAACCAACTATTTAAATTTTTAAAACCAAAAACAAGCCAAAATAAATTAAATCACAATTTAAATCCGACAGCCTATAAAATCCATTTAAAACTCGATAATTTAAAATAAAAGCACTATAAAATATTTAATTAAATTAAAATATTCCTTCAGTGAAAATACACATAAAAGCGGGTCATCACATAATTGCATAATCAAAAAATAAACAACAAAAAGATTCAAATTCATCCAAAGATATTTTTAGAAATGTAAGACCAACAAAAGGCAGCCCAGAGTCTTGTGCATCCAGTACTGACTATTGAGCATAATAAAATGGAAAGTTAATAAAGAATTAACCCATTCAAATCTCAGAAAATAAAAATTAAAGCTATAGAAAGTAATTGTAAAGAAATTCAAATAAAAGCTCTAGAAAAATGGCAATATGGATGCTTTTCAGTAACTTAAAATCGGAAGAGATGATTTAAAAGCAAGATTGATGAAGAAGATATCCTTTAATAGAAATTATTGTTTGTATGAGCTACTTATCAACAAAAAAATTATTGTTTGTATGAGCGACTTATCAACAAAAAAAAAAACCAAAATTATTGTTTGTATGAACAGTTGCATAAAGGTTTGCATGTCATATTTTGTGGAATATCTTTATGCAGCTTCTTATAGCTCTAGTTGGAAATTGAAAGGTTGTTTTGTGGGCTCAGCAGCAAATCTATCAAGGGTTAAAGAATACAGATCTGTAAAAGTGGAAGGATAAGTGAAAAGGATATGCAAAGCCAACTGTTTAATGCATGTTTTGAGTTTACTTGAAGCCAAACTTTGGCAATTATGATAAGACTTTAGTTTATCATGAGTCGTCTAATACATGGACTCATATCCCTTTTTTTTTTTTATTTACATTTGCATATCAAATAGCATTAATTCCTCACAAATTGTAGCTTGTATCCAATCTATTGTTTATCAACCAATAGATTATCTGTCTAGATGTTTCCAGGAGCTTTAATTACTCATTTGGTGGAGAAGATGAGCTCTCTTTTCTAGCTTATTTTGCCAATAAAAAAATAAATAAATTCTAGCTTATTTCTTTTAGATTGACATCTCTTGCTCACAAATTCTCGATAACCAGTTTCAAATGACTGCGATACCAGCAATTATCAAACTCAACCGCATATCAAAGAACTAGAATCCATAATAGTAAAGACAAACAAGCATAATGCTCAACCATTCTGCCAACCAAATCTATAAACCAACCAATCACCCGAATGACATATTCAAGGCCACCTGCAATCACCCCAATAACATATTCTAGGCCACCCACCAAAGCAAATAAAAGCAGAGGCATAGAGCCCATAAGCCATGAAAATTCTACACCCATTTAATCCAATTCGTATACACCAAACCGAAACTGAGGATAAATTCATTCAAAATCATTCTCTATCACCAAAAATAAAAACATCCAAAAACATCTATAAAATCATATCAAAATGACAAGAAATTCATTGAAATTGATATCCAACAACCAAAAATAAAAACTTCTAGAAAATCAAACTCAAATCGAATGTTTGAAGCCCCAGATCAAACAGGGCATGTGACGAGTTCCTCTTCTACCGAACCAAATCCTCCATCCATGGCCAACCACCACGAGGAAACACCAAGCAACCCGCTTGAAATGGTGCAAAAATGTGTAGGGAAAAAAAATTGGGTCTGAAAATGTGTAAGGTTTTTTTAGAGGGAGATGAAGATAGAAAGAGACCGAAAAATAAGCTTAAGAAACCATACGGGTTTTCTAAGAGGGAGGCGATTGGTTCATAGAGAGTCCAGATCCAAAAAAGCAGCATTTAGAATCCATAGAGAGAAAGGGGAATCCAGCCATGAAAAGAAATCGAGTGAGGGATATGACTTACAAAAATTGCCGATGGAGAGGATGCATCGATGGTGGCTGCGTTCCAAGGGAGGGGCGATACGGATGAGGTCACCCAACTGTCGTGAGAGAAGAAGACTCGAGACAACAATGGCCAGTGAATGAAAATAACATTTGGGGATGTACAGTCGTTCCCCAAATATGGGGAACTTCTGTAGCACCCATAGACCTCAACCCCATTTTAGGGATTGGGATGGAGTAGGACTTTTGATGAAAACTAGATAAATTTTCCTAATTTATAGGGCTTACTGCCGGATACAGATGTGGATGGGGATGCTCTAATGCATAGGTGGTAAGCCCCTATTAAATCTAAACTGAAGATAGAATGTATAAAGTCCTCAAAAGGGGCGGTGAGAAACTGATTTAAAATTTGTGGTGCTGATGCATCTCATATTTTATTCTTCATCCATAGAGGAAGAGAGCTTTTACACACCTTATGTTGGCTGTACTTCTCCCTGATTGCGGGTAGACTACGATTACTGCAATTACAGCATAGGCTATGCAGCGCCTTGACACAGTCACTCAAATCAAAAGCTTGGTAAAGTGTGTAATGATTCAATGCAGAATTCTGTAAATGTGATATATCCAAAACTAAAATATTTTACATTTCTTTATCAGAAGAGATGGAATAATAAACATCTTGGCCACAAGTAAAACCTGTATATTAATTACCCACACATACGTAGGATTTCTTTAAGGGGAGAAGTATAAATTCGGCCTAGAAAGTAACAGAAGCAACTACTAATGATGGAGAATAATGAAGCATGCTGTATTCGAGAAGGCCGATAACTCCGTGAGGTAGTTGGCCAAGCACTCCAGCTGCATTGAAGGAACCTAGGAAAAGTGGCAGGCACCAACACCACACCATAACAAGATTTTGATCAACCTCACATAGAAACAAAACAAATTTTATCACTCAAATTTAACAAGACTTGATAGCAAAAACTGACAGCATTGATAAGCATGACACGTATGTCATAAAGCCAAAACCATCCCAATATTTGATGGCATGCATACATTGGAATCGTATCACAACATATAGTGTATCCACTTAGTGCCAAAGAAAAAGTGACCAAACACTAGTGTTTGACAGGGATCGATGTATCATCTACCTAGCTTAGCTTGTAAGGGTTGGGATGTTTCTCCACTGGCAATTTTATCTTTTGCACAATCTCGTGAGAAATATAACCATCTAAATAATAGAGTTTTTAACGTAAGATGAAATAATGAATATTAAATAATACTCTTAAAAAACTAAAATCATCTAAATAAAATAATTTTATAAAACTATATTATTTTTTAGGTTCCAAAAATATTAAAAGGCTTACTTTAAAATATTAGGCTTGGTTCAATAATACTAAAATACCCCATTTAAAATAATTTTAGACATTTAACATATTTAGAATATTTTAAAACACTTGGTTCAATTTAAAAATCATCTTCAATATTTAAAAAAAAACACAATTTAAAAATCATCTACAATATTTAAAAACAACAATTTGAGATTTAAACTACGAACGTGAGACTCATGACCAATCAACAAAAAAATGAGCAATTTGGTCACAATTTTTTATGCAGTCAAAGAATAGTTGTATGCATATGAATGAATGTTATATGTAGTACGTATTGTATGTATGTTCCATGAAATGAATGATGAGGTTTTATGTTTTACATTATGAAAAGATATTATGAAATGAAATGAACCGATGAAAAGGAAATTAATCAATGAAAGGAAAGAAAAGAAAAAGACTAAAAAGAAATGAATGTTTTAATATATGAAACTAAGTAACAGCCATGACTGATGAATGAATGAATGATGGTACCAAAGGACTAGGTAGATTGCAATGCTGGGTAAGTAGTACTGGTAGTGTATCCAGTGTTGTCCCTTGATAAAGGGATTCCCAACCCATAGTCATTGGCGAAATTAGGTCTAAGAGACGACCAACGCCAACACACGAGGCGTAATACGGTAATAGTGTATACTGGCCAGAGGAAAAGTGATAAGATAAATTGTATGTATGAATTGTTTTAGTTTTATGAAAGAAAGTACAAAGTGGGGAATTGTTTTGAGGAATGAAAACATTTTTTAAAAGAAAAACTCCACCTTGTGATGTTTTAAAGAAAAGAAAACATTTTATGTGAAGTATGTATATAAGTGAGAATGCATGAAATGTTATTATATTTTTACAGTATGAGGTAATGCTTACTAAGTATTCGACTCATTTTGTTTTTATATGTACCCCACCCAAGAGTAAAATGAGGACTAAGCATTAGGAATGAGATGGCCTAAGGAAAAATGTGATGGAAGCCTAGGCATTTTGTTTAATATATGAAACCCCATTTTTGTAAAAGGACTTGTATTTTAGTTTAATAATTGTCACTACAAAACTCTCTTAGATGTGTAAATGCAAGTTGTAAATTTTAACTATGAAATTTTTTATATCCTAGAAAGGGAAGGAAAAATTTTAAAAAGCCAATAATTTCTGTCTTATTTTCTAAAATCATTTTCTAAAGTCTCACCACAAGGATGTGCATTACAAGATGTATTTTAGATGGGCTTCGTTTTAATTGAGTAAACATGTTAGCCATACACTTTATTTTATAGAAATAATTTTCAGTTTAATGTATTACTCAGAGAAATTAAGTGGATATCGATTAATTTGGGAAGTGATGATATTTTAGGGTTACAAGAATTTTAGATTTTTAAGAAAAATATGTTATTTTAGTATTTCAAGTTTAAATATCAAAATATGTGTCTAATTAGAGATTGAAGTAAGTTATGTGTCTATTTTCTAGGTGACGATTGATATTCATTCAGCACTATTGTAAAAAATTTCAGAAAAGTTAAAAAGTTTAGGTTAGCGGGTTTTTTATGCTAGATTTTGCATAAAAAGTATGGACTAAGGTTAATTTTATGAAATGCATGCATATTTTGTTATGAAATTTTTCTTTTTTTTAAAAAAGCCTTGGTCATTTTACCTGATTAGTCATGAAATCCGTATAAAAAGATAAAAATATTTTATGTTGACTAGTGTAAACATGAGTTATTTTTAGCATTTTGTTCCCAGTTGTGTAAAAAGAGCAAATATGAAAATTTGTGCACAATTCTATGAAGATTACATGAATCTATTGTGAATTGAATTTGTTCTGTACATTTTACGATATGATGTGAAATCTGAAAACCTCTGGCATGACATTCTGTTTTTGTTCTGTTTTGACATTATCACCTGTGCAAAACTATGGCCTCTGTTTATGTTAGTACCAACTTCTTTGTTTCTAGTGTACTCACTTTGGAAACAGAGTGGTTTTTTACGTAGTCTTTCTGTTTGCACACTCAGAGCTCCGAAAATAATAAGGGAAATATTTCATATTCAGTTTCTACTCAGTTGGTCATTGGGGTTTGCACAACCCTACCATGGGGGTTAAACATAGAAAGTATGTTCTTATGTGATAATGTTTCAGTTATGCTATGCCAAAGAAATTTTGAATAAGAATATTTTTGAATTGTCGCTCTGATATTTTTGATAACATGTTTTGATTTTGCATTCTGTTAGTGGCTCATGTTTACTCACTGTTATATTCTTTACTTACTGAGTTGTTGATAACTTACCCCTTATCTCCACAATATTTTCAGATGTTTTGGATGTTTCAGTTGAAAATTAAGAATAGGAAGCGTGGGCAAGGCTATGTGAACATAGTGGATTAAATACAAATAGGGTACTTTGATTAGTGGGATTCGTTTTGTTCCCTTAAATTGGTATTTTGGAAGGTTGAAGTTTATTTTGAGACTTTGTGGTGTCTTAGATTAATTATATTAGAGTAGTTGATTCGAAACAATTTTATGTTTTATATAGAATTTGGAGCTTATATTGGTACTGTGAGATGTGATTGTTAAGTGAAAGGAAGTAACTCTTCAACCTTCTGGGTACGAGGCGTTACACATCTTATTCATTGTAATGTGTATTTTTTGTTTAGATAATCCATAAATATTTCCACTCACAAAGCTTTCAGAAGAAACAAAAAACTGTGTGGAAAAAAAAATCTTTCTTCAAACTGTATATCAAAAGTAGTAGGTTTAGAATACCAGCTTTTTGTAAAACTCATAGGATTAGGTCTTTAGGAAAACCTTTTTATCTCAGGTTTTAATAGATAATTTATTTAAGATTTCTGTTCGATAAAATTAATATCACGAATCCATGATCAATTTAAAAATTAGAAGATTTAGTTTTTGAGTCTTCATAAGAAAGTAGCAGGACAACATTTTCTTTTTTTCTTTTTTTATATAAGAACCATTTTTATATAAGAACCATACTCATTATACAACTTCTTCTTCTTTAACAACTTTATCTTTTTCTAGATAAATCTGTATTTTTAGTAGTATAATAAGCAGTGCTAACTTGGGAGGTGTTACTAGAAACTCCTTTTAGCTTTAAATTAGGCTTAACAATACTCTCTAGAAAATCATTAAGATCTTTATCTCTCCTTACTAGATTTTTTGAAGTAGTAGATAAAACGAAAGAATTTCTTCTTTCATTCATCATCAAAGATTTATTAACCTTATTAACAAAACTTATTTTAATTATTAACAAAACTTATTTTAATATTACTATCAAAATATTGCTGAATATAAACAAGATTGATCTCGTCAGAAACAAATTTTGCAGGCTTATATGCATGTTCAAATAACCATTTATTAGGTAGAGTAATATCTCTCCAATAAATTATTTTCAGAATTTCTATCTTAGCATTAGAATTAGAAGTAGAACTCCGTATTAGCAAAGTTTTATCACATGAAGTTTTCAAAACAGTTTTAGGATTTAAATTAGTTTCTAACACTATGTAATAAATACGATAAATAATTGCAAGGGATTTACGACCTACATCCATCTCATAACCAAATGTCAAAATATTCAAAATTAAATTTTTAATAATATTATGACCATCCAAAGTAAGGATTAGGTTAGGAAAACAATCAAAATGAACAGGGTCATTAAACAAAGATGATTGAATCATTTCAAGTATACTAGTTTCAAGATTTTTTTAATCTAGCATCTCTCAAACATAGAAGCATAGAACCAATAAGCAGGAATTTATAACCTTTAATAAGAAAATCATGAATGGATTTTCAATTAAAGACAACATTTTTCATGAATTTTGGAATAATATGTGTGTTCAACAGTCTTAACATTAAACTCAATCTTAAAAGCAATCTGTATCCAGTTTTTATAAATAGACTTGACATCAATCTTAGGAATACTCCATTTGTTGAAATCAGGGCAATCAAACTCTTTAACAGAGTAGTCTTCCTCATTAATAATAGGCAGAAGCATGAAGAAAGTAAAGCAAGAAGAAAGTAAAGAGACCAGATAACTGGAGTTCAAAGGGACTAGATGATTGAAATGCAAGTTGTAACTAAATGAAGCAAGTAAATAAGAAATATTGAGACCAAATTACTAGAATCCAAGTAAATAAGAAATATTAAGACTAGATAACTGAAGTCCAAAGGGATTAGATGACTGGAGTGCAAGTTGTAAGTAAGCAAAGAAATAATAATGGAGGTGGAAAGAAAGTAAGCAACATAAAATAATCAAAATTCTCACATATTATCAATTGAAACAGATGTTTTTCATTCCAGATAAACAACAATACATGAACATATTTAAGAATTACAATGGAAGAGTAAGAAAGCAAAAGAAGAGAAGGGTTATTAGGTTTTGATTGTTCATTTCCTATCTTCTATTTTCCTATCCTCGCAATTTACTCTATTGTCTCTTTCTTGTCATTGTTGGGGCCACCCTAGTTGTAAAGTGAGTTCCAATCACCAAACAATAAGGCCTGTTTAGAGAGTAGGGCATGAGTGGTATACAGTTGATTAAGGTATGTGTTATGAAATGCAATAGAGACCTGTGAGAAAATATGACAAGTATTAATCTTAGGGTTTTAGTGTGATTGAGAATGAAAAGGATATTTAGATTCAATTCCCATGTTAGCTCCACATCTACTTTTCCCCAAAACGACGTGGTTTATACTTACAAAGTAGTATATAAATAAAAAACCCTAACTCATTCTCTCTCTCTCTCTCTCTCTCTCTCTCTCTCTCTCTCTCTCTCTCTCTCTCTCTCTCTCCTCTTCCCTCCCTCCCTCCCTTTACAATTATTAACTTCTCAGTTATCACTTCTCTCTCGTCTTTCTATCCCTCTGTTGTTCTCTCATCCCCATACTCTTCTCTTCCTCCTCCTCCTCCTTTTCTTATTTTCTATTTTTCTTTTCAGTTTTTGTGTTTGTCATGAGTCACTTTGTTTGACTGTTTGTAGTTACGTAATTTTTTGGGTTTGTTATTGGATGATAGATTTATGGATTTTCGGCATGGATCAGTAGATTTGTTATGGTTTTTCGGTTGTTTTGAATTTTTTTGACTTCTTTCGGTTGTTTTTCGCTGTGGGTGGGTGGTGGCCAAGGTGGGGCGGACGGCCATGGGGATCAACCCATTCCTCGACATCCGGACGGAGGCACTTAGGGGGTGGTTTCGGGGTTTGAGGGGTCAAACTAACCCCTTCCCTCCCCTCCCCCCTGCTGGGGCAGGATGCGGGACATGGCCACCCTCTGTTCGAGGGTGTGGGTAGCACCCCTAATATATACATTCCACTCCCTAGATTTTTGTTAGTCTATTTACATAGTATTTCTTATTTTATTTCTTTAATATTATTTTATTCTTCTTTATTTCATCTTTACTCTCTTGGTATGTACGAATATTGAGCTCATTTGACCTAGATATGGAGCACAATCAAACCCACTTGAATGCAAACCAATAGAACATATTAGCTGAGTTTCAAGAAAATTGGTGATTGGCTTCAAAAAGAAAGTTAGGATTGAAAAGAAATTCAAAAGTATATTTGCTTCAACGTTTTGTATTCTATCACTTTCTAGTTTTAGTTGATTTGTGGCTAATTTACTAAGAAAATCATTCCAAAAAATGTAAAGATTTTTTTTTTTTTATTTACCACGGGAAAGTGAAGAATTGGGATTTCTATAGCGTCGAATGGATAATCTTTTCCTATGATTAAGGAGAGTTGATGCTAGAACTCTTTTAATGATTTTTGCCAATATTTTAATTAGAAAGCTAATAGAAATGGAATGTGAGTGTTCTACCCTCCATAAAAATGACAAAATATTTGTATGTATCTAAATTTCTAAATAATAATTATTTATCATGATTTTTATTATAATCCTCTCTAGAGAGAATATTCCCATCCCTGCCCTTGTGTTTCGCCTGGGTAGGACACTGAAGCCCATCTTGGCCAAAATTACTCCCCTCCTATGAGCTCAAGAACCACCAATGAAACAGACCATGGACTATACTAGAGGAGAGGGAATACCCTCTGGCGCGAAACAAGTCTTTGGTGGTGGTGGTGGTGGTGGTGGTGGTGGGGGGGGGGGGGGGGGGGGGGGGGGGGGGGGGGGGGGGGGGGGGGGGGGGGGGGGGGGGGGGGGGGGGGGGGGGGGGGGGAAGGGGGGAATGGGACACGCCGACCTTGACACCCTTCTACAACACATAGCATTTAAAGATCTAAGATGACAAGTGAACAAAGATCATAGACCCTCCAATCCCTGATGATTGGGATGGGAAGTGACTACATTGATCGTCTGCCGTCGAGATACCATCTCGGGAGCCAAGCTGTATTAATGACGCCACCTCAGAAGCCACGTTACATTAAAGACTTTGGCCTAGCAACTGTGGCATGACGCTGACCCCTAACATAGGGTACAAAATGTCCCCTTGATACCTTGAATAATAGCTAGGCTCCAGGTACAAATAATCACTCTAAACACTCTAATTCTACAGTAATTCTCCAAGAAAGAAGATCGACTTTGGCATTGAAGGCTCCCTGGACCACCACCGAGCCCACCTTTGTATCTGTGGTTGCAGGTAGCAGGATCTCGACCTAGGTTGCTTGAACTCGGCCTAGATATATGAAACACACTATCAACCATGTGTTTTCCTATCGACTCCAAGACTCATAAGGGAAAGAGCTACCACATCCATGGAATGCAGAACACCTATGGAGATTCTTTTGTTAAATGTATAAATATGTGTAAAAATTATGAATAAAGCTATCTTTTCTTTAGAATTGTGTTTTTGTCTCAAGGAATCACAACAAAGTCACGACGGGTCTAGTCTTTTGGCTACTCGATCACACCACTTTCTTGCTGAGTGTCAATAGGCAGGTCTAACCTTTCAACTACCTGACCTCCCTCAGGACAAAGTGCGGGTCCATCTTTCGCCTACTTGACCGCACCACCATCTTGCTAAGTGTCAACAAGCAGGTCCAACCTTTCAATTGCCTGACCTCCCTCACGGTGAAGTGAGTTCTAGTTTTTCGACTCCCAGACATTTACTAACTTCTCAATGAGTGTCAACAGGTGGGTTTAGCCTTTTGTTTGCCTGACCTCCCTCATGGTGAAGTTAAGGTGGGTCTAGTCTTTCGATTGCCCGTCTTTTGCCATGCTCTAACAAGAAAACTTAGGTTTTCCAATCTCACATTTGTGACTTGGATTATTTATGCTAATTGGTTTGGTTTGGTTTTTCTTAGTATGGTCACGCACCCCTTTCAAACAAAAGATAGGTCACAACTCCCTTAGAGTTAATAAGTGGGTCCAGCCTTTCAGTTGCCTAAACACCCTCACGACAAATTCATGACAGGTTTAGAATTTCACCTGACTGTCCACACTACCGTCTCATTGAGAGTCAACAGGCAGGTCTAGCCTTTCGACTATCCGACCTCCCTCATGGCGAAGTTATGGCAAGTCCAGCCTTTTAACTACCTGACCTCTTTCACAACAAAGTCATGACAAGGACAAGAACAAAGAAAACAACATTAACTCCTCACGACATCAACACCCCGCTAGAGCCTAGCCTTTCGCACACATTAACAAAGAACAAAAGAGAAGACAACACAGAGGAGGAATAAAGGACATTAGTCTATGTACAAACAATAAGGGGAAGAAGATAGAGGAAGATTGCTTGCAAAGAAAGAACATAATCTATTTATATATATTGCACAATGGGAGTATACATGTACAAAAAAAGAATGCCTTTATAGTATTTCTTTACACAAAGAATATAAAAAATAAATAAATATGGGAAAGCCAAAAATACAACATCAGCCAACAAGATTGTTCGGGAAGGCATCCGATATCAAATCCTTGCCATGGAGTTGCCGTGCAACAATGCCACCTAATCTGGTGGGAGAGACATTGAGTTGAGGGACCTCAGATCATCCTGCGGGTTCACCAACACATGGTCTCACATCCTATCCAACCCTCTTTGTAGCCATAAGACCATGCTTGGTTGCGAATGAGCTTGGCCATCAAAAATTGTCTTGGATGTCGGCCAAGTCTAACTGTAGGTCCTTGACAAGGAAGTCGTGGGATGCCAACTGACGCTCCATCACTGCTACGGCTGTGCAAATCTTTCACCAACTTTGACTCCGTCTAACCTCGACTCCAATTCCCACTATGACGGAGTCGGATTATTCAAAATTTAGAATCGGGGTTGGAGTTTCTTTGAGAATGCATGTCGAAGTCGAAGTTCGAAGGCATGTAGGGATCCGAATTTTGACTTTTTTATTAAAAAAAAAGTCCAGATATAAAACGCATCGTTTTACATCTGGATTTTTTTTTATATAGACCTAACTAAACGACAATGTTCCATTTCATGTAGGACAACGTCATTTTCTTCACACAGGAGTCCAAAACTCAGGATACCCCCTTCCTCCTTCTTCCTCTCACTCTTTCCCTTCTTCTTTGTTCTCTCTCTATTTCTCTCTTCCCTTCCCGTAAGCAGTTTTGCACTTTTTGCCGTCGTCACGAGCCCATGCCCACCATAGAATACTTACTGTGAGCCTTTGAGAGCCGTAAGTGTATTACCACCTCCTCATTTTGATTCGCAATTGTTGTTTATTTTTATGATCTCGAATTTTAGAGTTCCAAATTTTTGGGATTTTGTTGCCATGATTTCATTATAAATGTAATTTCGGTTGATTTTGTTATTTAAGGGCTATCTAATTTTGTTGCCCTATTGTGAAATTTTGATTTTTAGAATTTAAAAATTTTTAGAATTTTTCTCCCAATTTTGATACTGTGTATAAATTATAATGGTCGTGCATATTAAAATTTGATTTGCAAATAAGTTGCCATATCAGAATTGAAGTTTTATATATGGATATTCATATGTTTATGTTTCATGCTCAATATCATATAAAGCCATTTAATGGAAGTCCAGTGGACTGTTGTTCTACTGAGGTCGTCTCTCCACAACCATTCAAAAGCATTCATTGAATTAACCTTTTCATTTTCTTTTTAATCAAAGAATGCATGGACTGAAGATCCATATTTATTATTGAATGTAGACTGTTGATAGAAATGGTGGTCATGAAATTCTTTAGGTGACAGCTGTGAGTTTTCCATTACATACAAAAAAGAAATCATGTATGTAAAAAAAAAAATGATGGGTTGCAAAGCCAAGCCCTAAATCTAGTAGATTGAGCTTTAGCTTTAGCTTCCTTCCATTTTATTTATTTTTATGAGACAAAAATGGCAACCTAGCCCTACCTCTCAATAAACTCATGGGAATATAGTACATACAATTCCAAACATGAATCCCCAGAAAATATGAAATAAACTAGAGTTCTATACATGAATTATTTGCTCCCCCACCAGCTATTTTTCATAAATTTTTTGCTAAATTTCTGGAGTTGAGATGCATACCTGTTGTGCTTTATTGCATGATTATTCTATCTTAAGTTTAAAGGTGCGCGCACATAGATCAGTCATTCCAGCTCACTAGTGTAGAAAAAGGATGGTCACATCAATCAACACCTGTTATCTTGACAAAGACTTGTGCCATTCCTTCCTCCCATACCATCCTCTCTCTTTTCAAGCACAAGTATAAAATTAAAAAATTAAAAAAAAAACCCTGCAAGATAACAAAATCTATTGCCAAAATATTATAATTGCAGTATCGCTGCCATTGCCTCCATTAATAAAATCCAAGCCTCATCCCTTCTTCTTACATCATTAGATTCACTACTACCATCAGAACTTGACTCCTTATTCAAGGTTAATGCCAGTACGTAGTACGCTTAGGTTTGTCATTTTCTTTTTCTTTTTAATGTTTTTCCATCTTTATTTAAGGAAACATTGGTTTCTTTATCTTCTTCTTTCTTGTCATTTTTTTTTTAATTTTACAAAAATAATATGAATAAAGATTTTTGTTTGCATGATGCATTATCAAATTGTGAGTTTTTTTTATCATCTATCATATTTCCATACTTTATTTCCAATCCTTTCCGTCCATATCTATATATGTATGTATGCATGCAATACACAATTTTTTTTTCTAATTTATTTGCTTCTAATTTATTTTTTTAGCATAATTGATTGTGATATGGATGCTACACCTAATGAAAATGATCGTCCACAAAGGGATGAGGTAGATGCTAGAATTCCTACACCGATATGTAATTCCACCCCTAGAGCTACATCTAGAGCAATTACTTTCTGTGCAAGTAGTTGACTCTCAATAGATGTAGAAGATGAGAACATATTTAATGAGAATAAAGAAATGCCCATTGCACACAATCGACCACCACGACTTACTAAAAAAAGGTCGTGGACATGAGAACAATTCACTAAAATTCCTGATGATCGTGCGAACCCAGAAGCAAAATGACACAACTGCAAGCAACGTTGTGGTTGTCATTCGAAAAAGCAAGGCACCCATGTATTAATAACACATCTTAATGGTTGTCAGTTGTATAAGATACACAAGGGATTGGTGGCCACTAATCAGACTAAGCTCAGTTATGACATTTCTGTGGCCACTAATGGTACGCATATTAAGAAGTTGTCAATCCCTCAATACAAAGAGAAGATTTTGCGGGAATTGCTTGTAGAGATGATCATCTGTGATGAGATGCCTTTTACCACAGTTGACAAAAAAGGCTTACGTAAATTTGTGCACACTCTTAAGCTACGATTTCTCATGCCTTCATAATATACGACGACGCAAGATTGTTTGAAGAGGCATGTGAAGGAGAAAGCGAAATGAATGAGATGTTTATTACCACTGGCCAGAGTGTGTCATTTACAGCTAATACATGAACGTCCATAAAGAATGTCATCTACATGTGTATCACAACCCACTTTATTGACAGTGAGTGGACGTTGCATAAGCGGATTATTGGCTTTAAAGAAATTGTTGATCACAAGGATTCATCTATTGGGATAGAGATGGGATGACTATATAAAGGATTGGAAAATTAGAGAAGTGTTTTATGTCATATTTGACAATGCCAGTGCTAATGACACTACAATTAAGTACTTCAAGCAGAATACGACGGTAAAAGAGGATAGCATTCGTGAGCACAAATTTATCCATGTTTGATACTGTGCTCATATCATCAACTTCATAGTTGCTGAGAGATTGAAAGAGGTTGATGATTCCATTACCAAAGTCAGCAACCTTGTGAGATATGTGAGGGCTTCCCCCTAAAGGCTTGGCAAGTTTAAAGCAATAGCCGAACAACCTCATATCCTATGTTCTAATATGTTGTACTTGGATGTTCTGACTCGATAGAACTCTATATACATAATATTGGATGCGGTGCAGAAGTACCAAAGAGTGTTCGAGTGGATAAAGGTCGAATGTGAAGGGGGAGAAGGGGGTTCGGTGCACTAGACACAGTTGATTAGGCCAATGTAAAGTATTTGATTGAATTTTTGAAGTTGTTTTATGATATAACTCTATGGATTTCTAGATCCAAATATAGTATTGCAAACTTGTACTTCAACGAGCTCTCGGGGCATCATTATCACTTTCAACAAAGTTTTGTTGACACTATGTGATTGTTATTTGCTATGGCTATAAAGATGAAATCCAAATATGATAAATATTGGGAGAATTTTGAGAAGATAAATAGGTTATTATTTGTGGTTGCTATCCTTGATACCCGTATAAGTTGTTCATTATAGAATTTTGGATTAGGGACATCCTCGGGGAAGAGAAGGCTGAAGAGTTTTATTAGAGAGCTAAAAAATGACATTGATGACTTATATAGCCACTACAATAGTGGTCAGTCTTCAACCACAAGTAGTAGCTACTCACACCTGACTAGCTCAACATTTTCCTTAGATGACAGATATGCACAGAGTTCATCTAGACTGATATGGAGGTATCATCAAAATCGTGCATTGAGGAATATTATGCAGTGTAGGTCTGAGGTTGAACGTTATTTTATACAAAATGTCAAGACACCTAGTGATGCATTTCATAACCTTCCACCAGGTTTTCTATTCTTTCCCGAATAGCCTGAGATGTGCTAGTCATTCTTATTACTACGGTTACCTCTGAATTGGCGTTTAGCAATAGAATTCGTGTGTTGGATATTCATCGGAGTTCATTGACATTGACAACTGTGGACGCTCTCGTTTGCACATAGAATTGGTCAAGTGAAACACCCATTGGACTAGATACCATTGATGCCGAGAGCTATAAGCTTGAATCGAGTAACTTTATATGCTTGTAAATGATAATTTAAATATTTTTAATGTTTTAATTATTTAACTTCTAATTTTTATGATTTTATAGACCTAATTATGAACCTTATCATAATTGCATATGACTGAGAGTCTTACATGGATGAGGAGTTGTGTTATAGTGATACTATCCAAGTACTATATTTAAATAATTTGATCTAGATAAGAGGAATGATCTAGAGAAACTATTGTTGACAATTTCATACTATATTTTTTTAATCTATTTTTGGATATATTATTTTGCAGATAAAAGCTTATAAGCAATGCTAGCTTTAAGAGGCTTTCTCGAGTTTAATTTTTATTGTCATATTGTGTTTGTCATTGTGCAATTACTACTCTTTGGTTTTGTAGTGTATGTAATTTAATCATTGTATTTAAGTTTTTTTTATTGTTTTTCACACATTTTTTGGAAATTGGAAGCCCACTAGGTTGTTAGTATTTTTTACAGTATTTCATATGCCCAGAAATCATAATGGGCCTTAGGCCTTCGGAAGTGGGCCCTGGGATTCGGAATTAGGCCTTGGGTCTTCAAAAGTGGGCCCAAGAATTTGAAATTGAGCCTTGGCCCAATCACACCCCAATCGGAGTCTAAGTACATTTTGACCTCTAACTCTAGTCGAAGTCAGAGGTTGGAGGTGGCCTAACCAACTCCTCCACCCACTGCTTCTTTATATGCACTAGGCCATGGCCTGGACAAGTGTCACCTCAACATCCATGTCCCCCACCTATTTGACATAGGACTCAAGGAGGGACGACTTGTTCTTCAAGGACTCGGAAAGGGACATGAAATTGTTGTGGAGCTAGTTGTATGAACAAGAGTCAAAGTCATGTCGCTTCATCAGCCTCGAGTTTTCCTCTTGAAGCTCCCAGATCGACTTCAACTAGTTGACCTCCCTCGTCCGGTGATCCAACAAGCCATGTAGGTTGTCTCGTACCTTCTCGTAGAGCCTGGCCTCAAGGCAATACTAGCTAGCCTCTTCCCTTGACTTGGCAAGGTCGGACCTGAGGTTGGCCCTCTGCTAACAAACCCAGACTATCCTCTTCTGCCTTCATTGACAGCTGAAGTCCAGCTTGATGAGGGTCTCCTTTAGCTACTCATTCTCCTTGCTTACCCGCTTGGCTTGCCGCCGAGCTAGGTTAACTAGGGAGCGAAGTGCCCAGGCTTCCACCTCCAAAGCTTTTCAGCCGTCCACGATGAGAGTCGCTAGTTGGTCCATACCCTATCATAGAAACAAGCCGATTCAAAAAAAAGAAGAAAAAGAGAGAGAGAGAGAAGGAGAAAAGGGGTGACAAAACCTACCCCGAAGAAGAAAGCCATGAGCTTATTGGCCATCTTCTAGATGGACTCAACACCCCACTCGAACCCAAACTTAGCCCGTAGAGCCTCACTCTCACTAGCCTTACGGGATGATCCCACATGCTCCAACTGCCAGGAAGGCGAGAAAGCTTCTAGGAGGAGTAAGCGGTGAAGGACCAATGAGGACCTGACGCTACCCGTAGTGTCATCCTTAAGTGTTTCAGCAACCTCCCCTTGGCGTCGTCCCCAAGATTTAGTCTGGGAGTAGCATCTAGGAGGACCGTGATGTCCTCTATGTCCCCTTCAATAGCCAACTCCTCAAGAACCTTTGGCTTGTCTGTGACACTGTGGGTCAACACCCGCCAAGACGGGCCCTCCAAGTCCTCACCGCTTGATAGTCCCACGTCTCTTGACCCGATCGCTCCAACTCGGCCCTCAACCTCCATCTCAGGCAAGGTCGCAGGCACCTCACTGACCTCCAATGCCTTCACCACAACCTCAGTCTCGGGGTGAGACCGCAAGCACCTCCTGATTGAGCTGAGATATTGCATATTTTAACTATTTAAAATCAATGTATTTCAAATTTCTCATGACATTACTATTGGTTTTAGATGGAAAAATAGTTAATAAGCATAAATACGAGTTGTGATTTTTAATTGATTGATATCATGTTTATGCTTATTTTTATAACTATGATTTAATGGGACAATATTTCCTCACATATATAGTCTATTTTTGATAATTTATTTATTTGTAATTTATTTTTGAGTGTTATTTCTTTCTTCTTATTTTCAGCTTGAATAAAATTCAAATGGGATCCGGTTGGAACTTTTGACTAAAAGTTGAGAGGAATGAAGAGAAGGAAGGAAGTACTCGACAGCTTCTTATTATTTGGCTTGACTTTTATGTGAAGATCAAATATTTGATGTTGGCTAAAATGTCTTGATTTGGATTGGTGAGAGTTGCACAAGAAAAGAAATAAAAATGGTGGTTGGATTAGAAAGAAATTGGAGGTGCCGTGATTTAAGGGGAGAATGTGAGGAACCAAGGAAATGCCGTGCTTGACTTGTGGAGTTGGTGGTGATTATTTCGGCTGGAGTGAATTGGGATTGGAGGAGAACCATGCTTGACTTGGACTTGAGGCAGCTATCTATATATATATATATGTGTGTGTGTGTGTGGCTGGACGGAAAGAAAAGGTGAGAAAGAGATAGGAGAGTGGGTGAGTAGAGAAGTGCCATGTAGGAGTTTTCAACCAAGGGAGACAAGCTGTTTTATTGTGCTGAAAAGTCAAGAAATTCTGCTGCTCTTTCCACCGAAACAATTGCACAAATTGATCACCAAAAAGTCAAGAATATGTGCTGCTCTTTCCACCGAATATGTGCTGCTCTTTCCACCGAAATGTTGCAACAAATTGATCATTGAAGAGTCAACATTTTCTGCTGCTGTCTCCACCATTTTTCAGCTACTTCTCCACCGAAATTCCCTCCACAAATTGATCGTTGAAGAGTCAACATTTTCTGCTGCTGTCTCCACCATTTTTCAGCTGCCTATCCACCAAATTTCTGCACCAATTGATCATTGAAAGAGTCAAGTTTTTGTGGTTCTTTAAATAGAGGTTAAACGTGAGTGAAAGGGAGAAATTTTTCTGCTTTGCTTTTAGTCTTTTTCTTATGTTCCTTAGCAGTTTTTTTTAATTGAAGTTGGTGATGTTTTCTTGCAAAAGTTTTGGTTGCAATATTAATTGTTGCTAGCTGATTCTTTAAGTTGGTTAGTAGGTGGGAACTGTGAGTGAAAGAAGAAGGAGTTGTGTTGTGTTGAAATGCTAAAGTCAAGTCTTAGTGTTAGGGAGTTTTTTCTTTTGGTTGCAATGCTTTGTTGTTTTAGAGTTTTTATTAAGTGTGCTAAGAATTGCTCTAGAATTTTATTTCATTAAGTGTAATACTTTAAATTCTTGCAAGTGTGTTAGTTGATTTCATGGAGTAGAGGAGTTGTTCTAGAGTTTTCATTAAAGGTTTGGAGATTAATTTTCAAGAGTGTTACGTGAGAAGTTGGTTCTTTTTGTTTCGGATTTCAATTGAATGGTGAAGGGGAGTTTTCGTCCATACTTTTCGTTCTCTATTTTTTTTAACTTCAGTTTAAAGTTTATATAATACTTTTGAGATTTTTGGCTTAGAAGTTTGGGCAATTTATTTTCTGTTTACTTATTTCGTTTTATTTATTTTTCTCACTTCTTTAATCTTTCTTTTCTTTGAGCATTTTCAATTTTCAGTTTGTGTTTTATTAATTACTTTCTAATCTAGTTTAATCTTAGTTTAGTTTTATTAATTTCTTAGTTCAATTACATATTAGATTGATTAAAGTTTAAATAGAACTTAAATAATTTCAGTATCATTGTTTAATCGTTAGATTAATTAAGATTGTTCAGTTAGTTGACTCTTTGATTAATAATTTCAATTTGTTAGTCTTTTATATTTCATTTCGACACTCAAAAACCTAAAAGTATGAATCTAGTCCATGACTAGTAACCTCTTCTACCCATTGCACATACCATCTGTTTGTTTTCTCTTTGTGAAGTTTTTACATTTTTCAACGAGTTTAATTTTAAATAACTTTCCCTGAGGAGACGATTTAGGAATTTATTCCTAATTATTACACGACATCCTCTTGCACTTGGGATAGCCTTTGTGCTACTCATTTTTGAGTGAGTCACCTCCCTGACTTCTAGTGTCGCCACCATGGCCTCCGTCTTGGACACGGCCGCAAGTACCTCGCCAACCTCGAGAACCACCTCCTCGATCATTGACTCTAGTGCTGAGCCCACTCCATCTCCCACTGGAAGGACGTCTGAGGCCCAATCTTAGTCAAGGCATCCACCTACAAGGGCACTTACGTCGAGGCTATTTTGTGCTTAGGGGAATAATCAAAGGGAGACTCGTAGATGGAGTATATTATTGCTGAGATTGAAGATGAAGGAATGGCCAACGTCCTCATCTTTACCTGCATATGCCTGTTCCCTAGTAGCAAGGGACCCCATTCCCCTTTCAACAAGCTCATCAGCCTCCAAGGAAGGAATCATCTCTATTTCAGTCTCTAGCCATGAAATGATGACCAGGGACTCCCTGGAGGTAGGCTTCGAAAGGGCCCAGTAGAACTGCAACTCAACCTCCTCCTTTCCTCAACTAGGATCTCGGTCTTCCCTAAGTTGCCCAGTGGGATAGGAGATGACACGACTTAGGAGACAAGAGGGGGACAACGGTCAGGGGAACTTCAACCATGTCGGAAAGACCCGAACCCCCTAGGACATACCCACAGTGCATGTCTCTTGGTCGGGTGGAAGGGCGCTAAGTCCGAGAAGCAGAAGTCGATGGGATGGATGAGGCAGCCCCCACGACAATAGTAGGAGTTGGTCCTGGTCGAGAAATGGCAACGAGAGTGACAGAAGGGTCCTCCTACTAGCCTAAGGTATGTCGCCTGATTTGGGAGGATTGCCTAGCGAGGGGTGGTAGAGCAGAATCCGAACCACTGTCTCCAGACTCCTCGGCCACGGGCTTCTTCCTCTTTGCCTCCAACAAAGAGCTAGGATGCCTCTTATGGTCTTGGAGGGTTGGGGACCGCAAAAGAATGTGATGGTCATTGAAACAAGTGCATGCCATGGGGGCCAAGTATCGACTTATGTTGGCCTTCGTCAACAGCGTGTCAATATAAACATCCTGTGGGTGCGACTTCATCCAAGCTCGGATGGTCTCCAACCGAGCCTCCTCCTCCTTAGTTGGGACTAGCTGGACCTCCTTGTCCTCTGACATGACCCCCTAGACACTGCGCACAGGGAACTCTTGCCTACTGGTCTGCTCAGCAGGGTACTTCCATCCTCTGCTAAACACGAAGAAGAATCACCAGGTTCAATCTTTGATGTGCGAAAACCGCGACTCTAGGTGGGCAACCATCTGCCCTTGGCGCAAGCGAAAGCTACACCAATTCCATTCCTGCCTCAGTAGATTGTGGATGAGAAGGAATTCCTTAGCAGTAAGGTATTGGTAGTCTGTCTCAGTCTCCTCCACCAGACAATACAGTAGTATACTAGAATCCTCCACGTGTTAGGGTGGAGTTGTGAAGGAGCCAGGCGAAGATAGTCCAGTATGTCACAGACCGACTAGCAGAAAGGAAGACATAGTCCATTAGAGAACATGGCAGGGTATAATGCCACTTTCGTGGCATAACCCTCAGAATCTACAGCCCCTTGACAGGCCTCAGGTACCTCGAATACAACAGTGTTTGGGACTCTGTAGGACCCTCAGTGACCTCAAGGTCACCCAAAGACACCTTTGACCTCCGGTTACATCCCTCAAAGTGCTACAACTTGGCATAGACCTCAGATGGTCCTAACTCTAGGAGTCTCGAAGGGCTCTGTTGGGCAAGCGGAGTGTAAGCCCCTACGATGGGAAGCATTCTTGGAAGCCATGGAAAGAAATAGAGTTGGTTGGAAGGGAGCAGAAAGGACAAGGGAGCAAGAAGGTAAGGGTTCAAAGGCTTTGAGAGAAAGTAAAGGCAAACAAAGCGACAGAAGGGAGAGTGACTGGGTGTAGATCCCACTATACGCGCTGCACAAAGTGACGTGAGAGGCAAATCGATAGGCACAACCCAAACGAGGGAAGCTTGATGGGCGCACTCAAGTGCACATCAGTATGTCAGCAACATGTCGCCGAAACAGCCTTGAAAACAAAAGAAATCCTACCATACCCTTAAGGTAAGAATTAGCGAGGTAACTAGAGGGGATTTTCCCATCCTTACCCCTGGGTTGGGCCTGGGAAGGACACTTAAGCCAATTTTGGCCTAACTTGCTCCCCTCCTATGTGCCCATGAATCACCTATGAAACTTGGCCCATGAACTGTATCAAAGGAGATGAGATACCCTCGCGCAGGAAACAAGTTGTTTGGGGAAGGGGGGGGGGGGGGGGGGGGCACATGAGACATGTCGATCCTAACACCTTCCTACCATACCTAACATTTAAAAATCTAAGCCAACAAGTGACCAGAGATCCTAGACAATCCTCCATTCCCTAATAATGTGGACAGGGAAGTAACTGCACCGATCGTCTGCAGTCAAGATGCCACCCAGGGAGCCATTCCGCATTAATGGTGTCACCTCAAAAGCTAGGTTGCATTAAAGATGGCGGCCTGGCAACTCTGAGCGTGGTGCTGAACCCTGACATAGGGTACAAAATGTCCATCCGATACCTCGTATAAAAGCTAGACTCCATGTACAAATAATCACTTTGAACACTCTGATTCTATGGTAATTCTATAAGAAAATTGACTTTGGCATCGAAGGGTCTCCGAACCATCACCAACCCACCTTTATCTCTGTAGTTGTAAGTAGCAGGATCTTGACTCTGGTTGCTAGAACTCAATCTAGGTGTAGGAAACACCCCATCAACATTCACATTATCATTTCACGTGATATCAAATAATCGGGGCATAAAAAAGTTTACTCAAATGATAGTTAATAGTGTTGCTTAATTTCTAATTTTTCTAATTTTGTACCCTAATCGAAATTATGGATTTTTATCTACAAAGAAAACAAGTATCAAACCGTACATCGTTCGCAATATCTTATCGTGTTTCAAATCTTGTGCTTGAGTTCGCTTCCATTCCTCCAAACACTCGGCTTTCTATTCGAAGGATTCATTTCGAAGAAAAAGCCGATCACAATTTCAGGTACACTCTTATCTTCGGTTCCAGGAGTTGGCTATTTTTTGAATTCTCTCTCTACCTCAATGACACCCAAACCTCGTCACTGGGTATCTATCTCATGCTTAATGTACAGGTTTAGGGAAGGAAATGAGAGATTTAAATTTTTGAATCATATTCCTCACTTTTCTTGGTAACTAACAAGGAAAAAGAATATAAGAAACAAAGCGTGTTAAAAGTGGGTCTGGATATCTATCTAAGATGGCTTGTAGATATTGCTATGTGAAGGGTTGTTAAGGCTTTTAAGCTTGAACTGCAGTGAGCTCCTCGCGTTGCTGTACTGCAGTTTTTTAAATTGGGTATTTGCATTTACTGAATTTGCTTTTGTTTAGTGCTCTGTTTATTGTGGTTTTCCTTCTCTTTTCTTGGAGTCCCTTCCCAGGCCGTGACCCATGAGCCAGCTTTCTGCCCTGGTCACTTTCTTTTATGATATGTACTAGCACTTCTGCTAATTCTGTACTCTTTTTCGTTTCTGCCAATCAAAGCCAATAGAAGAGAGTGAGACACACAGTTATGGCGTTCTCTTTAGGCACATACAGACCACCTATACTCTGCAAGGCCACTATCAACAACAACACTAATCACTTGCTCGAGGCCTCGTACATCCGACGTGCCGCAGAGCTGGCCGATAAGTCCGCTGGCTTCTCCTCTCCGCACCCCAACTTTGGGTGCGTAATCACCACCGCCCAAGGCAAGGTCGCCGGTGAAGGATACCTCTACGCGCAGGGCACCAAGCCCGCCGAGGTCATGGCCGTGGAGGCCGCCGGCCCGGGCAGCAGATTCGCCACCGCATATCTCAACTTGGAGCCCGGGGACTGCCACGGTGACCACTCGGCTGTCTCGGCTCTTGTCCAGGTTTGGCCGCTTCTCAGAAAACATGATTTTGGAAGAGCCCACTAGTTGTATGCTGTATTCTTTTCTTTGTTTGATAAATGACGCTCTGGGGATACAATATTCAGTTCTACCCACATTGAAATTTCTGATTATTTTTGGTTTTTCTTTTTTCATTATAATTCAGTCAAATAATTATTCAGTTTATTTTTTGACAAATGCTTCACAGAATTCTGCTTTCATTTAACGTTTATGTTGTTGTTTTTCTTTTTTTAATCACAATGCTTTGCTTTGGTTAATAAACTTTGGCTTCTTTCTTTTTCTTTTTTCCTCCTTACATTTTTTCATTTATTTTTTGGTGTAATTGACAACTATGTTGATTAGGCAGGGATTTCGAGAGTTGTGGTTGGAATGAGGCATCCTTTGCAACATCTCCGTGGCAACTCGATTCGTGCATTGAGAAGTCAAGGGGTTCAGGTTGATGTTCTTGGGGAGGATCTAAAGAGTAAAACTTTAGAGGTGTGAATCCTTTCTAATCCCTGTTATTCATTGGAATGATTCTTCTGGATACGAGTATTGATGCCTTGGATTTGGCTCTGACTTGCTGAGTGTTTCCATTTTCTACGTGGGCCATTTGGGTTTTTTCTGTTTGAACTTAGAAAAAAAAATAAAAAAAAGGCTTTGTATTTGCAAAGGGCAGCATGGCCTGGCCTTAAACTCTCGTTGCTGGTGTTAATTATATATGCGCGCATATGCTTATACGACATAAATATCGATAAAAAAGAAAAGGATATGGCTCCAAAAACTGTAAAGATTGACAAATTATTTAGTTATTTGGAGCTTATTGCCTGATCAGGATAAAAGTGGAGAAAAAACTTTTTTATTTATTTATAGTTAATAAGAATTTTATTACCAAGAATAGGCACAGTCCAAGTACACAGGATGTATACAAAGGAAATACCTACTTACACTCTAGAAAGTAGGAAACTAAGACAGAAACAGATTCAGTACATTATCATCATTCCTTACAAAGATCTTAGACCACAAACTCAAAGTCGAAAAGAAAAAATTTCAAAGATCTTCAAAAGAACGCTCTGTCATCAAAACATCTCCTATTCCTTTCCAGCCATAAACACCACATTAAACATAAAAGAATCATTCTTGATTTGTGGAGAAAAAACTTATTGACTTGTAGATGCTGGAAATTATTGAACAATAAAGACGTGAGTGGGTTTTAGGTAAGGCAGTAGTTATTTTTCTCTTAGAGTGCAATAAATTTGAACTATAAATCCCAGTGAAGTTGGAAATATTGTTGGAAGGGTGACTACAATAATGGCTTACTGGAGAACTGATTCTAGTTATGACTTGCAGAATGAAATATGTTTGGAGGCCAGATAGAGAATATCTTAAGTTAGATTGGGGTTTTGTATGTAATGACCCATGGAAGGCCTAAGCCGCATATGGGCGTATACTCCAAAGGGACTAGTCAACGATACAATTGGGGTCACTTTGAATCATTATAAAGGTCTTGAACTTCTCCCTCTCAAGCAGTATGGGATCCCATTCACCACCTCTGTGGTGCTCCATTCCTTGGTAAAGAGCAAGGTGAGGATACGTGGTGCCAGGGATGCAAGCCGGTTGGCAATACTCTAGTTGTTCTTGTTGGGTCTAGGTGCGTAATCATGGATCAAATACGTGGTAAATAAAATAAGTCATAGCAAAATAAGTAAAGGATTAGTCAGAGACTAAACTAATTGTACCAGAGGTTTATACCAATGAGGAAATTCATCCATTAATAATAGTAATATACATATGTAAATGTCACTTCTTCCCAAATAATATTATACATTGTCATTAGTTCATCACCTACGTCTAAATACAACAAACCAAACATGGTTCGTCACCTAACTAACATATACATCTTAACGAATACAAAGATCTAATATCAAAGACATGCCTATCTACAACTCCGGTGGGATCGATCCTTCTTCCTCGAGGAACTCCGCTTGGGCTACATCTGCATCAAGATCTACGGCTCCTGTAAACGAAATCGCAAGTGGGAGCACTAAAGTGAGACTTTTAAGAGATATTTCTTTTACTACGGTGGCACTGGCGCTACTCCTTCCATCACATCGTTTGAAGTCACTTGCTTTCTTGAAGACTTGGACCAGATGTAGGGGTGAACACTTAACAATCACAAAAGTGAGATTTTGGTTTTTAACCAGTGCCTTTTAAATTGTGGAACTGTCATTTGTATCTCTAACGTTCATCTGACTCCATATATGCTTGAATAGGGGACCTTTGATCTCGTTCAACCATTTGCCCTCTAGCCTTATAGGATGGCAGAGACTAACAGAAACAAGGTGTGCATGTCCTCTGCAGTTTGCCTTTGGTCAAAGCTTGGAGTCTCTCCTCAAATGAGGGTCTCCCAAGTGGCATTGGATCATACCTTTGATATAAGACGATATGGCCTGCAGGTTCATAATCTTTTTTTTGTGTGTTCAATTCAGATGTGATATCTCTTATGGAGTATAAGCCTCTGTGTATGACACCTGCTGCCTTTGAGTACCTTTTTGTTGTCTTGGAGAGCTCTCACTTTTGTATTGGCCTTATCCTTCACCGTTGCTCGCCCTTGTACTACGAGCCGTCCTTTTCTAGAACTACCAAACTCTTCAGCTTTTCGTTCTCGCCCTTGTACGGTTGGCACAATATTTGCCTGTTTGGCATTGGTTGAAAAGTCTTTTATCACCCGATGTTGGACCGTATTAGTCAGGCTTTCTACAATGTGCTACTCGCCTTACTACTTTTGGTTTGGCCGCATGTTGCCTCTTCTTCACAGCCCTTTGCCCTTAGGAGGATCTCTTCCCTTGCTTCGGCACAATCCTCGCAACCTTCCTATTCACAATGCCTAATGCCAAGTGTTGCCAATGAGACTGTTGAAACAATACTTCGAGAGATCAGCTGTGGATATTTGGTCCAAATGATTCCAAGATGGATGGAAAGCAAGACCCACAGATTTTTAATGAATTTTAAGAGAGGATGATGTACTGACACTCTTGTTCACTTTCACAAAAGATCTAATCTCATCTCATCTTACTTAATCATTACAACTTTTTTAAATTCTCATACAAAATAAAATAAAAAATTCAACATTTTCAAATCCCAATACAAAAATAATATTAAAATAATATATTTTAATAATATTTTATTCAACTTTCAACTTTAATCTCAACTCATTTAATCTCATCTCTTAAAACAAACGAGGCCTTAATTCTTACAGCCCGGAATATGATTTATATGCTTTTTTAATTAGCTTCCTAATCTTTGTGTGTTGGATCACTCTAGCGAGTCATAGCTTATAGTGAGTCATACCCAAGCTATTTACCGATGTAAATTCCTGTGCTATATTCTATCATGTTTGAATATTGTGTATTGTAGGAAGCTCAAAAGTCATGCCTCCTAGTCAATGCCCCAATTATATGTAGAGCCGCTTCACAAGTTCCCTTCTCCGTTCTCAAGTATGCAATGACTCTTGATGGTGAGCATTTTGATTTTGATCATTTGTGGATTAATTTTAAAGTATTGCTTTCAAGAGGGTGAATTGTATAACTTTGTAGGATGTGAACAGGAAAAATTGCCGCTAGTAGTGGACATGCAGCATGGATAAGCAGCAAAATGTCTAGAAATCGAGTTTTTGAGCTGCGGGGTAGAAGTGATGCCATTATTGTTGGAGGAAATACTGTACGCAAGGACAGTAAGTATCTTCATTACGTGCAACTATGTGATTGTTTTCTTGTGCAGTAGTTGCTGGTGCTCAAGATATTGCTTTATACTAATTCTTTTCCATATTAGATCCAAGACTAACTGCAAGACATGGAGGAGGGCACATGCCTGTACGCATTGTGATGACACAGACTCTTAATCTTCCTGAGGAAGCTAACCTTTGGGATGTGTCTGATGTATCAACTATAGTTGTAACACAAAGGGGTGCTCGGAGAAGTTTCCAGAAATTGCTTGCTTCTAAAGGAGTAGAAGTGGTGGAGTTTGACATCTTAAACCCAAGAGACGTTATGGAATATTTTCACGATCGGGGGTATCTTTCAATTTTGTGGGAATGTGGGGGTACACTGACTGCATCTGCTATTTCAGCTGGAGTGATACACAAGGTTTTTTGTTTTTGTTTTTTAAGTTATTAATATTTCTCATCTTTGAATTTTTCTCAGATTTTGCACATTGGGGATTTGTCTGCTGAATAACTTATCTAAATAATTGTTAATCTCATTCCACATACACCACATAAGACATAATGGCACCATCTTCCAACAGCAGCAATTTGACGATTACCCTAAATTCCTCTCCAACAAGCCAATAGATTCACCACCCCCTCTTAGGCATCATCCATGCAATCCCAAGCCTATTAAAAATCTCATCCCACAACCTTTACCACTTCACATTGGAGAAAAATTTGATCTACACTTTATTCCATTGGTCAATTGTAATACTTTATTGACATGAACGTGTATGATTTTCTTACTCAGGCTTGTTTTAATTAGTGGGGTGTTGACTTATATTTTAATCATTTTTTTTAATCCTATATGGTGCCCTCCACTTTTTCCCATCATGAGTTTAATACTTAGATTTTTCCTTTCTAAAACGGTTGTTATGTATTAAATGCCTTGCATCCCATGCTTAATGTAAAGATGAATTTGCAGGTATCATGAGCTACAACCAGTTACTGATTGCCATTTTAATCTTCTACTGCACTCTATGTACTTGTTATATATCTATGGTGACTCAACATGTGGGATTGGGTACTTTCTTGTGAACATAACCATGGTTGTATCTTCTGTTTGAGATGTCCTATGGTTTGAAACTCTAAAGTACAGTAACTTCATTTGGATTGCGTTATCTTATAGAAAAGCTTGCTTCTTTCAAGTTAGACCTGTACTGATTGGTCCGGAACAATACAAGAAAATGTACAAGGATGTCGAGGGGAATATAATTTCATTTAATTGCAATCTCTCTTTGGACTAGTTTTGTTTTAGAATAGTTTATGCTCACCTTATGGATTTTCACAAGCAATGAATTTATTTTCCAGGTCTTTGCATTTGTTGCTCCTAAAATTATTGGTGGAAAGAATGCACCATCTCCTGTGGCTGAACTTGGGATGGTCGAGATGTCACAAGCGTTAGATTTGCTTGATGTTTGCTATGAGCAGGTTCGTGGTAATTTATGGAAAATATTGCTTGCTGTTGGCTGAAGTTTATTCTCATAATCGTAAATATAGAATTTGTGTTCCCTCTTAAGCTGGTATTCGTTCCAGCTTAGTACTTTTCTAATGTTATGTCTTCTTCAATGTGTAATTAATTGTTGGTCACTAAGTTATTCTTATAGAGCATTCCCAGCTCCATGAAAGACTGGAGACCTTATATCTTTGCAAGTGTAACAGATTGAAATGTTTTATTATATTAGATGCGTAGGAGCTTCTGTTTGGAAAAAATATTAAAGGATCTGGTATTGGCCTGGTTGGCACTGGGCGATGGCCTTGTCTAGACATGTGCAGTGTTCACTTTAAATGCAGATGAACTTATTAAGGTCTGATAGTTTAAGGATTAATTTTGCTAGTGCCTCAATAAATGCACCCATTATTATATATGCACTCGGATGAGCTATAAGAATAATGCATATGCTTGTGACTTTGTATATAGAATGTACACAAGTCTGTGTATGCATTGAAATGGACTTAAGCATCACATCAAAGGAAAAATGATGAATGTGTTTTATGTGATTATCAATTTGGGTTGGGGCAGAGAAAATGAATACAAAGCTGTGATAGTACAGTATTATATACTTGATAAGTGCTTGCTTATAAAAATATATATATATACTTGAGTGCTAGATTGACAAAGGAATATCATAAAAATAAACTCACAAACTGATGTAGTTTAATGTGATATGTCAGATCTATTTTACAGTAAAAAGAACTTTACAATCTAATATACTACATCAAACCATGTCGGTTTGCGAGTTTATTTTTGTGAGATTTTTTGTAGATGAAACATTTCTTTATATACATATTGCAAGATCAACAAACAGTTGTTTCTTTGTTCATATATATGATGATTTTTAGCTTGTCATAAAATAAATTTCTAAATGTTTTTTCTATATGTTTTGACGATATACATATTTTTTTGTCCATACCGATAAAAAAAATATAAATTTGTTTGTCCTATGTTGAATATGAAAAAGAAATTAAAATAAAAACTCAAGAATGACATGAGCACTCTACGTTAAAATAAATAAATAAATAAAAAGAGAACTCATACTACTTCATACAAATTTAGGGATCAGGTTACTTGTTACTTCCATATTCAAATAGACTCCATAATAGCTCTCTATTCTTTTTTTTACTCTTTCTTTATTTTCTTCGATGGTTTCTTTATTTTCTTTTATGATTTCTATATATTTTGTTTTACTGGTCATGCTTTTAAACTGATACTTTTGTGTTCTATAGGGAGAAATAATGGTGTAAAACAGCTTTACTCCATGGAAACTGGACAAATTGAATTTTTATTTTTTTTTTTTAATGATTGGTGTCCTTTCCACTTCACGATTTAATTATTTATTGAAGAGATCTCCATGGGATAAAAGAGAGCCTTTCGTTTGAATGCAATTTTTATCCTCTTTGCTGAGGGGTTAAATGACATTAATGTCGATTCTATTACCTTTTCTTCTTGTCGTCCAGTAGCCTCTTGTCTCCTTCATAGCTGGAATTTTCCCCAAGGTATGAAAGGATGACGGTCATTGTACCATCTATTCTGGTGTAGTTGGATTCTGTCAACATACTGGAAAAAAAAGGCTATATTGCATAATGAGAAGTAAACCTATCTAAGGTTTGATTACCCATTTTTTACCCTCCATCAACCGATTTGTTTTGAATAATCTATAGTTTACGTGCAAAATGG
This sequence comes from Carya cathayensis, assembly GCA_011037825.1. Lineage (NCBI taxonomy): Eukaryota > Viridiplantae > Streptophyta > Magnoliopsida > Fagales > Juglandaceae > Carya > Carya cathayensis. The sequence continues at coordinate 1,020,315 of QGSO01000372.1, forward strand.
CCCTAAAAGATCTTATTTTAACCTGCTGAAGCACTTATTTGAAATAGACTATTCTGGGTTTCCGGTAGTGCTGTCAGGACATTGATTGATATTGCATTTTGCTTCTGCAACATGAACTACAGGTTGGACCTGACATGCTAATTAGTGGATTCCTTCAGCCCTTACCAGATGTGACACCTGTTATCCCATCTGTGGATGAAACCTTTGCAATTGATCCTACTGTCACTCCACATGAATCAAGCATAATTTTCTTTTATAAAGCATGGGATCCTTATGGTGCCTTTTCAAATTTTTCTCCTCATCCAATTCAAATGCCTGATAAGAATGGTGATTATGCCACTTGGTTGAGTGTAGAACATTATTACCAGGTACTTCCTTTTCTGAGTGGTTTCTTTTTGTGCACTGGGACTTGGTAGAATTTGTTCAATCTTTCATAAAATTGTAGGCACACAAGTTTTCTGAGGTGGATGATCCTTTGGCACGGGATTTGGTTGAAAATATAAAATCTGCAAAAAGTCCCGAGGAAGCAGCACGAATAGGAAGGTCAATGCAGAGACAACAACGTCATCTGGTTTGTTTCTATTTACTTATGATCAATCTCCTTTATTTTTGTTAATAAGGTGAAGTGGAAAAAATGACATTACAGCACGGGATTACTCAAGAAAAGAAAAAGAAAATAGCAACGTCGCTGCTTTACAATGGTATCACAGCTAACCAGAACCCTAAACTAAAGTTACATTGAAGTATCAAGAACCAAGACATTAAAACTGGAAGTCTCCAAGAAGTTTACTGCCAATTTTTTTCTGGCCATTTCTCTGCTCTTTCTTCATCTAACACAGCCCTATGTCTCACACAATTCCTGACTGCATGCAATATGTTCTCAGGCAGCTACTGCTTATCACCAAAAACTCTTGAATTACTCTCCTTCCGAGGATAATGTGTTGCAGACAGTCTGTGGACAATGTGGATAAGTTTGACATGTCCATGTGACAATATTTCGCCAGCTATGAGGAGTCCGTTTACGATAATTAGAAAGATAGTGGGAAATGGGAATGACACTCCAATGATTCATACCATCAATTACTAGGAAAGGCATCCTTCTTTGTTCAACCTCCCTAGAATTCCATTTTTTCGGTGCCACATGCTTTCATGAGGTCTACTTTTAAACCAAACCTTGGAGTACCAGCATTTCCAAGGTAGCTCCAAAATAGTTTCTGAGTGAGCAAAATATCATATCCAGTTCTATTTTTCACAAGGCTGTTTGAGCTTCTCCACATGGTCAGGCAAACAATTCTTAATCCTCTTGCAGTAATCTTAATATTAGGCATACCAGGTGCATCAACAAATAGGTTTATTATCAGTCACCATAGTAGGATTAGCAACTTCCAGACCCAGTCAGATGGCAGTGGCGTCGAGTACCTTCAACAACTAGCCTGAAGTAAATGGACTTGGAAGCTTCAATTAAAGCTCTCCCTTGTGCCGAGTTTTCTTAAAGAAATAAGTATTACACAATCCTGGGCCTGGGATTTTGTGGTCTTTGAGAGAGTTATGAGCTCTTCAACTCCATTTTCTGTAACTGGTTACCTCAGCCAGTCTTGCTGTTCCCCATCCAATCTGAGAGTAAAGTCTTTTCTAATCTGTTGAAAGGACATGCTTCCCCAGCCACAAAAAGCTTTTTAATAGAAGAAAGAATCTTGTTTTGAAGAAAAATCTAGTGCATTGATCACTCAAGTAAGCATTGAACTCTGGCCTTATGTTTTAAAAGGTGATTACTGTATTCATTTTGCTGTAATACTTTTTTTTTATAAGTAATAAGTGAGCTTTATTAATAGATGGGCATAGCCCAGGTACACTAGAGGTATACATGAGCATACACCTATTTAAGAACTAGAAACAGAAACCAGGAAATCATGCAAGCTTTGGCCATTAAAATCTAATGCAATAGCCCACAGAAATAAAGTCTTCCAGAAAAAACTCCGAAACTCTTCCGAGGAACATTCATGATCCTCGAAAAGTCTCTCGTTTCTTTCATTCCAAATACACCAACAAATACAAATTGGAGCCATCCTCCACAAAGATGCAATTTGTGGAGTCCCAGTGATTCCTCTCCAGCTTGCTATAAACTCCACCACCCGACCCGGCATTACCCATTCTGTTGAAGAAGTAGTTTCATATCTCACTTGCGAACTTACAATGTAGGAGTATGTGATCCACAGTCTCACCATTGTTTCTACACAAACAGCACCAGTCCACACTTATGAGACCACGTCTTTTAAGGTTATCAATGGTCAAAATCTTCCCTAGCGCTGCTGTCCATACAAAGAATGTAGCCTTGGTGGGTGCTTTACTTCTCCAAATATTCTTCCACGGAAACTTGGGCCTTTGTTGCATGGTATTGGCTTCGTAAAAGGACCTTACTGAGAATTTCCCCTTTCTATTAGGACTCCATACCATCACATCTTCAGTTGTGGCGGCAATGGGCACACTATACAGTAGATTCATAAATTCCATCAAGTCGTTTACTTCCTAATCGTTTGCCTCCCTGATAAGGCTAATATTCCACTCTTGTGTGTCTTGATTGATCACCCTCAAATCAGCCACTATAGCTGCTTTTTCCCGTGCAATAGCAAAGATTGTGGGGTAGGCAACTTTTAGAGCCATATCTCCCACCCACCTATCCATCCAAAAACTGATCCTACTACCATCCCCCAAACACAACCGGGTATTATAATGAAAAGAACTCCACCCCTTCCTTATATACTTCCAAAGCCCCACTCCATAAGTTCCCCTTCCCTCTTTTGAACACCAACCCCCACATTCACTACCATACTTTATGTCGATCACTCCTTTCCATAATGCTTCCCTCTCAAAATTATACCTCCACAACCATTTACCCAATAATTCCGTATTAAAAGCCCTTATATCCCGAATCCCCAACCCACCATCTCTCAACGGAGTACAGATCTAATCCCATCCCACCAAATGAAACTTAAACTCATCCCCTATCCCACCCCATAGGAAATCTCGCTGAAGTTTCTCCAGTCTCCTTGCTATGCTAGCAGGGAGTGGGAATAAAGATACGAAGTATGTAGAGAGGTTAGATAGAGTACTTTTGATTAAAGTAACCCGCCCTCCTTTTCGTAAGTATACATTTTTCCACCCAGTTAGTCTACATTCACATTTTTCCAACACCCCCTCCCAAATAGACTTTGTTTTGAACGAAGCCCCCAACGGAAGGCCTAGGTATTTCAAGGGCAAGGAGGAGACCACACAACCCAAGATGTTGGCTAACCCACTGATGTTATTTACTCCCCCCACCGCAACCATCTCCATTTTAGCAAGATTGATCTTCAACCCGGACATAGCTTCAAAGCAAAGCAAAATAGCCTTCAGAGATTCGATGTGACCTGCATCTGCCTCGCAAAACAATAAATGTGACCTGCATCTGCCTCGCAAAACAATAAAGTATCATCTGCAAACAAAATGTGAGAAATAATGATAGAGCCGTGATTGCCCCCCACGGTAAAGCCTGAGAAAAATCCACCTCCTACTGCCGCCGACATCATTCTGCTTAATGCCTCCATTATCAGAACAAATAAAAGGGGAGATAAAGGATCTCCTTGCCGTAACCCTCACGAGCTATTAAAGAATCCCGCTGGGTCCCCGTTTACCAAAACCGAGAATCGCACCGTTGATACACAGTGCCTTATCCACCTCCTCCATCTTGTTCCAAAACCACATCTTACCAGCATATAAATCAAGAATTCCCAATTCACATGGTCGTACGCCTTCTCCATATCAAGTTTACACAAAATACCTGGGATCCCCAACCTAATTCTGCTATCCAGACATTCATTTGCTATAAAGACTGAGTCTAGAATTTGCCTCCCCTTCACAAAAGCATTTTGAGATTTAGAAATGATCTTTTCCATTACCGTACTCATCCTATTGGCAAGAACTTTTGAGAGTATCTTATACACACTGCCCACAAGACTAATTGGTCTGAAATCATGGACCTCCATTGCCCTAGACTTTTTAGGGACTAGGGCAATAAAAGTTACATTTAAGCTTTTTTCAAATTTGCCATGCGTAAAAAATTCGTGAAAAACCAGCATCACTTCTTCTCTCAGCACCTCCCAACAAGATTGAAAAAAAACCATAGTGAAACCATCCGGACCAGGTGCTTTATCTTTGTTCATTTTCTTGATTACTAGGTGTACCTCTTCCTCTTCAAACAGTCTCTCCAACCAAGCTCTACTAGATTGGTCTATGGCCTCAAAAGCTAAGCCATCTAAAGTCGGCCTCCATTCGTGTGGTTCCGATAGCAACTGTTGAAAATGCCCAACCACATGTTCCTTGATCTCCTTTTGGTCAGAAATATTTTCACCATTAATGTTCATGGACTCCACAGCATTGAATCTCCTGTGCGCATTAGCCATTCGGTGAAAACATTGTGTACACTTATCTCCCTCCCTTAGCCACAAAGCTCTTGACTTTTGCCTCCACGATATTTCCTCCATTAAAGTTAATCTTTCTAATTCAGCAATTACTTGAACTTTACGGTTATTCCCCTCCCCTACACCCTCCAATGTTTGTAACTCTTGAAACAAATTCTTTTTTTGAGAGGTTACATCACCAAAAACCTGTTCATTCCATATCTTCAAATCCTTCTTCAAGGCTTTCAGCTTTTCCGCCAAAATCTTGCTCGGATTGCCATCAAAAGAATATGAACTCCACCATTGCCTAATCAAATCCATAAACCCCTCCACTTTTAACCACATATTTTCAAACTTCAAAGGCCTTCTACCCCCTTGTATGCCACCACCGTCTAGCATTATGGGAAAATGATCCGAACATATCCTCGGGAATCTTTTCTGACTTAAATCGGGATATTGTGATTCTCACAATGGGGACAAAATAAATATGTCCAACCTAGACCACACATGGTTGTTAGACCAAGTATATTCTCCTCCCATTAGCGGTATATCCATAAGTCCCATCTCAAAGATAAAATCTGAAAAATCCGCCATGGCTTGATTTTGTCTCCCCCCCCAAATCTCTCACTAGAGAATCTTGTCACATTAAAATCCCCTCCGATACACCATGGAGCTTCCCACCATGAGCATAACCCAGCTAACTCCTCCCAAAGCAGCTGCCTTTCGCTATCTACATTAGGACCATATACCCCCCAGCAAAGGCCCACAGGAAACCATCATCTATATTTTTGAAGAGACACCCCACCGGGTGTTCTCCCACAAACTCTTCTATGATCTCCACCACCCTCTTATCCCACATAACCAATATCCATCCGGAAGCCCCATTCGACGGTAAGAAATTTCAGCCTACGTAAATACAACTCGAAATGCTTCTAATAATTCTTCTATCAATCTGTTTCAGCTTTGTTTCCTGTAAACAAACTATCCCCTTCCATTGTCTTAATAATGCTCTTACACAGAGACGTTTATTAGTTTCATTTAGTCCCCTAACGTTCCAGCTTAAAATTTTGGGCTTCATTTATCAACTGATCCGACCCTCCCTTTGTTTCTTCCATGGCTTGCACTCCCCTCCTTTCCATCATAATTAATAGACCATGTCAGTCTCCTCAGCTCCCTCTCTCTTTTAGACCCAGTACCATGCTGACCGCCTCTATGGCTATAATCAAGGCTTTGAACTGTTCTTCATACCCCACACATGGAATTCCCAAACAACTCTGAAGATCCTCTATCTTTTTCAACAGCCATTCAGATGATATACTAGGAGTTACCATACTGATAGGGGTTGGTTTTGCATCAACATCTTCTTCCCCCTCTATTGCGCTATCACATGGTTCAAACAACACCAAATTTCCTTCCCCTTCTAATTTCTCCTGTTTGAAGCCTCATTGGCCACCATAGCTAAGGAATTCGCATCGGCTTCCTCAGGTTCCTCTCCAAGTGTACACGCTTCCTTCCATGAACTGAAATTAGCCTGCACTAAGTCAGACGGCATTGAGATAGAAACCCCCGTAGTCTCCGAGATGTTCTGTGTCATCCCACCCGACAGGTCCCCTTGCGACAGAATTTCCTCCCCTTGCTAGTCGATTACGCACAGGGTCAAAACTTCCTCCTCTATGATTTCCCCTGTTTCCTTATTCGAACTTGCGCCTGACACTTCAGAACTCTCTATCGGCCCTTTCTGTGTCTGGTCTGCCCCAAGAAATGAGCTCTTCTGTAGCCCTGGACTCACCGTAGGTTGACCGAGCAGTGGCTCCCTCACCGGCTCCTCCTCCGACGGCAGCTCCACCCTCGGACCACCACCTGCCACCTTGTCTCCCCCCATCGCCCCTTTCTGTCCAGGACCCGGTCCAAGACTCGGCCCCAACAAGTGCTTATCGGGCTCCTTCGAAAGACCCATAGCCGAATCTTTGATTCGGCCTCCTGTGGCTATCCATGTCTTCCGTGGGCTTCTGGACAGGCCCAGCCCATTGGGGATAAGCTTCCCCTTTCCTTTCTGAAGCCCATTAGGCAATTCCCCCTCCCCCCAATTTTCTAGATCTTTACCTTTCTCCATATACCCATCCTGCAAGGGCCTTTCCTCCATCTGGCCCAAACCCACCTTTCCCCCCTCCTCTACGCTGCGTTTTAATAACGCCATAGACTCCTGCAACAAAGCCACTTGCTTCTCCATTTCAGCCAAGGCATGAGCCACAGTTACCATATTCAACCCCGACACCCCCCTGCCATCCCTTACGCGACATTGACTCTTCACCAGAGAGGAAATCTCAACTGCTCCCTCTGGATTTTTTGGCGCTCGAGAAACTACTTCACTGTACGAAAGAGGATGGTGTCCCTGTGATGAAGGAACCTGCTGAACCATCCCCCTGTTTTGCCCTCCTGAACCAGAAGGTGCTTCTGAAAGTTCCTGCAGCATCTCCTCAAGGTTCCTCCACCCCACCCCTTTTTTTCCTTCCGGGATCACAATCATACCATGACGTCTCCCTTGGCCAAACTCCGATAAGGAGAAGAATCTCCCATAGGAGTTACACTATCTCTGCATCACCAGAACTTGAGACCCACTCCTACGTGACTTGATAAACTGAGAGCCCCCCGTATGCTACACCTTCCTTTACCTTTGCAGCCAACCACCTCAGGGATCCTTGGTCGAAGGAAATATGGTTGACAACACGACAACTGCTCTCAGTACATCTCCACCACCTCTCACTAACCTTCTCAAACTCAAAACATTTTTGGTCAATAATAATGTTCCTAATCCACCCCATCACAACACAGCTACTCCTGGATTAACAACAAAACTGGACTAAAAGTATGGCCTAAGCACCTCTGATACAACCACCATCGAAATGGATCATTGTATTTTCTCAGGTGTACGGAGAGAAACGAAAGACTACTAAAAGTATTTGCTGTAATACTTGACCGCACAGCTTTAAGTATCAAGCAAGTCAGTGTTTCCATGATTCTTCTTCTCTGCAACTCATCCATCTCCTCTTCTCATTTAGCATCTTCAACTGAACTTTCAGTAGCATTAACTTCTGAGACACATTGAAACGTAGGAGAAACTTTCACAACTGTACTGAATACCTTTTCCATAGTAGGAAAGAACTCAGGGTGCTCACTTCAAAAATCAAAGAGTTTGAAATGGTTTTTTGGAGTTGGATTTCTTGACACCAATTTTAATGAGAATGGGAGACTGATCGTATATACCTGCAGGTAAGAATCTTGCCAAAGTGACGGACCATCTTTTCCTCATTGACTAACATTTTATCAAGTTGTCTCCATCTAGGATTCTTTCTTAGGCTTGGGATTTAAATTAGGTCAAATGCATCCTGATGTACCTCAGATCCTCAATTCAACCAATTGGTGTAGAACATGGAGATCATTCATTCAAGGAGGCACTATCTTTGAGCATAACCATCTCCCTTTCCTGCTACAAGTTGCTGTGAAGTCCACTAGGACAACCCCAAGGGGTTGGCTCAAGTGGTGAAGACCTTGGTCTTGAGGTCTCACTCCCTTCAAGGTCCAAGGTTCAACACCTCATGGGTGCAAATAATTCTTTGGGGCCACACCCCCTGGTGAAAAGCCAGCGATTTAACCAGTTCCATGTAGGGAAACTTCCGAGTGTGCGGTGCATGGGACCGGGGTTTACTCTACAGGGGTGGGTCCAAAGGGCCCTGCCTTGGAAAGGTTCCCCGACATCAAAAAAAAAAAAAAAAAGTCCACTAGGACAACCAAACGATGTTTGCAGTTAAGGCAGCCTGATATTTCTTTCAAAGATCCTTCTGGTTGCATCGTTATCATCATACACAATAGATACAGGCCAACACTATTTCTTGTCTACATCGGCTATATTACTAGGCATAACTTGGTCTGAGAAGTTCTGCTTTTTAGGCTCTAATTTCTTGAGGATCCCAGCATGCCCATATCCTCCCTAGATCCAAAGCTTTTCCAATTACAGTAAATTGCACTTAAAACCCTAGTCACATTCACAGGTTTTACTCTAGTCTCCGGCAAACCCCAAACAGAGCTTATGATCCCTACCAATTTCAGTTAGGTTTGTTCAGGTTTATGGACCTTCATTCCATTATAGTTCTAGAGTGACAGCCACCTAGATTGCATTGCTTCTCGATTGGTGTAATTTTTGAGAAACCCATCTAGCTTCCTCTTTATGAGTTATGTTCAAAGTGAGTCTATTTAGTTAGCACAAGTATGTTTCTAGACCTTCAAGATTATAGTCCTAGTATTCAGTCACGACTCAACATTATCATATAATGACTTGCCATTTATTGTTATAAAGGCCATGGTGATGATTCTTATTTAAAAGCATTTATCAAATGAACTACAGCTACGATATGCTTCTAGAAAATTCACTTGACATTTCTATTTGCAGCTGGCAGAAAAAAAGTTAAGGGTTTTTGAAAAGTGATCATGCAATATCTCATAGTGAAAAATGCATCAAACATACTGATTTATTTATTATTATTATTATTATTATTATTATTATTATTATTATTATTAGTCCATTTGCCTTGCAATTTGATCCAAACTTATTTTAGCTCAGGGAAAGCAATTTCAAACTCGTGTTTTGTGTGGCTCTCAGGTGAGATCAGATTGGGACACTGTCAAGATTGACGTTATGTACAGGGCACTGAAATGTAAATTCTCAATTTACCCTCATTTGAATTCTATGTTGCTGTCTACTGCTGGTTCTGTTCTAGTTGAAGCTTCACCGCATGATCTTTTTTGGGGCGGAGGGCGGGATGGAGAGGGCCTAAATTATCTTGGCCGGCTGTTGATGCAGTTGCGATCAGAATTTCTTGGCGAGTCTTCAACCTCAAGTGAGAGCTCTTGCTTGGCCGTATGATACATAAAACTAGATTTGCATCGATGGGTTGGTAATGACAATGCATTAATTCCTTCTTGTAATATCATAATCATCTATAAACAATTGGTCTGTGGACATGTACCCCAAAGAGTTAGAAATTAGAGCCCCGGCATTGCAACAGCAACCTCTCTTATGTTTTGACCTCTTGCTTTTTGCCACTTGTTGATCAGGTGCACCATTACACAACATTTTCACTTTATACATTTGAGTTTGACTGTTTGAGAATGGCTATTCAAACTAATCAGTTTTGAGAAAAAGAAGTCGGTTTGCAAACGTATGTACTAGACATCGAATATCTGCTAATATGAAAGCATGTCACATCAGCTATCATAAACATGGTATGTATTTTGACATTTTTATTGTTGTAATGGACCTCTTAGTAAGTAGTGTTTTTACAGAGACTTGCATATGGTAGTAGTAGGGCTCATCAATTTTTTGTATTCATATAGACCAATGAATAATTCCTAAACACATCCACACGAACGATGTGGTGGAACCCTTTGCACACCAATTGAACCTGAGTGGGGCCGTGTTACAAGTGCGTTGAACTGTGGATAGTTGAGTGGCGGGTCTCTTTTTCCGAATTGTAGAATGTGTTTTGAGTCAAAAAATTATGCGGAATCTTAGACCGCTAAGAAGTTAGTGAATGCTGATAGTGCACACAAATTTTAGGACACGCTGAAACCTTACAGAAGTTGGTTCTTTAGAAAATCATTTGGTTATATTGTTGTCTTACAAGCCAAACTCTATTCCAACTTAAATGCCTTTATCTCTCGATCCATGAAAGGGAAGGACAAAACTCAGAAAGGCATGTGTGAACTTATTTGAATAGATTCGGGTCAGAAGTTTGACTCTATATTTCCGAGTGTTAAGTTGACTACATGGATCACACGGGAATGTCAAGGGTAGATCTGGATGGTGAGTTGAGAAGAAATGAATTGAGATATTATTTTTTAATATTATTATTGTTTTAAAATTTGAAAAAATTGAATTGTTTATTGTATTTCATACGATAATTAAAAAAAATTATAATAATTAAATGAGTTAAAAGACTTTCATTAGGAGCTAGTTGTGATTTGAAATATTAATTTAAAAATAAAATACAGAGCTAGTACATACATGATAATAACTAACTTTAAGAAGTTGGAACTACAAGTCGAGTCATGATAAGTATCTCGAGTGATATACGTCCAAAGTTGGAAACTTCACTGTGCAATTACCTCTTCCCACTCCCTAAGGCCCGACATAACCCGAAAATTACCTGATCATATGAGATGAAGGGAATACATGTCCCCAAAAGATTGATAGGGATAAATAGCTTGGGATATTGGCATCATAATGAATTTATCCTTAATCTTTCTAATTAATAATATAATCTATCGAGAAGTGCTATAGTAGCCACAAAGATATTTTATAGAAGTAAACTTATAAATTGATATAGTTTTATATAATAATAAATTTATTTTGCAATAAAAGTAATTTTACAATATAATGTACAACATCAGTTTGTCAATTTATTTTTATAAAATTCTTTTATGGTTAAAATATTTCTTTAATCTAAAAATGAGGAAATATAGGTAAGGAAAATGTGCCGCTTGAGTTTGCTCATTCATTTTGATTGCTCATATATTTAATTTTTTTTCTTTAGTTAATGATTAAGAAAGTGACTTTAGTGTATTGGTGTATTTTTTTAAAATATTTAAATATGGAAAAATTTGTAAAAAATAAAAAAGAAGAAAAAAATTAAAAAGAGAGATTTGTACTGATCGGCATGCCCAGTGGTCAAAGCTAGACGCACACTAGCACCACTTGTAATGGTCTATCAAGTATGTGTGATTTGCCCACCAGATAAGGTTGTGTGTAACGATCGATTCTTAGAGATATCTTACAGATTATAGGCCTTATAAAAACTGGCTATATAGCGGCTTATAGCCTATATTACAAGTATGTTTTCATTCTACAAATACGTAGTCCAAATCGACTATAATTTTCATAATAAATTGAAATAACTCTATACTTTTTACTTATGTTTTTTAAAATTTTCTGCACCATATAATTGCCAATGTTTCCAAGTTTAGAGCTACAAGCCACAAGGCACTGCAAGAGGGAGGCCAGATTTAGAAAGTAATAGGCAAAAGATAGTCTTACAACAATTTGTCTGTATCAAAGATAATCTCAATTCATATTGAGGCCTTGTAAGATTGCTCATAGGCTTGAAGCCTGAAACGGTAGCATATTACATGAATGACAAAAATAAAGGCCATGAAACAACATATTTCGCAAACTAGTCATCGGGCTCAATATTCCAGCAACACAAGAAATGTGAGGAGGTTTGGGAGGTAGTGATACACCTCCGATACCTAAGTCACTTGTTTGGTTCTTAGAGAGAACTTTTTATATGTAAGAGTACATAAGCCCAAATTCTAGCCTGGAATTCAGATTTTATACTTCCTGTTGAGGTGGGTCCCCCGCCCCTATGTCAGGGGTGTCTGTCCTCCATACTAGGTACCATGCCGTTGTCTTTAATGCAATGTGGCTCTCTCGGGTTGTGTCCTATGTGGCAGGTGGTGGGTGCGACCATCACCTATGCACTCTGTCAAGGACAGAGGCTCCTATCGGAATTCCAACCTGCATTCCATATCTGACCCTTTAAAGCAGCGTGGCTTTGAATCTTTGATGCCGCTTGCATGTTAGAGCGAATGTCATCCCATCTTTCCACGTCAAACCCTTTCCCGCATTGGCCCTAGGCCTCCTTCATATCTTGGTTGGTGGGCCTTTACACTTTGATTGCTGGGCTTCCCGGGGTCAGTTATTCTTCAAATTCCTATCGCATGTGTGTGGTGGGAATTTCCTCTTCTTCTTCCTCCTTTTTTTTTATTATTATTTGTTTACCCCGCGGTGCCTTAGCAGTTCGTAATGTCCAATGTGAATGAACGGGTGACCATTGTGTGCACTTGTTCACTTCCCCATGTTTGGGTTTGCGTGTGATGGCTTGACCCACACTCCTTCATGCAATGGAAATTGCAGGATTTGCTCCCGTCGTTTCACCTTTAGTGACACTTGTCACTCTTCTGCTTGGGGCAATCCAATTGGCACAAGATTCTATTTAAGCTTGCACCCATCCCCCTTTGTCTCCCTTCCTTTTCACTCTTCTCATTCATGCTATCGTCTTCTAGAGTTGCTAGCCCTTCTGTTCTCTGACTTCCTTTATCCTTCTTCCTATCTCTAATGGTGCCTAAGGACACCTCCCATTTCTCATCCTAGGGTTCACACTTGTTCCATTCTAAAGGGACATCCAGGGTCCCAAGGGGTTTGGATCCTCCAAAGGTCCGGGACAATTCCCAGTTCTTTGAGGGGTACCACTGATCCTTGGTTGCTTCTTCTTCAGACTTGAGGTCTATGAAATCTTCTTTTGGGGGTGCTTGACTCCATAAACTTAGAAATTCTGGGGTCTCGCCACAGGTTCCGTCGACTTGAATGGTTTTGCTACGAAGGTGGCATTGTAACCTTCTATATTCTCCAACGGATTATGGCTTCCTTTCCGTTGCCCTATTTGAGATGTCTTAGACTTCCTTAAGTTGTTTTTGTTGTAGCTTCAACCAAATGCATAAAGGATCCTGTTGTCTTGTTGTGTTGTTTGACACATGCTCTTGGAGATTGTGGTGAAGATTACCCAAACCTAACCATTAGGGAGTTTTTTTTTTTACTCACAGGGTGTGGCGGCATGATGACAACCTGTGCAATTTCCATTCTTGAGGGGGATACAGGGTTGCTCACCTGGAACCTTGCTTTTCCTACGTCAAGGACTGGTTCAAATGGTTCTTCTTCGTGTCGAGTCAAGGTTGGGAGTTTCCCATCCATGTCATTTGAGGAGTCGTTCTAGAGGACAAGGAGATTTGCTTGGTTTCGACCAACTTGGAGCAGGATCAATTGGCGACAATCTATACCTCGATGAACACACACCAAGAAGAAGTTTGGACCGACGTCTTGTCGACCAAAGCCAACATCAGTCAATTTCTAGTGTCTCCAAATTGATCTTGTTTCGAGGGTCGTCGTATCCCGAGAGAGCTGTCTACTTTTTGGGATCGGAAAAGGCCTCTTAGTCCTTCGTTGAAGGGGAAAGAGAAGAAGTCTTGTACTGAAGACGAGGTGGCTCACAAGACATCAGGGTCTAGTAGCTCCAAATCCACTAGAATGCCTCCCCTGAGCCTGCCTTCATTGGCTTTGTCCTTGTCGGGGGACTTGGAGCCAACTCAAGGCAGCAACTTACCTTGGGTCATTCAGAAGCCCCCTGTCCAATCGACCTTCTTCTTCATCCCGAATGGTGTTCCCATCTGCCACCCCGCTGGGAGATGGAAGGGCCAACCATGGCCCCTAACCATGAAGAAGAAAAGATCAAGATGGCCTTCTTCTTGGCCTTCCTCGCCTCTACTCTGAGGGAGTCTCGTGCTTCCATCATGTAGTTCAAGGACGACCCGTAAATGGTTGCCTCCCCAGATGACAATGCTGAAGTGCGCACCGTTGCTCTTGAGAGGACGATTGATACAAAGGGGTCGAGTTCCTTGGGCTTTGGTAGGGATGCCCATTCTCCATACTCTGACCGTTCCATGGGGTTACCCCCAAATGACAATGCTGAAGCGAGCGTTGTTGCTCTTAAGACTACTGTTGATAAAAAGATGCCGAGGTCTTTGGGCGATGACGGGGATGCCTATTCTCAACACTGACCATTCCATGGGGTTGTCCTCTACCATCCCTTGGTTGTTGACCTTAGCGAAGGGAGGGTCTGCATACATTCATGTCCCTTCAACACATCACCTAAGCCTAAGGTCGTTTCTTCGGCGACCTTAGAGGAGTTTGTCGTGGTGATCCTTCCATCGGGTGATAGGGGTTCACCATGTGACCAATAGGTCGGGGGCATCTTCGTGGCCACCCAAGTCAAATACATGGTGGATCATGGTGCCTCGGCGATGCCTGAACAGGAGCCGACGGTTGATGGGAGTTCTCCAACCAGGGGAGGGGGGGTGTGTCCTGAGCTGGAGCTAATGGTTGACACAGACACCATAGGGCCAACCAGGTAAGAGCTAGTAGTTTATGGGGGCTCTTCGACAATGACTAAGTAGAAGATCACGGCCATTGGGGGTGCTGAGGGGACACTCGAGTCGAATCTAGTGGTTGACGTTGACGCACAGGGGCATTCTGGCAAGTGCCGGTCACGAGGGCATGCCTCAGTTGGAGGTTACGGATGGTAGGGGCACCAAGTAGATGCTCAAATTAGAGCTGATGATTGACACAGATGCCTTGGGGACATCCGGGCAGGTGCCTATAGTTTTGGCCACAAGCAGCACTGAGACCCTGCCTGAGTTAGCGCCTAACGAGGTTGAAGGGGGTATGGGTAAGGGTAGAGGTAGGGGAGCTCACACTAGAATTTGTCGGCATGTTCATTACCTCAAGCAAACAATAAATCTGAAATTATAGCAAACATCAAAAGTATAAACATCCAACCAAACAACCAAGCAAACATGAAAAGTATTAACATCCACCCTCAATTTTAAATATTATAACGTGTTTATCTTTACAGTGGAAATCTTCAAGTATTTCATATAAAAGCATCATTAGTAAATATAATAATAATAATAATAATAATAATAATCTAAAATGAATATCTATAAATAGTCAAAGGAATAGATTGAGCATGATAAATTAGAATAACAATAGAGATCAAAGATCTAATCTTTAGTCAATATATTAAATAGTCATGTTATTTATGTTTATCTTATAGGATTTCTAATTATACTTTTATGTTTGTCTTCATTAGATAAATACAACATTAATATTCAAGCTATATATATATAGATGCAGTATTTAATTATGCGTGTGTGAGAATTTTGAGAAAGGCTTCAAATAGTAGTGTAGCTCTAGAATCTATGGGCCATTCCAATCGGGCCTCTTGTTTTTATAATATTTATTCATCTATACCCATGAGGCTACTGAATATAGATTGGTGTATATACAGTAGAATATTGTACGAATGTACTGGGCCGTAGGCAAGCCCCTTTTCTCGACGGTCCATTAATATGATCCCTCCATGTATATTAATTATGTATGTAGAAATGTGGATGGGATATGATAGCTTGAAGGAAAATATAAATGAAAACGACCTTACGGACCCATTAATGCCTAAAATCCATATAATTTAATAAAGTTAGCGCGTCAACTACGTACTGGCTGAACTCACAAACCTAATTGCTTGCTGAAGTGATATGGTCATATAATTTAATACTACTGCATCTTATCTTTATATTTATAAGCTATTTCTTATTCCAACTTTGTTATGTTTTAATTTGGGAATATACTACTGCAAATCTTTTGTCCTGATAATAATCACCCTTAATAATAATAATAAATTGAGACAAAAGGAATTTTATTGAAGTATATACTACAAAGTCAGTATAATAAAATCAATAAACAAGTTATATAAAAAAATACTAAAAATCACATCCTCCATTTTTTTTTTAAATTTTTACTACAAAGTACAAATCAAACAACTAAATGAATTCAATAATAATGAAATCCCCCAATTCAAAACTCCCAATTCGGACCCCCAATTCAAAAATTTTCAAAACCCTAAAAATGCAATTAATAGGGCAAAAAAAATTAGACAACCCACAAATAACAAAATGAACTCAATAATTAAATTAAATTTATAGTAAAATCCAACCATAAAAATCAAATTATAAAAACCAATTTACACAAAATCAAAACACATTCAATCGGATCACTCATCACACACATGCACGTTCAATCCTCCACAGCACACAATTCACAATCCCATCCTCCATCTCCATTAATCTCATCCTTCACTTAATTCCATAAAAATTTAAATTTAAAAAAAAAAGCAAAAAAAAAATACAGACTTACCGCCTACCAGCCGACGAGATTCGAGGAGCTAGGCTGCTAGCTGTAGTGGCGACAGGGCAATGGCGACACGATGGCCGTTTAGATCTGTTCTACTCCTAGATCTTGCAATAGAAGCCGCAACCTTCACCTCAAATCACACACTGGTAGGTCATCTAATTTCCTCCTGCCTACTCAATAGATACACGTTTCACTCATCCATCAAAGTAATATGGAATTTTGCAGTAGGAATTACCATAGAAGACATAGACAACGACATCTTTCTATTCACACTTCCACTGGCCAGTGACAAAAATCGCATCCTTTCACAACACCCATGGAATTTTTGTCGCTTTCATATGATTCTCCAACACTGGAAACCATGGCAAAGCCTCTCGAAAGTAAACCTAGATCATACCAATTTTTGGCTACAAATCCATGGGCTTTCCTTTGAGTTGACGACTTCTAAAAATGCCATAAAAATAGGTAAGGTTCTAGAAACGATACTTAAAATTGACTACACCTCTTGTGTAGATTATTCATCCTGCCTAGGAACCTCCCCAAAATAATTTTTAAGTATCAAAATCAACATCTTGACTTTAGCCCCTTTGCAAGAAGGTTTTCATCTCCCTAGACCCAACCAACCATAAGCAAAAATCTCTTTCAAATATGAACATCTTGCGGAAGACTAGGCCACACGCAACATCAGTATACTTACTCTACATGATATGAATCCGCGGAATTGGAATCTCTTGAACCCACAATCAATTTGAAAACTCACCTAAGAAAACCAAAATCAAGTCAATGGATAGAAAATCTAGACCCGTTGAGAACTCGTTTCAAGAACCTAGATTATATCAAAATCTAGACCAATTGAAGAACTATCTCAAGAACCCAGATTACAAGGAGGAACGTCACAAAGGTTGTGGTTTAACTTTGATAAGTTCAAAGTTTAATCAAGAACAAGGGGAGTAAACTCAACTTAAAATAAAAATTCAATATTATCTAAACTTGAATTGGGCAGCCAAAGATGTTTAAATACTCCCCAACAAAAATAACCCTAGGCTAAAATAAGTCCCCATCTTCTAAAAATACCCCTGAGTGAACAGTGCCGCCCTACATTGTCATGAAAAGTGCCACGCTATTATAACCATCTTGAAACCCTAGTTCAACAAAATAATAAGTTACCCAACATGCCCTTAAGTTCTTCTCATAATAAACTAAACTAATAAAATAAGCTATTTAAGTGAATTAAACAAGTTGAAAGCCTTCAAGTGCCCAAAGCCTTTAAGTCATATTGCTCTCTTCCATAGCTTGTATCAAATTGATTAAAATTGGATCTTCATCCTTCAAGCTTATCTTGAGTGCTAAGCTCTTGTTAGTTTAATCTTAAGTGGATTGCACCAATCCTTAGATTGTCTCCTTGATCTTATTGACTCTTGATCTTATAATTGGCCCATGGAACTTGCAACGGATCTTTAAGACTAGGTCCATCTTGGTGCCTATCATTTCCCCTCTCATCAAAAGGATTCGACCTCGAATCTTCACCTACATCAAAAGGAGAAAGATTAGAAACATTGAAAGTAGCATAAACATTATTGTCACCTAGAAGATCCACTTTATATGCATTATCATTAATTTTCTCAAAAATTTGGAAAGGTCCATCTCCTTGAGGATGCAACTTAGTTCTTCTATGGGTTAGGAATCTTTCTTTGCGCATGTGAACCCAAACCCAATCTCTCGGTTCAAGGATGACACATTTTTACATTTTCTTGACTTAGGAAGCAACCCTTTCATTCTTTTGGGCAATTTGAAGCCGTACCCTCTGAAACTCCAAATTTTGGCCCTTGGATGAGAGCAAATTCATCAAGCTTGCAAAGGCAAGAAATCCCTAACCAATTTTCTACAAACAGTCTAGACTCTCACCCACCCCCTCAAATGGCCCCAACCCAAGGTATTTCAATTGTCAACCCTCCCCAATCCCAATCCACCGTCGAATTTGGAAACACCAACCCATCCTCAACTTATACTGGCACCTCTTATCGTAAGTGACTCGCCTTAAAAAGTGTTTTAAGAGTTACTCCCAAGTATAAGAGTTTTCACGTAATAATAGGGAAGTCCCCAAGTCATTTCCTCAAGAAATGATTAATGAAAATTCATTCACTATCGAAATTAAAAGAAAATTATTACCTAAAGTTATCTATAATGTTATTCATAATGAAAATCGATTCTTTTTAGACATTACTAAAAATGCCCTTGTTTCCTTTTGTATGAGATGGTGAATGAGTGCTAAAGGATGTGCGTGCAAGAAAAACAAAGAAAGTAGGGGTGTCAAACACGAGTGGGGAATAAGGAAATATTTAGCTCGCATATAAGAAATTTTGTTTCAATGCACCTTGACACTACTTCAATCACTCCCATTCATTTAGTGAAATCGCGAATGTGCATTGAATAAATTATGATTATCCTCACTTAAGAAGTTAAACTACATTTATCAATGTCATCCCGAACGTTTCCAAGAAATAAATGGAAGATTGCAAAACTTAGGTTCTAAGGGGCATTCTATCAAACACTATGTGTGCAATTTTGAAACCCAATATTTTCCATTCCCAAGAGTCCGATCTAACCCAAAAAAAAGTTTACACTACTTAGAATCATTCAACTCCAATGAATATAGTCCAAAACACAAATCCAAACAACCCAAAACAATCCAATGTAAACCAACCAATCCAACAAAGCATGAAAATAAATCCAACACAAGTCTCAACTAGAAATACTAATAGAAATGAAAATAAACTGACATGAAAACAAATTAAATGTAAATGCAATGTAAATAAAAGCTTGAATCCAATCACAAAATAAAGGAAATGTAGAAATTGAAAATAATGAAGGAGAAATGGGTCTTGGGAGTCGGCTAAACTCTCTAGCAAAAACCAAGTGCTTTTCTCCCCCTCCCTTGTGTTTTCTCCCATATTTGAGGTAACAAAAGAGTTGCATTTCCATACACTCAATCCAAAGCACCAAAAATGGCTGCACCGTAGGCATGACTTTTCTATTAGTAGTAGCTGTATGTCCAAGAAGGGAAAGAAGCTCTATTGCAGCAACTTATCGCGTGAACTGGTATCCATCTAGTGCAAAGATCCATGTGAGATGTAGCTTTCCATGAAACGTGCTGGTGTAGGATGCGACTTGATTGGCTTCCGTGGAGTGAAATTGGTTTGGGCGTGCTTTCCACTTCTATGTGGTGCAGGAGCATGAATTACTTTATGTAAGAAAAGCCAAATGAAGAGTCAAAGGCCAAAAAGTAGTCAATATGCTTTGTGTGGTCCCATTGAAAAGTCAAGACAGGCCAAAATCCATGTGGTTCCTTCCTTGCCGTCCATGTGCATGTGCAATTGCTTGTGTCCAAATGCGATATCAACTTTTACTCAATCAACAATGCCCTGAAATTAGATATGTAAATTATCAGTGTGAAAGAGTAGGAGCTCATTGGAAAGATCTTTATTTAAAATCAAAACAAATAAAAGAAATAACACACATAAAATAAAAAACCTAAAATAAAGATAAAAATAAAAATAAGAAAATTGGAATATAAAAAATGTATTGTGCATTTGAGAAAATATTGCCTAATTAAATCACAGTTTATAAAATTAAGCATAAACCATGATATTAACCAATTTAAATCACAACTTAGATTTATACTTCTTAATCGTTTTTCCATCTAAAACCAATAAAAATGTCAATGAAGTAATTAAAATACATTGGTTCTAGATATAAAATATGCAATAATTCAGTTCAATCAATAAGGGAAAGGAAAATTTTGAAAAAATCCCTAAAGTGCTTCATGGTACCCATTGCACAAACCTTGGTCTAGCAATCCCCACATCCAACCCCAGCCACCGTAGGAACACTGTAGCAGTCATATTTGATTCTGCATGCATGCAGGTGATATCTTCAACAAACCAATTGGCACCACGTGGCATGACGACATCAGCACCCTCAGAAAAAACACACCCATTAACTACACAGTGGCCTGTCCCCTTCCACAACCCCTCGAGCCCACTCTGGGATGCCCAAACAAACATATTGTTCCCCATCTTACCAACCCCTTTGAATCCAACCATCCATCTGGATAATACGCAAATCCAAGAGATCCCTCCCAACCTTCAAATCTCATCTCTGACCCAAAACCTTGATACCCAATTAACGACACGTCCTTCTCTCTGTCTCCCCAACTCAAAACCCCCACAAACAAGCCAACACCAAACTGGGTTATCCATTTTCAAAACTATCATTTCCCAATTTGACCAAATTTTAAGCCCATTAGATTTCTCACAATCAAACCAAAAGATATCTTTCCTAGTTAGCCCAATTAGTAAACTCATTCTTTCACTAAGTCTAATAGCCCATAGCCCAACCCAAATCACATCCCCAACATCCCTCTAGCTCCCCACCCTCACAAAATAACTCTTTCTAATGTCATCGCAAAGAACTAGCCAACACTAAACAATCCAACAACCATCACCTCAACTCCCCTCTCACTCTCCATTCCAATGGACCCTCTAAAATTTTACATTTCCTCAATAAACCAACTTTCCACCCCCTACAAGAGAAATTTTGCCAAAACTAGTGGAGATGGACCTATCCACTGCATTTCTCTTTCAGAAGGTCATAAACAAAAGGATTGCATCATCTTGAAACATCCTTGTGCAGAGAACCAGACTGAGGAGAACCCCAATCTGTCAGCCTTAATATCCCCACAAAAAGCTAAACTCAGCATCAAAACCTGTTCATCTGCAAATAATCTGTGTACAATCCTTACTGCATAGTTGATAATTCCTCATCTGTCAGAATATCCCTAGTCCCACAATCCAATTTTTCCCAACCGCTCCTGAGGTCAACGTGGCAGGCCATAAGCTACCACCACCCAGGCAATGAAAGTTCTCTCCTGGAACTGCAGGTGTATTGCCCAACTCCATGCAATGAGAAGTCTCAGGACAAACATCAAGTCTCATCATCTTGATGGTGTCTTCCAAACAGAGACACTTTTGAACTATGTGAATACTCATGACGTTGTAAATAGAGTAGGCTTTCCCTTTTATGTGAATATTCCCCAAACTAGAAAATGGGAAGGTTTGTTGTTTATGTGGAAAAAAATACTTGATGTGGAGATTATAAGAATTTCTAGTAATGTAATAGCTCTTTTGGTGTATTCCAATCTAGTGCATAACCCTTGGTTACTTACTTTTGTATATTGCCTTGCCCAGCATAAGCAAAAACAAGCATTTTGGCAATTACTAACCTCAATCATCAACTCCTACTCAGGACCTTGGCTAGGAATAGGAGATTTTAATTGTATTACTAACCAATCAGAAAAGAGAGGAGGTTGACCTTTTGCGTGTACCTCAAGCCCCTCTGGCCTTATTTCATTTATGGATAAAAATGGACTTGTAGATCTAGGAGCCTCTGGACCTCTATTTACCTGTTCAAACAAAAGAAGTGGACTAGCCAACATTAGAGAAAGACTAGATAGAAGCATAGCAAACAATGAATGGATATTTATGTTTCTAGATACACACCTTTCAAACCTCCCAATGACTTCCTCAGATCATGCCTCCATACTTGTCTCTACATCTGGCAATAAGAATCAAGAAAAAAAAGACCCTTCAAATTTGAGGAAGTTTGGACCAGAGATCCCTCTAACATAAATATTGTCAAAACTGCTTGGTCTCACCAAAATTTAGGCACCCCTGCATTTGTTTTCTGCAAAAAATTAAAAGTGTGACGCCCCCAAATTCCGCTTGGGATTAAACGGACATTTGAAGCGTCGAGACATGCAACACAAGGTTACCTGCCCCCGTTCATGACATATAAGATGCAATGTTCCTAACATGCATCTAACATTATGCAATATTCGCAGCGGATAATCTTTTTCTTTAGCAATACTATGCACCAACTAAATATATCCCAAATACTTGAAACATAATTCATACATAAAGGCATACTAAAAAGCCGTGATCACCACACTAGTCTAAAATGGTTGTGATCAAAAGAATACTTGAGATACAACTCCAAAAGTACAAGTATTAACCTAAGTTAAATACTATACCATCATCAACATCGCACCGTGGCCTAGTCGACCGTATTCAGTTGGTCAGATTCCAATTCTCCTTTGGGTCCTGTAACAAGATCTACCATTCGGGGGGAATGGTAGTTGGGACTACCACAGTGAGATTTGATTACAAATCTCAGTAAGTTAACATAAAACTTATACACAGGTTAAAAATGCATGCATGGCAGTAAAAGCATAAATGCATAATTATAGTCATACATAAACATAGTATAACTTGACATATAGCATGACTTAACCAGAACTTAAGCGTGAACTGAACTTGACTTAACATGGCATGAACTTAAGCTTAAAACATAACATGAACAATCAACATAACATGAACGTGAAACATAACATGGACATGAACATAACATAACATGAACGTGAGCTTGAACGTATCATAAACGTGAACATAACATGATGTGAACATGAACTTGGAACATAACATGAACATGAACATAACATGTACGTGAGCATAACATAACATGAACTTGATCTGAAACTTGACTTAACATAAACTTGGAATCTTATTTAATTGTCTTGATTAATAACGTGCATTAATACGTACTCCACAGTTGTTGTGGCCCCACGTATTCAAGTAACATAAAACATAATACGTACTCCACAGTTGTTGTGGCCCCACGTATTCTACATGTCACAATTGCTGTGTCTCATGTAGTGTATGCTCCACAGTTGTTGTGGCCCCATACTTCATGCTCCACAGTTGTTGTGGCCCCATGAATTCACATAACATAAAATATAATACGTACTCCACAGTTGTTGTGGCCCCACGTATTCTACATGTCACAATTGCTGTGTCTCATGTAGTGTATGCTCCACAGTTGTTGTGGCCCCATACTTCATGTAACATAAAATATAATACGTACTCCACAGTTGTTGTGGCCCCACGCATTATAAGTAACATAAATATAATACGTACTCCACAGTTGTTGTGGCCCCACGCATTATAAGTAACATAACATAAATATAATACGTACTCCACAGTTGTTGTGGCCCCACGCATTATAAGTAACATAAATATAATACGTACTCCACAGTTGTTGTGGCCCCACGCATTATAAGTAACATAACATAAGATATAATACGTACTCCACAGTTGTTGTGGCCCCACGCATTATAAATAACATAACATAAATATAATACGTACTCCACAGTTGTTGTGGCCCCACGCATTATAAGTAACATAACATAAATATAATACGTACTCCACAGTTGTTGTGGCCCCACGCATTATAAGTAACATAAATATAATACGTACTCCACAGTTGTTGTGGCCCCACGCATTATAAGTAACATAACATAAGATATAATACGTACTCCACAGTTGTTGTGGCCCCACGCATTATAAATAACATAACATAAATATAATACGTACTCCACAGTTGTTGTGGCCCCACGCATTATAAGTAACATAACATAAATATAATACGTACTCCACAGTTGTTGTGGCCCCACGCATTATAAGTAACATAAATATAATACGTACTCCACAGTTGTTGTGGCCCCACGCATTATAAGTAACATAACATAAGATATAATACGTACTCCACAGTTGTTGTGGCCCCACGCATTATAAATAACATAACATAAATATAATACGTACTCCACAGTTGTTGTGGCCCCACGCATTATAAGTAACATAACATAAATATAATACGTACTCCACAGTTGTTGTGGCCCCACGCATTATAAGTAACATAAATATAATACGTACTCCACAGTTGTTGTGGCCCCACGCATTATAAGTAACATAACATAAAATATAATACGTACTCCACAGTTGTTGTGGCCCCACGCATTATAAATAACATAACATAAATATAATACGTACTCCACAGTTGTTGTGGCCCCACGCATTATAAGTAACATAAATATAATACGTACTCCACAGTTGTTGTGGCCCCACGCATTATAAGTAACATAAAATATAATACGTACTCCACAGTTGTTGTGGCCCCACGCATTATAAATAACATAAAATATAATACGTACTCCACAGTTGTTGTGGCCCCACGCATTATAAATAACATAAATATAATACGTACTCCACAGTTGTTGTGGCCCCACGCATTATTATAACATAACATGTCTTATCTTTCTTAATGCATGTGATATTATTTAATATCATATACTTTTCTAACATGGCGTATACTTGTAAATGGCATAATATGATTTAATCATAAACATTTCATGGCATACATGTATCATATGGCATACTTAACATGGCATACTTATAACATACATCATTGTATGACAGAAAAGATTATATAACAGATAATTATTCATGAGAGATTAAATCATACGTAACAGATAAACATGTAATGACATAGCATGACATGGCATATACGATAACATACATACATAAATTGTAGTTCTCTTACCCATCACACATACACAATAAACTGATAGTAAGTTAGAGGCTAACTTACCTCGATCGTCGCGTTCTATGAGAATAGAGCGCGAGACACGAGGAACTGCACAACAGCTGGAAGAGGAACACTCAAGTCCTTAAGATTTTCACTTCTGAACTCAATTGCCATATTGTAAGCACTTGCAACACCACGGCCAACTTGAGGTTTCACTATACTCGGAAGAGATAAATTGACTTCAGAAAGCCTTTGCACTAAAACAAGTTCATTAAAATTATCAATAACAACCAAACAAACAACTCATTTCTCAATCCATATACTCTTAGCCATAGTCAACCACAAGATGACACCAGTCATCCCGGACTATAATCCATATCATCACTGCTTCGGGACACTGTCATACAGTTTCCCAACATTACACCATACGCTCCACACTTCTCTGCTACGCCATTCAACCCTTCGTGACACGCCATCCGGTGTATCACGACTTAGTACAGAGTACACTCACGTGAACTCTCTTCCATTCACACTACAAAACCCATCACTGCGATACACGTCTCACGGTGCATCGCTACGCGACACGGAGTACGCGCTACGCGTACTTCCTTCGCTACAACACTCATCAACACGATGCACATCACACGATGCATCGCCATACCACACGGAGTACACTACATGCGTACTCCCTTCCTTCTACGACCCACATCACTACAGCGCACGTCGCGCGGCGCGTCGCTGCATTACACAGAATACGCTACACGCGTATTCTCTTCACACAACCCGCCGTATCACATCTACGGCATCCATCTCACGCCTATACTTCACAGCACAGTCCACAAAACTACAAAATCAAGCCTAACACTTCACAACCACACTTCGTTTCACAACTACGCAGCGAACTCCACAAACACTAACTACACAGTCTACAGCCAACCAAATCAACTATGTTAAACATAAATAACTAAAGATAGAGGGTTAAGACGAGAGAGATGTGATTGCTGTCGAGAAATAATCCAAAACTGATAATTTTAGCGGGCTGTTACAAAAAGCCACCAAATATGCTTTGAAAATTTGGAACAAAGACTCTTCTCGGCACATCCAATTAGGCATTCTATCCGTCAACGAATTTCTCATAGAAATGCAATTCTCCAACTCAGGGCCCATTGACAAGCACTTAAAAAAACCCTCCAAGAAAACTTAAGTGAGCTTCTAAAGAGAGAAGAACAACTTTGGAGACAAAAATCTCAACTCACCTGGCTTACCACATCGGACCTCAACACTAAATTTTTTTCATCTATCAACAACCATCAAAGGAGAAGCAATGCTATTGACAATCTTAAGATACGCCAAGGTACGTGGACCTTTGACCCTAACATCATTCAGAATACATTCATTGGGCATTTTAAAATTATATTCACCACCTCATATCCAAACATCCTAGAAAATCTAGAGAACTTTTTCCCTTCCAAAATCACAGATTTAGAAAATGCCTTCCTAACCTCTATACGAGATGCCACAGAGATCAGAAAATCCATTCAAAACACTCCATCATTCAAAGCCCCTAGCCCAGATGGTTTACTAGATTGTTCTACAAGTTCTATTGGGAAATAGTCCAACAAGATATGATAAAAGCAATCAGGAATTTCTTCCAAACTAGTCATATCATCAAATAAATTAACCATACCCATATAGCCTTGATTCCAAAGACTCAATCCCCAACTTCTGTGCATCCATTCAGACCATTAGCCTGGCAAATGTTTGTTACAAAATCATCTCAAAAAATCTAGCTAATCGTCTAAAGTCCATAATTCCAGCCATCATCTCCCCTTTCCAAACTGCTTCTATCCAGGGTTGTATTATCCAAGAAAATACCATAATTGCTTAGGAATTTTCTCCCATATGAAGAAAAGAAAAGGCAAAAAGGGGCTTGTGGCCATTAACGTGGACATAGGAAAAGCTTTTGACTCAATGGAATGGCCCCTCCTCCTCACTGTATTCAAACGCCTAGGATTCAGTTAAATCTGGATCAACTAGATATCTGAATGCATATCCACCACCTCTTATTCAGTTCTCATAAATGGCTCACTAAGTGGCCTATTCAAACCATTAAGAGGTCTAAGGTTAGGGGACCCCCTTTCCTCCTTCCTTTTCATATTGGGAAGTGAAGTTCTTTCTACGCTTATTAACAGAGATACCAATGTTAATCTTTTTTAAGGGATCGGGATAAGTAGAGATGGCCCCAAAATATCACATTTACTATTTGCAGATGATCTAATTAGATTCAGTAAAGCCACCTCTGAATCAACACAGGCAATACTCAATTGTCTCAACTCCTACTCTAATTAGTCCGGCCAAAAAATCAAGTCAGACAAATCCACCATTCAATTTAACACAAACACCAATCCAACCACAATCTCTTCCATAACCTCCATTCTTCCATTCAAATCAACCACCTCACCAATCAAGCATCTTGGCCTGCCCCTCAAAATTGAAAGATCAAAAAGTATTATCTTTGTAGAAATCATTGAAAAAACCCAATTAAGACTTAGTGGTCGCACCACCTTAATAAAATTAGTAGCCACTTCAATACCCTCCTACTCCATGTCCTGTCTAATGCTTCCCAAATCTATCTGTAGAAAAATGGATTCTCAAATCAAGAATTTCTGGTGGGGTTTTCATCAACGAAAGCGATCAAACTTCACCCCAAAAGCCTGGCACTCTATTTTTCAACCAAAATCCAAAGGTGGTTTAGGAATAAGACAATCGACTTATTTTAATTCTACACTCATTTCTAAAATAGGTTGAACCTTACTGTGAAAGCATCAAGTCTATGTCTTCAATTCCTATCTTCAAATTACTTGAAAACATCTTTCTTCTTAGAAGTTACACCAAAGAACTCTGATTCATGGCTTTGGAAAAATATACTCATAAGCAAAAACCTCTCATCCAAGCTAATTTCTACCACCAGATTGTTAATGGAACTAGAATAAAAGTTTGGAAAGATCCTTGGGTTTACAAAATTTCAAACCATCTCCCAAAGATAGTTCCATTCCTCTTGATCAAGATTTAACTATCTCTAAACTAATGTTAGAAACCTCGTAGATGAAATGACTTCCTACTAGTGGCTTTATTCCAACTAGAAAGTGCACAGGAAATCTCAAGAATTCACTTACCCCAAGCATATCATACTTAAATGTCTGACAAACCAATCTAGATCAAGCATACATCTGGAAACTTCTCTGTAAAATCAATTCATGATTTTATTATCTCACAAAGAAATACACAACCAGTCAATAGCCCTTTTTTCATGAAACCAGATTGGAAAAAGCTATGAAAAATCAAAATACAAGAAAGACTCAAGTTGTTTCTTTGGAAATTCATTTCTAACATACTCCCAGCTAGAGCAACATTGAAATCTCCCTTGCCAAATAGAAGAAGAAACCACATACCACTTATTCCTCAGGTGTGCACATTCAAAAATCCTCTGGAGACTTTCTCCCTAGCATCTAAACCTCTCTACTTTTGCTGCATAACTTTCAGGAAATGGTTGAAAATAATTTTGGACCCATCCAAGCTAATTGATAAAGACATCTTTCATAAATTCCAACTATTTGTAATAATAGCAATGGATTCTTTATGTTTTTTAAGAAATCAGGTTATCCACAACCACCCTTGCCAGGCACCCATCCTATTCACGAATTTTGTGATCAAAATCTTCATAGAACATCAACTTATGTGGAAGACTAAGACTCAAGCATCAACCATCTTACCTAAATGGATCCCACCTCCAGCTGACCAATACTCCTTATCCTACGATGTAGCAGTCATGAGTCATGGATCAACTGCAGCTGCAATCTACAATTCAAACTTGGAAGATATTATTTTTGCAGCAACCCAACAAATAGATTATTTTAACCCTACCTAGGGTGAAGCAATGGCAGCAAAACTGGCCATTGAGGAAGCATCTTCCCAGCACCTTTTAGATATAGTTATTGAAGGAGATAGTCAGGTATTCACAAATGCAATTAGCAGTTCTTCATCGACTCTAGATGAACCATCTTGAACATCCTTTCAGACATTTTAAATCTATTAAAGGGTTTCCAAAACTGGAAGTTCAAAAAATTCATCAGGAACAAAATCAATGGGAGCACAATTTCACGCAATGGGCCAACAAAAAAAGAGTTCGGCTGCGTATCCTTATTAAACTACCTCAATGTGTCCTAGATTTCCATAGTCCTCTTCCTAACTTTGTATGCCTTATAACTATGTTACTTTTCCTTCTTTATTTATAAAATACATGCTTAGAGGAAAAAAAAAAAACCAGAAAAGGAGCCAGTAATAGTGTCTCACCTCTAACTCTAGTATCTGCCCACCTAATTCCTAATTGAGCAACTTCTAACGATCTACCCAAGCAAGTATCCAACTTCCGGCCAAGAGAATGGCCAATAAATGTGGCATTATAGTGGAACCTTGATAGCCGACCAGAAGCCTGCATGCCAATGAAGAAATTAAATGCAATATGGCTTGATGGGAAGTTGACATTATGTAAGGCACCTTAAGGTCAACCATGAACTGCTTACTCCCCAAATATTCTATTGGGAGCCGCAAAATCTAAATCAACGTGAAAAATGGTAGTTATCTGCGATGCTAGTTTTAGACATAATATAAAGAATGGATCTTGAATATGGGAATCTGAATTCGAGTACGCTTTTCTCTCTTTTCTTTCTCCACACATCTCTCTCTTTAATGGCTTATACACCTTTTTTTTCAACAAGGATGTATTAACATAAAGTGTAAGTAGCATCTTTGTCACTTTCAACATATAAGACACATCTAGGAATGATATCAAGGGGTATGCAACCAAAAAATGAAATTAGTCTATGCCCTTTGCACCACAGAGTGCTCACGCATTGGTTACTCTCCAATCTTCTTGAGGGTGAAGATTTTGACGGATGTTATCTATGATAGGAATTATTTGCCATATTGATGAGAGAGCTTCATTTTTATAGCATCTATAACAATTTAAGCTACAACTTCTAGGACAATTGGTCTTTTGTGAAGTTATTTTGTCATTTGTATGCCTCCAAAATATTTCCTTCTAAGTCTCGACATACCGTTGAAGATGTAGAGAAAAAGTCTCTTACTACTACATCAGAAGATAAGCTCCATTGATTTTAAAGCAAACGTGTCCACCTTAGACATTGATGAATTTTTACTTTTTGTTTCCATGTTTATTTATAAGTTTGGTGTGTCTTTTCTAGTTAGATTGTAGCTTTCTTGAATGAGAGGGTAGATTGATTGTGGACAATATAGTTTCTTTACCTCCATATAAAGTCCATCACTATTACTACAAAAATCTGAAAATGATGTTTCTTTGAGGCGGTTAAACACAGTATTGATACTAGGTTGATTATTAGTTGTATCCAATGTTCCAATGTCATTGAGTTTATCGGCAGTAATGCAAGGTTTAATGGCCAGCTGCTTTGTTGCCATATTATGTGCGTAATCAAAAACTCAATGAAGAGATGAATCATGGATTTTCAAACTCCAGAGTTTTTTACAATTGGAGTTTAGGAAATTTTGGAGAAAGGTGAAACTTGAGCCATTTGCTGCTATGTGATAAGAGGTTTTGACAGAGAATTTCCTTTTTTGATCTGGATTTTTTTTAAAATTTCTTTAATGCTATCTTGTTCAAATAGAGTTAGCATTTTCTCAATGTTCTAGGAGTGAGGATTATTTTGTAATGATATAAAAAATTTTCAACATCGAGTATACCTCATTCATTTGCTAGATAGGCTTTGGCTTGAAATTTTTCATAGTTGGGATCGAAGACTCTGACCATACATTCATTAATAATCCATCGGAAATTTGATAGCAATTGCCTTTTGAATTTAATTCTTTTGCCTTTATGATTATCTTTCATAACTATGGGTCTACTGTTTTTGGAGTTGCATTCGAAAAATCTGTTGAGCTGAGTTATTTTTTTGGTAAAATCTCATTCCATAGCCCAGTGTTTGCTTGACTCAATTCCCATCCCCTTTTCGCTAATAGTGCTAAGTTCATGTTTTCCATTAACTTGAGACCAAGTCCACCTAAATGTTTTGGTTGACAAATAGATTTCCATGACTTCAAAGAGAGGTTGTGATTCTAAGCTTTGGAGAAACCCGACCAGAAATCTTTTAAGCTAGTATTCAACGACTTGCACACTGATTTCGACATCATAAAAATTGCATTTGATATGACAAGATTGTGCTTGCAACTGATCTAATTAGCATTGCCCGTCCTGCTTGCGAGAGTAATTTTGACTCCCAACCTTCAAACTTCTTGTTGATTTTTTAATTAAATATTTGTAGCTTTCTTTTTGGGCCCTATTAAAAAAGGTTGGAATGCATAAATACTTCATTTTAGACGAGGATGGCTTGTATGGCACTATCTGAGTAATCTAGGCTTTGATTGTGGAATTAGTGTTCCTAGTGATGAAAATTGATGACTTTTTTATCTCAATTTTTTGTCCCGACCATTCCTGATATTTTCCTAGATTTTCATATATGATTTGAGCACTTTATTCATTTGCTCTCTCGAAGACGATTAGGTTGTTCACAAATAAAGATGGGAAATTGAGGACTATTTCTGTTTACTCAAATAACCTCAAACTTTCAAGGAGATTCTAATCTAATTATTAGTTTGGATAGCACATCTATACACAAAATGAATAATAAATGTGAGATGGAGTCACCTTGTCTAAGTCCCCTTTGAGCTAAAAAAAAACCTCTTGGGGAACCATTGATGAGGATAGAAAAAACATGTCATCGTGACACATTCTCTTAACAGATTTATCCATGTGGTATTGAAT
Source organism: Carya cathayensis (assembly GCA_011037825.1). Classification (NCBI taxonomy): domain Eukaryota; kingdom Viridiplantae; phylum Streptophyta; class Magnoliopsida; order Fagales; family Juglandaceae; genus Carya; species Carya cathayensis. Next base: position 1,051,942 of record QGSO01000372.1, read on the forward strand.
TCCAAAACCTCCATCATGAACAAAAATTTCCGCTCTATATAATTAAAAGTCTTTTCTATCTCAAACTTTATTGCTCTTAATCCCATTTTCCCTAATTATTTTTCAAGATGTGAAATAGCTCATAAGCAATCATCATGTTTTGTTTTATTTTTCAGCTAGGAACAAAAGCCATTTGAAGATGGGAGATGATATGGATTACAGGGAATCATGGTTTTGAATCAGTTTGCTAGGATTTTGGTGATGATTTTTTAGATGACATTTGTTAGGCTGATTGGGCAATAATTCTAGGGTGAGCTTGGATTGAAAATTTTTTGAATGAGTGCAATATTTGTGTGATTCATTTGTTTCAGTAATTCAGCACTTTGAAAGAAATTTTTCACTGCCATGATGACTTCACTCTTAATAATATTCCAACAATCTCTATAAGAAAGATAGGTCATTCCATCTAGACCTAGAGCTTCTTGATTTGGAATTTGTTTTAGTGCCACAAAAATTTCTTCTTCACTGGGCAATGCACTAAGAAATTCATTATCCTGTTTCGAGGTTTGCTTATTGAAAAGATTTTACAGTTGTCTCGAGACTGTCAGATTTGGGGGGGCATATATGGTCCAGAAATAATTAATAAAAGTAGATTCAAGTAAAAATTGATCCACTGACTAATTACTTGGGCCCAATTTAATAGATTCGATCGCATTGTTCGGTCTTCTGATTGTTGTTTATAAATGATAGAATTTGGTGTTGAGATCCAAGGTTGTTAGGCATGGATTTTCCCAAAATGGACTTTGTTCCAATATTTAAGAGCATCTTAAGTGGCCTTGACTTTTTTGCAAAGTATGTAAGCTGGAGTTCTTCTTAATTTTTTGCTCCATGCTTCTTGGATTATTATTTAACTAAGTGGGTCAAGGATCCATAATTCTTCAGATTTAAAGGAATATGACCGATTTTTCTGAGTTGTTGTGTTCAATAGTAGAGGATGATAATCCGATACTGAGAAATTTAGGTGTCGCAAGGTGGCATCAAGGAATAACAATCTCTATTGTTGATTTGCAATACCATCCAGTCTCTTGTGGATGAGTGTTTTACCTTATTTGTTGGGTAAAGAATGGGCCTGTGAAGCCAACGTCAATTAATTCTTGACTTTCCATTAGATTTTCCAGTTCTCCTTTTGAGGTGGATGCAAAGGGGCGTCCTCCAAAAATTTTTAGATTCGTTAAGTATGTCTTTGAAATCACGTAAACAACACCATGGTCCTAAGAAAGTCTTGATTATTGAATCCAAGTGTTTCCAAAAGCTTGCTTTAAAATGCCACTAAGCAAAGGCGTAAACAAAAGTAATAAGACATGGATGATATGGAGGATCAGAGTAAATCAAAATAGAGAGCAGGCACCATAGTTTTTAACAAAAAGATAATATTCGGATTATATTTTATAATATTTTCCCTTAAAGATCTTATTGCTTTGGGTTAGGAGAGTCCCTTGCAATTTCAAACTATTGTCTTCAAGTAGCTAGTGGAGGGCATTTTTGAGCTTGCCTTTTTAGTGGTTTTTTATTTTCTATACATGGATGACTGTGATCTGAGGTACGAGGTGGCCCTTGGTTGCTCCTTGTATTTCTCGATTTTCCATACAGAGTCAGATTGCATTTCCACAAGCATGATAGCCATAGCTGAATCATCAATGATGGGTTCAGGTAGCCCTGGGTTTAGTTTGCACAAGGGACGATTTCTTTGTAGTTTTTTAAAGGTCGGAGTCATCAGTCAAGGAAGGAGTGCTCAACCGCATTGTTATTTTTTCTGACTTAAGCAAGGATGAGTGGGTGAGCTCTATTACTACAAGCCTTAATTTTTTTCTGGACTGCTTAATTTTGTGTTGAGGCTAACCAGACTTGATTACTAGCAAACAAGCCTTGCATAATAAAATGAGAGAAATGATAGTTCGGCTCACTTTGAAGGGCCGAGAATTGATGGGCCTTGTGTTTGACTTTCTGTGCTTTAAACTCTTGCACAGTTGACTAAAATTGTCTCCATTGTGAGTGATAAGAGGCCTTCTCTAACTCAGCTATTGAAGAGAGAGTTTCATCTTGAGGCATTATATCTGTCAGAGCTTTGAAGGTATAATTTCCTCTAGTGATGAGAGGTGCAATCATGTCTTAGACGGTGATGGGATATCATTAATAGTGAAGAAATTTGATATCATTAATAGTGAAGAAATTTAACCTCTCTCTGATCATATTGGGTGAGGTTGGTGCCGACGGATTAATTTCTGGAGAGTAAATGTTAAGCAATAGTATCTCAATGCCTCAGCTTGCCAAAAAATGCATTGGAAACGTCAAGTTTTGTGGGTTTTGTGACTGTTATGAGATCTTTAGGGGGCTTTTTATAGCAAAATTGAGTTTTTCTAGGCTCTTTCCACCTGTAAAATCCATCGATTGAGATTTTGAAATAATTTTCCTTCGTATTTCTATTGCCTCTTCCACTATTTTCTCTTTTCCCTTTTCATTTTGAGTTGAGCGTTGATAATCCAAAATATAAAGAGTTTTTTTTGTAAGATTTGTACTCTATGATGTGGAAATATTTAGAACTGGATGGAAATGTGGGATTGATCTGTTATGAAGGGATGTTGTTGGGGACTGATTGTTGGAAGGGGGTGGCTATGGTTATTCTATTTGGCTCGAGATTAGTGGGGTTATGGATAGGATTTTCTGAGATTGAGCCAGGTTGGGGTTCTCAACTCGGAGCCATGGTCCCTATGGAAGATCTGTAGGTATTGATTTAATGAGGGTGAAGGAGATTTGAGAGTGACCTAATCCTCCACAAGCATAGCAAAAGTCCAAAAGTCTTTCATATTTAAAAGCCACCCACGTATTGATGTTATAGTCTCTAGGAAGAATAAAACCTTGCTCTGGGAAACCTCTAGTAGGTTTCCCAGAGCCTTCCCAATATGTATAGCCGTAAGTCTGTACGTAGAAAGCTGAATTGTTCAATCGAATCTCTTATAGAGTAGAATCAGATGGCCATGGTTTAAGAATTAGCAACTGTCCTTTGAGATTCCATGGGACTTGGTTGAGGATTTTGTGCTTGTCTTGAGGGGATTGAAAAGTAAAAATGAACAAATTGGCTTCCAGGTCTTCAAGTAGGAACTTTTGTATGAAATTCCATGCAGCTTTGATGCTTTCATGGATGGAAAATTTGTTTAAGGGGCGTGCTGCAACTAAACACCCTACCAATGCTAACTTTGTTTTTTTCTTTTTCCTTTTTTCTTTTTTCTTCCACTATTGGTTCAAGCTTAAGGTCTTTCCAAGAGAGTGCTTTAGTTTGCGAAATCAAAGAATCCATATTCATCAATGTGATGGGAGCAAGTGCAGGGTTGAAATTTTAGGAATAAAGGGAAAATCCATTGAGGAGTGGGGAATCATTGAGATGTGAGGAGAGAGAGAGAGAGAGAGAGTAGGAATTAATGGCTTATACACTTGAATGTCAAAATGACCCCTGTCCTTTTTGTCTATCCTTAGCACCCAAACGCTAGCGGTTATTCCTAGTGAGTGGCAAAAACTATTTCTAGAGTTTGGTGCCATTTATCACCTATCAAAGGTCTCATGAAAAGTCCAATTGCTAACTATCCAGTTTAAAAAGCATCCATGATAAGAAGGGGAGAGTATTTTAATAATTGCTTGAATGAGTTCATGATATGCTACTTTATGAATGTCATATACAAAGTGTTATAAGCATGGTTGTGTTCTTATTTAATTCTCTATGAACCTAATTTTTTTATGTTACTTTTGAGAAAGTACATGGTTTCAAAATTCATCAATTCAAAACTTAGTTTAGGTTGAGTTGTGGCTTGATAGATGTGAGGGTAGCGCCAGCGAAGGAGGGCATACCACCTTCCAGGAGCAAAATGAAGGAAAAAGAGAGAGAGAGAGAGAGAGAGAGAGAGAGAGAGAGAGAGAGAGAGAGCCCATCCTTGTTGAGTGGAATGCAAAGACGATCTTCCCTTGTTGGTTTGGTGAAAAATTACAAGTGGTCCATCAAGTTCAACTACTCTAATGGAAGAGTGAGTGACACCATCTAGAAAGCCTGTAGACACATCTTAGCACATAAACAAGGAAATTCATCCCGTGTCGGGTGAGCAAATACCAGAGAATGAATGAGGAGCTGAAGAGGATTGTAGTTTTGGAAAAGGAACAAAGGCAAGAAGCGGGCTTAAGGCAAGCAACATTCAAAGACAAGACTAGTATAGATGTACAAGTTTTTTAGGATAACACGAAAATGCTTAGAGGATAACATTTACGTATGTAGAAACCCACACTCCACCTGAGATGTCACATCTGGAGTGGATCTACAGAGAAATAGCTATGATACTACAAACTATACCAGGTGAACCCAAAGATATGGTCCAACACCATGTGGGAGACCCCATTCAAGGAGAGACTGGGTTTGGACCTAAGGCAAGTCGTAAGGACGCACACACATTGTCTTGAAAGTCTATCTTTGTCATCCTGCAGTGGGATGATCACGACTAAAAGGCTTCCTATTCAAGTATGCTGGGAGTCAGAAGGACACTAGACGATTCTATGCTATAAATGGCTTAAGGTAAAAGTCAAAATTTTACTTTAGAGATACTAAGGGGGTGTTTGGAGAATGAGAAATTTGTTAATAGTAATAAAATAGTTTAAGTTAAGATATTTTATTGAATTTTGGGAAATGAGAGAAAAAAATTGAATAAAAATATTAAGAAGTTAAAACAAATTCCTTTTTTTGTTTCTTACTTTTTTCCTTACTTTAAATTTTTGTTTATTTTTTTAATCTTCATTTTTAATACTCATTTTTATTTTATTTTCTTATTTCAACAAGAGCATTGATGCAAAATTTTAATAGAGCGATCTTTTGATATATTGAGAGGTAATTGTGAAGATTGATAATTTGAAGATGATTATAAATTGAGTGGTAAGATTTAAATGACTTTTGATATCTTCGCCCAATGGGGCTTAGATAGAAAGCAGCGCATACATTGATATTTTACGGTTTCATCTTTGGTAAACAATAACAAAACTCCAAATTTATTTGCCTTCGGGATGGCTTTGGTTTGGTGTACCCAGATTTGTTGGGCTCATTACAAGTCAGGCCCAACCTAAATACCTGCATTTTCAGCCCACACCTTTTAACTTTTCTATTGTGCCTAAAATAATTTAAGATTTGGAACCTCCAGCCTTGCTTGTAACGACAAACTTATTGGTTTTTTTTATTATTTATTTTTAGATGATTTTGTAGTTATTATTAAGAGTGTTACTCGCACCCTACGGGACGAGATTGCCCCCTTCCCGCCCCCACATGGATTAGGGGAGGGGGGTAGCTTTTTGTACCTGAATTTGCCACCGTGTCCCAGGGGTGGGCCCCCATCCATGTACTGAAATGCAGGGGTGAATCCTTGGTCTGTCTCCCCCCCCCCCAACACCCATCCATAGCCCACAGCCCCACAGTCGTAATGGAAAAAAAATAAACAAAAAATCAAATGAATAACACAAAAAATCCATAACAATAGACAAAATACAAATCAAATCTCCTATACAATACACATTGAATGATTAGAATATGAAACACACAAAAAATAAGTAAACTAATAAAATATAAACTCATAGACTCAGAGATGAGGAGTTGAGGATGAGGATGAGCAGTAGAGGACAGAGATTGCAAGAGGCAGAGAGGGCAATGACGACCACGGAGGACAAAGAGGGAGAAGAGAAGAGAGTCTTCAAGTTTGGAGGGGGGGCCGGGGATTTAGGGTTAACTTCATTCCCCAAATGACGCCATTTTGGGGTTCGTTTGAGAAAAAATAAAGAAATGTTCTTACCAAAATGTTGTGTGTGTGTGTGTGTATGTCTGTGTGTGTTGGGGGGGAGGTCCTAAGCCTAGCCTTGGAGGTGGGGTGCAAAGTTGCCCGTGCCGCCCAAAAGGGATTGGGGGTGGGGTGCGGGGGCAGGGCCCAGCCTAGCCCTAGTTATTATCGTAAGGTCATATTTCTCTGAAAAGTATGATATTTAAAGATTTTATAAAAATAAATTTATATAATAATATAATTTGATCTGATACATTAAATCTATTATAGAAAAAACAGTGATAATCCGGCGTACCACGTCAAAACATGTACATTTATAAATTTATTATTTCAAGATTTTTGTATAAACTAAATATTTCACTATTTCTACATTTCCCTTAGGGTGTTGATAAAATTGAGCAGATTGTGAGATTTGAGGTAATAAGTTACTGGCCATGTTTAATGTTTCTGTGTTTATTTTTTAAAGGGGAATTTAGAAGTAATTGTAATTTGTGTCAAAAATAATTTAAAAAAAAAAAGTAATTTCCATTTCCAAGCATTTTCAAAATGGCCCAATTCTTCTACCTAGCTGTTTTCCAAAACCAAGTGTCAATGGGCATGGTTTTCCTTTGCTTTAACTGCTTAACCCTCTTCGTCTATTTCACGTGTTGTGTGCTCCCACCACCAACCACACAACACGTGAAATTTTGAGAAAATGTTAACTTCATGACTTTGATATAATAATTGTTTATCTTTCCTACCATCCGTTTAGATATTAAAAATATTTCGACTCATTTTATCATTATAATATTTTAAAATTTTTGTATAAAATATAATAAATAATTCAATTTTTTCAAATCCTAAAATAATAATAATATTAAAAAATAATATTCTAATAATACTTTATATAATTTTCACCTTATCTCATCTCATCTCAACTCACTATTCAAATAGCACTTAATTTAGACAGATTTGAAAGGGTGCGCGAATCCCACCTCGACAAAAAAGTGGAATCCACCCCATCACAAAATCTTTATTCAAATTATAAATATTTTGAGTAGAGAATAAGAAATATCCCTTTATTCTTAAATGTATCAAGAAAAGTTTTATTTGATGTTGAGATGAGTTGAAACGAGCTATGAATAGTAGTATTTTATAGATTCCATTGAGATGAGCTTTAATTTTTAATTTTTTAAGTTGAGATATGTTTAACACTTTAGGTTAAAATATATAAAATAGGTTGAGATGGGTTTAATTTTTTTATAGAAAATTAAAAAAATAGTAAATCCTATCAATAATTAATTTGTGATAAATTGAATCGAGTTCAACAACCAAACACAGCATAAATCAGTCCAATCAAAAAATAATTTGTTTATGTTTGGAAGCTGAGCCACCTACATGCCTAATATAATTGTCTAACAAAATATTATTATTTGTTCAACTTATAGGCCAAAATGTTTTTTTTTTTTTTTCTAATTATTGACCAAAATGTTTTGTCCTACATTTTTCAACTTCATCATTGACCAAAATGCTTCGTTCATGTTATTAATATGATTGGGTCTTTTGATTTCTCCAAGCAATTGATTCAAATCAATAATTCTAGCCTTTTATGGCGTCTCTTAGCCCACAAACAAATGACGTAATAATTTGGAAATAATGGGTCGGAGACTCTCAAACAAATATTTTTTCACTTGAAGCAATCTTATCGTTTTACTTTTAAATAAGATGTATTAATTAACTTTGTAACAGGATGTAAGCCAAGTATGATACTTAGGGGTGTAAAATTAAATCGAAAAATCTGAAAACTAGCTTGGACCAAGGTTCATTTTTCCATCGATTTAATCCGAAATCGGTTGTTTCATTTTAAAAATCAATCAAATTTAATCTAGAATCGATTTTACATTTTTCAACACAGATGCAGTTCACATATTATATTTATTTTATTAATTTTTAATATTATATATAATAGATTTTATATTATATATAATTTTTTATATATAATATTGTATGAAATAATATATTATAATTTATAAATAATATTTTATTCTTAAACATGAATATTTATTTGATCATATGTTTAAAATATAAAATATATATATTAAATACATTTTACTGCCTAATCAATTCTCGATATATTTCTTTTAATAAATAAATTAGTAATACTAATATACTTAATGTATTAAAATCGAAAAATTTGACTGAAATCAGTAAAACCAAAAGTATCAGTTTAAGGGGTAACCGGTGCATAATCGATTTTAAAAAATGCAAAACTAATGTTACTGGTTCGGTTTTAAATTTTGTCTAAAACTAGGCCAAACTGAACCGATTGCATCCATACTAATATTTAAAAGCTTTTTTCCTTTGTGAAAAATGTCTTCACAATATACAAAAAAAATGAAAAATGATACTCATCACACACCACACACTTTACATATTGAATATGTGAAGGAGTTAGGCTCACAGGTTCAAGAACCTGACTTCTTGATACGCTTATTGAAAATACAAATCATGTGAAAAACTAATTTCATGTGTACTCATAAAATGTTGTTGCAATGTTGACACTAGAAGAAAAGAATAATTGTATTACAAAGTCTATGGAACACCTTTGACAAAACGGGAAATAAAATAGACATTAACTATTTTATAATTTTTTTTATAGAACTATCCATTAAAATGTTATTACTATTTGAATTCAAACCTATTAATTCAACTTTTAAATAAATTTAGAAAAAAATATAATTTTTTGTTAAAATTATAAAATAATTGTGTCTAATATATTTTTGTTGAGAAAAATTCTACTTATTATCCACTACAACACATATCAATATATAATTTGTCATTTTTATTATTTTACTTAAACATACGTATATTAATATGTAAATATGTGTGTTTCAATAAAAGGATAAAAATTATATAAATCACGTAATGTTATGTGTGATATAGAAGATGATAAAAAGCATTTCTTTAATATAAATAAGGTGTATAGGACTCTATACGTTACGTATTAGATTGATGTGGACGGTCTACATGTATGATGTGTCACAAAAATGTCAAAAATATAAAAATAAATTAAATAAGAAAATTCTTAAAAATTCACTTTAAAAAAAATGATGGTATGTCTCTAACCCTCGTTTTTGGGGGAAAGGGTAGGCGTGCAGTCACCCCTTACCGTATGATAGGCGTGGTGCTTGCGTGGCTACACCCTAAACTTTTATTAAATTGTTGTACAGATTGGGCATGATTCCTGAATGTCGTTGTCAAAAAGAGTTCATGCGGTGTACCATACGCATGGATTTTTCATGTTGGTTGAGTTACTGACGTGGCAAATATCACGTGGGCTGCGATGTCGATTTACAAAGAACGGACAGTAAATTTTGTATACAGTTCTGTTGTGGCTTTCACTAGTTTATGTTAACAAGATCGGTTATAAATATAAAAAAAAAAATTATATAAAATAAATTTATAAATTAATGTGATTTAATAAAATTTATTAAATCTATTTTATAATAAAAATTATTTTATAATATGATATATCACATCAAATTACATTTTATTTTTATATAATTTATTTATAATTAAAGAATTTTTCATTAAGAGGAGGATACTGCTACTATGCCGATCAGCGTACCATTGAGTATGTCCCCTAATGAATTTGTATATTTTATTTTGTTTTTTTAAATGTTTTTAAAAATATAGATAAATTTATTAATAATCAAAGCTTTAATCATTAAAAAAAATTAAAATGAAAATAGATGAACATTGTTAACTAAATAGATAAGAAAATCCATCAATGTTGGATGTTGAATGAAAACTTGGCTTAGAATAGACCACGTCAAACATTGGAAATCAATCATAGACATATTACCGTAATACTTATCTCAGGAACGTTGACTCCAACAGTTGCAAGTTGCGTTAAGGAGTGGTAATGTTCGCATGATACGCATCCAATCAATTGAGGAATGTTATTCATTATCTAAATTGGATGATGAATGAATACTTGGCTTAGAATAGACCACGTCAAACATAGAACATCAAATCACGTAATACTTATCTCCGGAACGTTGACTCCAGCAAGAATTCCACGTTCGCATGATATGCATTAGATCCTGATCCAAATGTTGTTAGAAAATCAGGAGGAATACTACTCATCATTTTACATTATATATTATAAATATTTTCAAATTATTTTTCATTATTTTAAATTTTAATTTAATTTAATTTTTATTAAACTAATTAAATTATTCCATTTTTCGTACATATATTACTTAATTGAGTTGTTTTATTCTAAATGGTATTGGTATCAATATGAATGTTGTGTGCATTTAGAGGTAATAAATAGTGCATGACCGCTTCTTTTCTTTATTTTTTTAGCAAATAGTACATTTATAAATAAACTATAAATTATAAGATACAAATTCAATGGAGTGGGAGTCTCCTACAAGCTTTCAAAAACTAACACACATTACAACACAAAAGCAAAAAAAACAAATAGGGTGATCGGTGCTAAAAGATTGGCTTCCACTCAATTCCTAGAAGGGAAGACCGCTTAGTGACGATTTTTAAATAATTTGATGAACAGATTATTAAACTACAACTAGAAGTTGCAATATAAAAGGTTGTATTGTAACGTGTTGGTCTTGATTGGCCAAAAGGGACTATCATATTCACTCTCACTCGATCCTTGATTAGGAAAAGTGAAAACATAGTGTATCATCCAAAAATTGTGACGAATCGCCGACGAGGAAGCGTTACTGGCGGTGGTGGTGTGTGCAAGCCACGTGCCACATTTGGGGAGAGGAGACTAGTCGAATCTGAAAGATCCGATGCCGCAGATCCCAAAACTGCTGCGCGTGGGGTGCGTGTCGACCCTAGGTCGCTGGAAAGCAACAGATCGGCAAAATTGAATAGTGCTACAGGAAATAAGCTAAAAAAGTAAGGAAAAAATAAAGATAAATGGAAATAAAGGTTGTGGCCGGCGAGGGGGGGAGGTAGGTGGAGCCGAAGCACCAACTCCCCTCCCCTCGGTGAAAGAAAAATTTTTCTGGGTGGGGCGATGCAGACGCTGGAGAGAAACACTATGCAGAGAGGGAGAAACGTTGTATCTTAGTGTAAGACTACTTGCTGCATCACAAGCTTCTTCTGTCGAGAAATAATATATGAATAATTCTAAATTCACCGATGAGGGATTCCGATGAATTTTTTAAAGTTTTTTATTTATTGATTAAAAAAATATTTTTTAAATAACATTGTAAATCAGAAAAAAAAAATTACAACTTGTCGATAACCATCCTTGTGCTACACTCTCGGTAGGTTTAGTATGACTCATCATATATACAAAACTCATATGCACTTTTTTAAATGAATAAATCTTGTATAAGCCTTTTATAAAAGAGTTGACTCATTTATAAAAAAATAAAATAAATAAAAAAAGTGAAAAATTATCTTTTTAATAGGTCTATATTTTTACAAAAGACTTGTACAAGACTTATACATTTAGACACCATTTGGATGTTAAACTGAATTGAGTTCTTTATGAATAGTAATGACTTGAAATAGTAGAGTAAGTTTTGTGGGACCCATTTAAGATAAGTTTGGATGTTAAGATGAATTTAGATGTATTTATGAAAAGTGAAAAAGGTAGTGGGTCCTGCGTATAAAAAGGTGTTGAGTTTAAAAAGGTTATGGGTTCTACGTGTAAAAATGTTTTGAGTTGAGATGAGTTTAATAATTTAAGAGCTGACTGTTTGGATGTTAGAATCATCTTAAAAGTAGATTGAACTCAGTCCAAGTTTTAAACGAGGTCTTAGGGTTTGTACCTAACATTACTCTTTTCCATCTGAATGATTTCAATTTTAAAAAATTATAAACACACGTCAATAATTTACACAATAATATTTTAAAATAAATCCTATTTTTATAAAATACATTATAAAAATATAATCATTTTATAAAAATATTTTACTTTTAAACATGTGTTGTAAAAGTAACATCAATTTTTGCTTGGGCGTTGCTATAAATTTCTACCTATAAATAGAACTCAACTCCTTAGGCACGTTGCACTATGTCTCTCAAAACTAGTTGAAGACTACCCTTTTGCTTGAGTGACTCTTAGAGCTCTTAGCTTAGAGCAATAAGTCGGGCACTCAGGTAGAGGAACTTTGGTAAAGGTATCATTAAGGATGGGTAATCTCATTGTTGCGTCTAAGTTTGCTTGGTAGGTGAGAAAAGAGCCGCATGCAACTAAAGATTTCGTCACGTGAGTTCCACATGTGTTGAGGAAAAGGTTTAACAAAATGCACCACGTCGTGACAGGAGTCGAATGCCTTAGTTACGTTCAATCCAAAGTTACAACCGAACGACCTTTCTATGATCAACTAACACAGAGGTAAATGATTCACTCAAAAATGAGTAGCACAAAGGCTATTCCAAGTGCAGAAGGATGTCGCGTAATAATTAAGAATAAATTCCTAAATCGTTTCCTCAATGAAAGCTACTTAAACTCAAACTCGTTGAAAATGGTGAAAATCTTCATAAAGAGAAAATAAAGATAATGCTATGTGCAATGGATGGAAGAGTGCAACAAGAAATAAAAAGGGCACTAGTCATGGACTAGATTCATATTTTTAGATTTTTGAATGTCGAATTGAAATGTAAAAGACTAAGAGATTAAACTAAGATATTAATTAAACTAAGATAAGAATTTAACTAGATTAGAAAGTAATTGACAAAATACGAACTGAAAATTGAAAAACCCCAAAATCAAGATTCTAGGGTTCATCCTTGTATTCAAATCACAAATTCTCAAAATTAATCCATAACAATTGTAATCACTATTAAATGAAAGCTTAATGAAATGAAAAAATAAATAACACGAAGTAAATTAATAACAAATAAATTGCTCAAACTTCTAAGCCAAAAATCTCAAAACTATTCCATAAACTTAAAACTGAAATTAAATAACAAGTAGGGAATGAAAAGATCAAGCCAATTAAATGGAGATGAAGATGTGAAGCGGTGGAGGAGGCTGGAATGCAGTAGCAATTGGACCCCTCAATGATCTCTTCAATATGCTGTCGTGTGAGTGAATGCTTCAGACGAATTTATGTGTTGCTGTGTGAATGATTGCTTGTGAGAATCCCCCTCTGCCGATCTAAGTGAAAAGGAAGAAAAAAATAAATTGTAAGTGTTGTTTGTGATCCAACAATGTTTTTCAGTCCAAAAGTCTGGCCATGTAATGTAAAATCCCATATATATACCCTAACGGTGGAAAAAACCCTAGATCTGTAAAATACGATATTCGCTTGAGCGACGTGTCAAGCGGACATCAAGCGTTCAACTCTGCCTGATTTCGCTTGAACGGCTAATGCCTCCGCTCGAGCGAATTCCTTTCTCGCAACCCGCTCAACAGACCCGATCGAGCTAACTGTCGAGCAGCATTCAAGAGTTTGAATCTGCCTGAATTCGCTCGAGCGGCCAATGCCTCCGCTCGAGCGATGTGGACCAAACTCCACAATAATTAACAGTTGGTAAAATTAAGCATAAATTCATGCTATTAATCAATTTAAGTCACAACTTAGATTTATTCATCTTAATCATTTTTCCATATAAAACAATGATAAGTAATGAAAGAATTAAAATATATTGTTCCAAATGTATTAAAATATGTAATAACTCAACTCAATCGTAAATACGGGGAAACACTCGCACCAGATTGTCCTTGTCAATGGTTGAATTAAGCTCTTAGAGGCGTTACCATACCAGATCCCTAGAATCAACCCCTCAAAGATGTCACCATATAAAATTCCTAAAAATCAAACTCTCAGAGGTGTTACCATATCAAACCATTGGAATCAAGCCAACAGAAGGGCAATGCCATATTGAGTCCTCATAATCTATAAATAGATTGACATTTGCGCTTTGAAAACTCTCTCAAACTTGAATTATCAATAACGATATCATCATTTCTACGAAGAAAAAACTTTAGTTTTAGTAATGTCTAATATGATGTAATGGTTTGCTTTTAGGTATATTCTCCATTAGTCAAGGACCCCATGATAAAAAAAGCGTAAAGATTCAATAGATTGGCAAGATTATATATGCTAGATGCCAATGGTACAGCATAAAATTGAGTTATCTCGCAACAAAGAGGCCATGAATATGCTTAAACTAACTACAAAATATACCATGCATCCAATTAAATAGTCCAAGTTATGAAATAATAGGGGAAACGAAGGTTGCAGAAAAGGGAAAAAAATAACTTGTCTAATAGTTTAGCACAATAAATATTCAAATAAATAATAGTCTGAAAGTTGCAAGTTATTTTCCAGAAATGTGACAATTCGGACAAGAATAAGTTTAACATTAGCATTTTGTTTCAAGAAACTCAGTGTCATTTGAAAGGTTATTACTGAGATGTCGAAAAACTTCCCTAGCAATATAGATAACAATCACAGAGCATGAATTTAAGAGTGAAACACTGATATATAATCTTACATCCGAAACTGAAAGTTTTGTCTTCTCTAGCATAACTATACCTAATCAACAATCAAGTCTCATATCAACCATCCATTACAACTGAGTTCAAAATGATACAGTACAGATTGTCACAACTATAATCGGTCTGCACAGACCAACCCATTAACATGGCATTCAACCCCAACAGATTTAGGAGTATATATAGAAAGGTTTCCTTGGTCCAACTGCAGTTAATACAATATCTCAATCAACCTAAATAATAGTTCTTGTTTACATGCCCACCATCCACTTGTTTAAGCTATATAATAAAATATCAATTATATTTTATAAGTATAATAAAATATCAGTTTAATATGGAAGTTCACATATTTTTTTTTAACAAATCAATAACTTCCCCATTCTTCTCAATTCCTCTATGTATTCAACTATCAAATTTGAAAAATGAAGGGTAAATGAATATCCACGAGCCACAAATATCATATGGACTGAGTAGTCTTGAAAGAAAAGAAATTCAATGTGTATAAGTACAAAAATAAGGTTTAGATATCCAGCCCCCAATAAATAGATACTGGAAGTCCAAAATCTCACCCTCCAACTTCACACCTAAATGAGATACCAAGGAAAAAATATGTAATATTGCACTGCTTATTGGCATAACATACATCACAACTTCTTTACGATGCAGAGAAACCACAAAAATCAGTAGAACGCCAATGATTTTGGAAGATTTATCAGCTTGCCAAACCCAGAACAACTTTATACAACTACATAACCAAAGATGGGTTGCATAAAAATTGCAAAATAAAATCTGCACGATAAAACTGAGCAATGGTAATTGAAACAACAAATTCAGAACAACCCAAATCGAAACAACAAATTTAGAGCAACTGAAATCTCAACAACCATTTTGAGCAACGATTTTGAGCAAGAATAGCTATAATTTTCAGACCCAGATACATACAAAAAGCTAGAGTTTTGAGCAAGAATAGATCTCCAAATACATAAAATAAAATCTGCATAGTAAAACCTATGGATTCTCACAAGTACACAAAAACCTCATTTCATTTTCCTTGCTATAACCACAAAGTTTCAGACCCAAATGCAATAATCTCGGTCCTTCAACAGATCTCAGTGGACTTATGTAATCTCAGAGCAATGGTAATTGAAACAACAAATTCAGAGCAACCCAAATCAAAACAACCATTTTGAGCTACGATTTTGAACAAGAATAGCTAGGGTTTTCAGACCTACATACATACAAAAAGTTAGAGTTTTAAGCAAGAATAGATCTCCAAATACATACAACCATGGACGAAACCGAGAGTGAGGGATATGAAATGAGATAGAGAAGCTTGGTGGCCAACCATGGAGGATCCCGATTCTCACAAAGTCCAGCCATGGAAGATGCCGAAACATAGAATGTGCAAGAGAGAATATGAGAATCCAGCCATGGAGGAAACCGAAAGTTGAGGGATGACTTACAATCGTTGCGAAGACTGGTCTGCTTGCGAGGGAGGAGGTGATTTCACGAGGGCACCCAACCGTCCAGAGCAAAGAAACGCGGGACAAGAAAGAGAAAAAAAATTTGCGGATGTACAATCGATGCACAAATATGGAGACTTACTGTACAAACCGAAAACCCAAACTGCATTTTAGGGATTAGGATGGAGAGCCCTGATCATTAAAAACACTATAATTTCTCCCAAATTATAGAAAAAATATCGGTATACAGATGCTGATGGGAATGCTCTAAGTCATGCTTGACAAATGGGACGAGAAATAAAATTTTCATATTATTTTATTATTATAATATTTTTAAATTTTTATATAAAAATATAATAAATAATTTAATTTTTTAAATTTTTATTCAATTTTTATAAATTTTAAAATATTAATAATATTAAAATTTAATATTTTAAATTTTTATCTAAAATTAAAAATTTATTGAACCGGTTTTATAATGAGATGAGTTAAATTCACGTATTTCTTTATCTACGAGTTTGCAACTCCTAAAACTACCACTACCTCTTGTCGATTCCTTCTCCTCCAGGCATAGCTGCATTTTCAAAACCTTAGATCTACTACTTTGTTCAATGAAAGAACTTTTTTAATTGAATTAAAACTCTGAGTATTTATTGGTGGTGGTTTGTTGATTCGCATGTTTTGTACACTAAAATGCTGCTTTTATTCCTTACAAATATTGAGATGCATATTTTCTTTTTCCTTTTTCTTTTTTTTTACTTATAGAATATCGTTGTTGAATGCTTAGTTTGTTTTCAGTGGCATGAGAGACACTCGTTGAGTTGAAAATTTTCAACTCGAGCAGTCCTCACACTGTACTTGCAAATTCTTCGTGACTCTCATAATGTTCTCCCCCAACAACTCACTGTTTAACCAATTAAGTGTGGGTTTCTCAACAGTCGACACAAAATCAATGCATCACATGTTTGTTTAAAGGTCACAAAATCACACTTAACAAGCGTGGGTGGGGATATTTTTTTTTTAGTTTTGCTACGTATAAAAAAAATTATATATTAATTTACGTATTAATATTGATTACTTCATATTTAAAATTTAAAATAACATTATTTTTAATAAAATTTATTTTTTGATCAATCATATTAGATTGATATATATATTAATATACAGTTATATTTATTATTAGATTTTTTTTATTTTTTTGTGACTTTAATTTCAGATTTTGTATGTTTATTTTGAGTGGCGGCAAAGATCAGAATTGCTGATTTATTGTCCTTTTCAAATTGATCGATGGTTGCATGGGTTTTTGTAGTACAAGAGTAGGAGTAGTCTTGTCCCCTGTCCCAACTGATACCTTGAGGCTTGTATTCGTCAACCAGCTTTCTATGTCTTGCTCGTCCTCTTCACAACCACGTGAAGCCTTAGGTCGAGGGAATTTAAAGAGGCTACTATCGATCAGGTCAGACATCTAATCCTACATAAAGTTAAAAAAATGTCCGTCATTTATAAGTTTGAGCTCAATTATTTGAGAGCAATAGCGACAGGTCTCAGCAGGATTTGTTTAATTAATTACCAGTGGAACTCATTAAATAATAGTTCAAGTGACATGCATGAATGAACCCAAGCGTATGCAATTCTCCAACGGTTCCATTATAATTTTTAATGGGAACACAATTGGAGCTGTTTTAGCATGCTTTTATATGCTTAAGATGCAAGCTTTTTATAGCTTGGGGCTGTTTTAGAATGCTTTTTATAACTTGGGGTTGTGCATGTGATATTAATTTCTTATATTTTAATATCTTTATGTAAAATTAACCACCAATATTGTGATTATAATATTGGTGGTATAAACTTTCAGCACCTAAAATCTTTGCAAATATTACGTCAAAACGTTGCAATACATCAATTCCAGTGTTATTATCTTCCTTGCACGTTCGAAGGTATAAACTTTTCCTTTTTGATCAATTACAACGAAATTATAAAAACGCTGCAAAAGACATCTTTTGCAACGTTTTTACATCGCTGCATATACCAAAGTATCACGCTGAAAAAGGCATGTAGAAGTTCATGTTTTAGCGCTGCAAAAGAGTAATTGCAGCGATATTTATCGTTGCATTGTCTACACATTTCGTTGCAAAAGCATACTTATGAAAGCAGCGTTATTTTGTTTTTGTTGCTTTTACAATTTTTTGCAACGCTTCAAAATCACTGCAATTGCTTCATAAGCGCTACAACAAGTTAACCTCAAAACTGACAATTACTTTTTTCGCTGCTTTTAATCTTTTTTACAACGTCACGTTATCACTGCAAAAACAAAAAAAAAACGCTACAAAAGCATCCTGTCAAAAGCAACAATTTCTTGTTTCGTTACTTTAATTTTTTTTTTGAAACTTCATAAAATTGCTGCAAATTAAGTGCTGCAAATAAATTTAATCAAATGAGATTTGAGGCGCATTAGTGAAACTATGTAACTGTTGTTTTTTCAATTTTATTTCATTATTTTTATAATTTTTTTATAACATCAAATGATTCATTGACAATGAAAAGGTATATATACCGATAACACATTTACATAGCAGCATCTAACAAGACTCTTGAAAGGAGAAAATCTAGACATTGATACCATTGTAGAGTTGATCGGTGCAAAACTGTCAGTGTACTGTATCATAATTTTATAGTAAAGTGATGATAAGAGTATTGTCATCAGAGATTGATAACTTACTTTTGACAAATACTAAAATTATATTAATCTCGAACTTATCTAGAGAAGTCACTAAGATTTTTGTAATTTCAATTTAAAATAAAATCAATTCAAAGAAAAATACGTAAAGGAAAAGAAAAATAATGTTCGAAAATCAAATTAATGGAAAATGAAACTTCTAGGAAATTATTTCACCTAATTCCTCACTATGCTTTACTCGTCTAACTAATTGAACTTAATTCTCTCTATTTATTAGCAAATCTCTAATTCATCTAAAAGCCTCTTTCAATAGTCAATTAAAAATTATTCATGTTCATCATTTTATACAAGAATATGCAAATTAATAAAGTAAGAAAGTAATAAGACAATAATTTTAATACTATCTATATAGGTTCATAAAAGTCTTTTGATCTCTATATTTACCTATAATGAAATATCCAAGATCTATCTTATAATTCCCTTTTTTGACAGCAAATCACAAGATTAAAATCATCTAATTAATGACTATTTAATTAGAAGAAATAAACTCAGAATAAATCAGATAAACAAAGAAAGAATTACTTTAAATTAGCATAGAAAATCAAGCATAGTTCGAAACTAGATTACATCATTTTCCTATAATAAAGAAAATTTAGTTCATGCTAAAAATTAAATTTAACGTAAACGAATTCACCATAATTTTTCTGAAAATATTAGAAGGAAAATGAACACTAAAAACTGCTCCTCACAGTCTCAATTCTCAGTCGCAGCAGCGTCTTCACAGTCGCAACTCCTCTTCCCAACCAAAGGAAATTAATTTTCAGAATCTATCCCTCCGTTGCATCCTCCTGGAGCCAAGCCAAAAAACAATTATTTTCCAAAAAATGTCGTCCGTCTGTTGCGTCCCAACTTCTGCATCCTTTTCGTGTCCAAGAGTCCAGCTTGCATACAATAAATCCAATCTTCCTAAGGACCTAGTCAACGCCTACCATAAAATCCAAATGGTCTGCATACATCTAGGCTTCTAGCATATTTGATCCCTTCATCTCTTTTTTTTTTTTTTTGTTACTTTTTAAATCTTGAATTTTGAACTTTTTCACCTTTTCCAATATCTAATCCAGCTTCCTATTTCTCACATGCACGTCACTTTTTTCATACACCATCCAAATTTTCAGCCTTTTCAAATATCGATCTTCAACACCTCTTGCTTCTTTTTTTTCCAGATTTCTCTATTCAGTCTTGCCTTTATAATCGGATAAACCTGTATTTAAATAAGAGAGATTCCAAAAATGATAAGCTATTAAAATTTAGATATTTTATTTCTTCATATCTAAAATAAAATTTAAAGACAACAATAAAGCTTAAAACTGATAAAAATAAATAAAATTAGACTAAATTTTAAAGTTAATAGGTGATAAAATATATTAACCTATGCAAGTTATCAAATACTCTCAACTTACAACTTTGTTTGTCCTCAAACAAAAATAAAATAAAATAAATACTACTATAGACAGTATCACCTAGACTCCATAAAGAAGTATTATCACTCACCAAGCCATAATCTGAAATTAGACTTCATCACTAGTATCTTACTCTTTAATATAAAAAATAGCAGGAAAATCAATCAAAAATTTAATAATTTGTCAAACAAGAGTTAAGCGTTTACTTCAACCTAAAGTTAAGACCTTGAGTGTGTGTGATATAGTCAATTTAACCTCAAACCACCTGCAAACTCAGATAAAAGTAGAACAACTAAAATTATAAGAATTCTCTCCAAACTTAACCCCATAAGTCCAATTTTTAGAAATCATCTCCACTAATGTAGTCAACACCAAAATCAAAGATCAAAAGGTCTTTAATCAAATTATAATGACAGGACACAAGATGAGGGCTAAGAAGGAAATGAATATGGAAAATCAAAACAAACTGAAAAAATACTTGGTGAAAAGAACAATAAAAGATATATCCATAGGATTCAAACCATAACTTTTCCTCAACCATATGCTCATACTGGCGACATTATTGTTGTTGTAATCAATGAAGCAATACCAACTACTCCTTTAACAAAATCTGAAGTGATACATACTCCACGTATTGAGTTTTTTTTTTTCAGCCACCTCAATTCTCATAGCCTTTTTAAATTTTCAACAACTTCAGCATTTTTTTTGCGCCATTCACTTTCTTTCTTTCTTTCTTTTCACAATTTGATCAAACAGAGCAAACATAATATGAATAATTTTCTTTGTGTTAACTTTCTCTTTAAATGTAAATTTCCACAAAAATATTTTCTCAAACTATAAAAGGTAAATTCATGGTTTTCTAGGCTTAGAGCGGGAATGGTTAATGTAGTTAAAAGAACAAATAAAGACTTATGTAAAATAAGGCTCAAATGGGTTGGCTATGGAAATAAACCATGCAATGACGGCATGATACTTAGGAAGGCTGGGAAAGCTTTTTGGTTATGACAAAAAAATTGCCTAGATCATTTCTCTAATATTTGGTATCAACTAGGATTTCATCTCAATGATCCATCAACGGATTCTAGAGTAAAGTAAGATTGAACTTCCCTGTTTCAGTTAATTCAACTTCTTCTCTTCATAAGCAAAATGAAATAAAAGAAAAACAACTATGTGCTCAATTATGTTCAAGGTCAAAGATTTAAATCAAAGTACCCACAAAACTTTGCTTAACATAAAAGAAATTTTTGAAAATTTTTCTCAAAACTATCCTCAATCATAAATTTTAGAGTCATAGAGAATTCAATCGTACTCAAATACATACATGGTAAAAGAATCAAACAACTCATGACTTATAAAATCACAAGTAAAATAAAATAAATAACAAACAAAAAGACCAAATGACTGTAGGAGTTTACACCCTCAAACTTAAACTAAAAAATATCCTCATTGTAATGCAAAAGTGAAAATGATTGAAGAAATGAAAGGAACTTCCCTAGTTTTATGGTGAATCAGCCATAGTTTATAATTTTCAGCTCTTTATCCATGCTAAATAAACCTACATCAAAATTCAAATTATTAAAAAAAATAATAAAGATATTAAAAAATAAAAGAAGAAAAGAAATTTCTATAGGTTGCCTCCCATAAGCGCTTGTTTTAAAGTCTACAGTCAGACTTTTCAATCTTCATCAATTAGGATCTTCAAGAGGAATAAATGTATAGTTCATCTCCACTTGTTCTCCATAGTAGTGCTTCAATCTCTGACCATTAACTTTGAATATATTCTCTGTCTTGTCCTTCAAGTCTATTACTCCAAAAGAGAAAACTTTATTAATTGTATAAGGACCTGTCCATCTTTATTTTAACTTACCCGGGAAGAGTTGAGTCGTGAATTGAAGAGTAAAACCTGCTGTCCTGGTGCAAACTCACGCCTAAAAATCTGTTTGTCATGCCACTTCTTCGTCCATTCTTTGTAAATCTTTGCATTTTCATATGCATCATTCCGAAACACATCCATCTCATTCAATTGAAGAAGTTGCTTTACCCCTACTACCTTCAAATCAAAATTAAACTTTTTTATAGCCCAATAATCTCTATGCTCCAACTTCACGGGAAGATAACATGCATTTCCAAACACTAATCGGTAAGGAGACATCCCAATAAGTATTTTAAAGGCTGTACGGTATGCCCACAAAGTATCATCAAGCTTCTTTGCCCAATCCTTTCTATTGGTGTTGACCATCTTCTCAAGTATGTTCTTGATTTTTCGATTTGAAATTTCAGCTTGGCCATTCATTTGAGGATTGTAGGTAAGTGTTATCTTGTGCTTCACACCATATTTAGAAAGAAGATTATCAAACAACTTGCTGCAAAAGTAGGTCCATTCATCACTAATAATAGCTCGTGGAGTGCCAAATCTTGTGAATATATTCTTATGCAAAAATTTGAGCAATACCTTTGCATCATTTGTTGTTGTAGCAACTGCTAACAAGATATAAACAAAACCAAAAGAAGGAGGAAAAGGCCCCATAAAATCTATTCTCTAAATACCAAATAACTCAACTTCTAAGATATTTTTCAATGATAACTCCTGACGCCTTGAAATATTTCTCATACTTTGACACCGGTCACAAGTTTTTACCAAAGTATCACTATCACGAAAAATAAAAGGCCAAAGGAAACCACTTTGAAGTACCTTAGCTGTTGTTTGGGTTGCTCCAAAGTGTCCTCCATATGATGATGAATGGCAATAATGGAGAATGGCTTGCATCTCTTCTTCTGGCACACATCTTCGAATGATTTGATCAGGGTATCTTTTGAACGGCAAAGGCTCATCCCAAAGATAATATTTCACATCATGCAGAAACTTCTTGCATTGGTGGTAAGTAAGATCTGGTGGCAGTACTTTACAAGTTAGGTAGTTTACAACATCAGCATACTAAGGAAACTTGATCTCACATGCAAACAATTGCTTATCCGGGAATGCTTCTTGGATCACTTAATATGATCTTTCTTCCTCTTGCTCCAGCCGGGAGAGATGATCAGTAACTGAATTTCGTTTCCTTTCTTATCTCAAACCTCCAAATCAAATATTTGAAGAAGCAGGATCCAACGAATTAGTCTAGGCTTAGCATCCTTCTTGCCAAACAAATAGCGAAGTGCTACATGATTAGTGAACAGTATCACCTTTGTACCAATGAAGTAAGACCGAAATTTGTCACAAGCAAACACCACAGCAAGCATCTCCTTCTTAGTTGATGTATAATTTAATTGAATTTCATTCAATGTACGGCTTGCATAATAGATGGACCTAAACAGTTTGTCTCGCCTTTGTCCCAACACTACTCTAATTGCAAAGTCACTTGCATCACACATGACTTCAAAAGGTTGACTCCAATCAGGTACAATCATAATTTGACGCCGGACAGGATAGCGATTATCCTGCAGGCTAGTTCCAACAGATGATTCACAGGAGAAAATTCGCCCAAAACCAAAGAGAAAAGTCTCTAGAGTTTAACGGAATATTATAAAATCAAGCAATCATCCCAAAAAATCAGTCCACAAGCCGGACTTTTATAGCAAAAAATCGTGTTTATCCGAATTTTGCCAAAAATAGCAAAATCTCGAAAATCACTCTAAATTGAAATTCGAAATAAAATAAGCAATCCGCAAAAAATCCAGCCCAAATCGAATTTAAAATAACTTCCTAACTGACAAGTGAAATATTACCATAAATAGTAAAAAATAACTAAAACTAGTGATTCGGAGGGGAAAATAGCAGAATTCAAGGTTGAAAAAAGGCACATGGAGCCATGCTCATGTGGACGGCATGCGTGCCGAAAAGAGCTTTCCGAATTGGGGTCTTATGTGCGATTCCGACACCCGTAGCCAAAGTTATGGCCAAAAGACTGAAACGCACTCAAAACGGCCCCAATGAGGAACATATCACAATCAATTCCCACATTTGTGCTGATCTGCCAACTCATGGTATCTCAGCGCCATCAAGGTGCAATCTAACAGCTCAGCATCATTTGTCTCGGATCCCCCTGCATCATAATTGGTGCTGAAATTAGTTTCTCCTTGGTTACATTAAAGGCCTGCAAACAAACAGCATCAAAGTCAAATGCAGAATTTTTTTCAAGAAAATTACATAAAGGTTTAGAGAGTTTAGAAAAATCCTTTATAAATCTTCTATAAAATCCCGCATATTCCAAAAAGCTTCTGATTCCCTTCATATTCTTTGGAGGTGGTAGTTTTTCTATGGTTGCAATTTTAGCTCTATCAACCTCAATTCCTTTAGATGACACTCTATGGCCAAGTACGATCCCTTCTTGCACCATGAAATGGCACTTCTCTCAGTTTAGGACATGATTTTTATCTTCACATCTTTGCAAAACAATGGCTGAATTATGCAAACAATGATCAAAAGATGTACCAAAAATTGAAAAGTCATCCATGAAAATTTCCATTATATCTTCTGTCATATCAGAAAAGATAGCCATCATGCAACGTTGAAATGTTGCTGGAGCATTGTACAATCCAAAGGGCATCCTCCTAAAAGCAAATGTTCCATAAGGGCATGTAAATATAGTTTTCTCCTGATCTTCAAGGGTTATGGCAATCTAGTTATACCCCAAATAATCATATAAGAAGCAATAATTGGAATACCCAGCCAATCGATCCAACATTTGATCAATGAATGGAAGTGAAAAATGATCATTCCTTGTTGCTTTGTTCAACTTGCAGTAATCCATGCATACACGGCAGCCCGTGACTGTTCTTGTAGGAATAAACTCATTATTGTCATTTTTCACCACCGTCATTCCACCCTTTTTTGGTACAACCTACACTAGACTTACCCATGAGCTATCTGAAATAGTATAGATAATTCCAGCATTGAGGAGTTTCAAAATTTCAGCTCTCACAACTTCTTTCATTGTTGAATTTAATCTTCTTTGGTGCTCGATCGTCGGTTTGTAAAGTTCCTCCATTAAAATCTTATGCACGCAAATGGAAGGACTTATACTTTTTATGTCAGAAATAGTCCATCCCAAGGCTATTCTATGCTCCCTTAACACACGCAGCAACTTTTCATCTTCTTCGGGTGTGAGTGATGCAGCAACAATAACTAGAAATGTATAACTATTACCCAAGAATGCATAGCGATGATGCTCAGGTAATTGCTTCAACTCCGGAGTTATAGTTTGCTGCAGCTTTTCTTTAGAAATCACAGAATTCATCTTTGCTACCATCGGATCTAGCCTCCCCACTTCATTACTAAGTGATATAACCTGCTGCAATGCTCCCAAGGCAAACACATAGTGGAGAAATTCTTCACTAACAAAAGGTAAATCAGATTCACAAACAGCAGAGTTATTAAAATCATAAGCATGAGATGAAATGGTGATACATCATTCTAGGTGATCGGCTAGCATATCTTTTTAAAAGGCTTCTTCTACACATTGCTTAATGAAATCTACCCGAAAGCAAGTACTTGGATCTTCTGAAAATTTCATAGCTTGGTAAATGTTGAACATAACCTCTTCTTTATTAACTCTAAATGTTAATTCACCATTTTGAACATCAATTAAAGCCCTTCCCGTAGGCAAGAATGGTCAGCCAAGAATTAGTGGGACTTCTTCATCTTCCTCCATATCTAACACCACAAAATCAGCAGGAAAAATAAATTTATCCACCTTTACCAATACAGATTCTATGATTCCACTAAGATACTTGATGGATCGATCTACTAGTTGCAAAGAAATTGTTGTTTGCTTCATCTCTCCAAGTCCTAATTTCCTGCAAATAGAAAGTGGCATAAGATTAATATTAGCACCAAGATCACATAAAATTTTACCAAAAAAATAAATTTCCAATAGTGCAGGTAAAGTGAAACTCCCCGGCTCTTTTAATTTTTGAGGCCATTTTTTTTTTTAAGAATGGCACTGCATTCTTCAGAAAGTTTCATTGTTTCAAACTCCTCCAACCTTCTCTTTTTAGAAATAATGTCCTTCAGGAATTTGATATAGTTTGAAATTTGTTCCAAGGCATCTGCAAAAGGAATATTTATGTTAATTTTTTTTAAAATATCCAAAAACTTAGAAAATTGCTTATCTAATTTTTACTTTTGAAAACGTTAAGGATAAGGAAGTGGAGTAGAGAGAATAGATGGATTGTTGGGAAATGAAATTGTTGGAGGCATGTCAGTCTCTTTTAGTGTATCATTAACAATCTCCTCTTCTTCTACTTTATTCTTACTTTGGTCATTGTTCGCAACTGTAGGGGTGAACTTGCTTTCCTTTGATGGTGACCTCTCAATTTCTCTACCACTCCTAAGTGTGATGGCCTTACATTGTTCCTTTGGATTCACTTCTTTGTTGATAGGAAAAGCTCCTCTTTGCTGGGCATTGATGGTCGCCCAATTTGCACTTCAAGATTTTTCATAGTGACTCTCATATTGCTACAATGAGTCTCAATGTTGTCAAACCGTGAATCAGTTTTTTTAAACCTTGCATAAACCTTGCATTTGTCTCCTGAACAAAGGAAACCATGGCATCCTCAAGTGACATCTTCTTCTCAATTGGTTGCTATCAAATCCTCGAGGAGGTTGAGGTTGCAACACATTCTTTATATTTCCATATGACAAATTCTCATGATTTCGAAACCCTGGATGGTAGTAATTTGGTATAGGATTACCACAATAGTTGTAGTTTCGATTGTTGATGTATTGAACTTGTTCTTGACTCGCTTCATTACTTGGAACTGTCATACTTGTAGTTGCAACATATTTTGCACTGTGTGGAATCCTTTGGGCTGTCAAAACTAAAATCTGATGAGATAGAGTAGTAACTTGAGCTGAAAGGGCTGCTAATGGCTCCAATTCATGAATTCCAACAACTTTCTTAGCCATAGTTCTTTCAGTTGGCCATTGATAGTTGTTTGAGCCCATTTCTTCCAAAAGAGAAGTAGCACCCTCAACTGTCTTTGACATCAAAGTTCCACCAGAAGCAGCATCAACTATAGTTCGAGTTTGCCCATTTAACCCATTATAGAACATCTGAACTTTCAACCAATCTGGCAATCCATGTTGAGGGCAGCGTCGAATCAAATCTTTAAACCTTTCCCACGCTTCATAAAGTGACTCAAAATCATTTTGCTTGAATTGACCAATCTCACTCTTGAGTTGGGCTGTTTTTGCAGGTGGAAAGAATTTAGTAAAAAGCTTTTCAGCCATGTCCTGCCAACTAGTGATGCTTCCCGGTTGTAGAGATTATAACCAACCTCTAGCCTTGTCCCTCAAAGAAAAAGGAAACAATCTAAGTCTAATAGTGTCTTCAGTAACACCATTAATCTTTACAGTATCGCAAATCTCCAAGAATATCGCTAAATGAATATTGGGATCATCAAGTGGCGATCCGTTGAATTGAGATTGCTGCACCATGCTAATCAAGGCTGGTTTGAGCTCAAAGTTGTTGGCATTAATAGTCAGGCGTCTTATACCCGAAGTAGTTGTCATTCACAATTGGCCGTACATAATCCTTCAAGGTACGTGGCAGTGCATCATGTTTTCCGTTAGCCATGGCTAGTATTTTATTTTTTCTTCATGATCTAAGAGTTCTTTCAATCTCCGGATCAAAATGAGTAATGTCACAAGGTCTAACACGGCGCATCCAACGTCAAAAGCACACCTGTAGAGCAAAATAAAATAAAATATAAAGATAAAATAAAATAAAATTCTAAATTAAAACCAATATTACTTTTTATCGATATTGGCAAAAAATAAGAATAAATCAATCTCTGACAACGATGCCAAAAACTTGATCGGTGCAAAATTGCAAGTGCACAGTATCATAATTTTATAGTAAAGTGATGATAAGACCTCACAATGCTTTACTCGTCTAACTAATTGAATTTAATTCTCTCTGTTTATCAGCAAATCTCTAATTCATCCAAAAGCTTTTTTTGATAATCAATTGGAAATTATTTTTGTTCATCATTTTATACAAGAATATGCAAATTAATAAAGTAAGAAAGCAATAAGACCAATAATTTTAATACTATATAGGCTCATAAAAGTCTTTCGTTCTCTATAATTACCTATGCTGAAATATCCAAAATCTATCATATAATTCCCTCTTTCGATAGCAAATCACAAGATTAAAATCATCTAATTAATGGCCAGTTAATTAAAAGTAATAAATTTAGAATAAATCAAATAAACAAAGAAAGAATTACTTAAATTATCATAGAAAATCAGGCATAGTTTTAAACTAGATTACATCATTTTTCTAGAATAAAGAAAATTTAGTTCATGCTAAAAATTAAATTCAACATAAATGAATTCACCATAATTTTTTTGAGAATATTGAAAGGAAAATTCATATTAAAAAATACTTCTCGCATTTGCAACTCTCAGTCACAATAGTGTCTTCACAGTCACAACTCCTCTTCCAAACCAAAGGAAATTAATTTTCTGAATCTGTCCCTCTATTGCGTCCTCCAAGAGAAACAATTATTTTCCAAAAAATGTAGTCCGTCTGTTGCATCCCAGCTTATGCATCCTTTTTCGGGTCCAAGAGTCCAGCTTGCATACCATAAATCCAAGAGCGGTGCTACTCTGCCGCCCAGAGTGCACCGCTCATTTTGACCGCACGGTCATTTTTTATTTTTATTTTTTTCATTTTTCTTTTCATATTTTTTTAATATATTTAAACATTTTTAAAAAATACAAAAAAATATCAATACACTTAAAATCACTTCCTTAATCACTAAGTAAAAAAAAATAAAAAAAAAATTTTGTGACCAGTCAACGCCTACCATAAAATCCAATCTTCCTATGGACCGAGTCAACGCCTACCATAAAATCCAAAGGGCCCGCATACCTCTCGCATATTTGATCCCTTCATCATTTTTTTATTTTTTTAATTCTTGAATTTTGAACTTTTTCAACATTTTCCAATATCTAATCCAGCTTTCCATTTCTCACATGCATGTCACTTTTTCATACACCATCCAAATTTTCAGCCTTTTCAAATTTTGATCTTCAACATCTCTTGCTTCTTCTTCTTTTTTCTAGATTTCTCTATTCAGTCTTGCCCTTATAATTGGATAAACCTGTATTTAAATGAGAGAGATTCCAAAAATGATAAGCTATTAAAATTTAGATATTTCATTTCTTTGCATCTAAAATAAAATTTAAAGACAACAATGAAGCCTAAAAATGACAAAAATAAATAAAATTAGACTAAATTTTAAAGTTATGAGGTGATAAAATATATTAAATTATGCAAATCATCAAGAGTGTCATCTATGAATCTAGCATGTCAAGCCAACAAATGAACTGCCTCATTTCCTTGTCGTCCAATATGAGTCCCTTCATAGGCTATGAAACTATGAAGGAGAAGCTCAATTTGCACAATCAAATAATTCTAACTTGATAAATCATAAAGTAGAACCTCTTGCTTGAATTGCATCAATAACCACCAATGGGAAAAAACCACCTTCCCCATTTTAGAGAGAGAACATCCAACTTCTCTCTAAAACCCACCAACGTCAAACCTGCTCAAAGGAGGGTGGAGCTTCGGCTCCTACCTCCTCCTACCTCCCTCCTTCCTCCTCTCTCTTCTCTCTAGTTTTTTTTCTTTTCTTTTTTCACCTTTTTTGTTTTTTCAAGCCAAAGAAAGGCAAAAGGCCGATCTATAGCTCTCAGGCGCCTAGCGGCTACCACACGCCCCACCACAGGATTCCCAAGGCGTCGATCCTTCTCCGGCACTAAGCTCCTAGGGTGGTGTATATCCCTCACGCGCCATGACAACCTTTGTTTTGTGTTGTTTGTTCTCTGTTTTCCTATGTGTTTCCCATATTTTTATGTTTTCTAGTATTTTCTGTGTTTTAGATTGTAATAGAAAAAAAATAAAAAATAAAAAACATTGTCTCTAAGACTCAAGGTTCGTAGAGTATGTATTCCACTCCTTGGGATTGTGAGAATTGTTACTATCGTAGACGGTGTTCTAAGACAGAGTGTTGTCTCTCAAATGATTTGTCTAGAGAGGTTTTACAAAATTAGACAAGACCATTTCAGTTACAAAGGAATTTGTGTACTGGAGAAGTTGAAAATCTGTAGTTGGCTTGTAATTCTCAAGTCAAAGTTGTAATGTCTCTTTTATGAATGAATGAACAATGTTTTTCTATTTAAAAAGAAAAACCACCAATGAATCTCCTAAAATCAAATCAGAAAAACTCATATTCAAAACCATCTATAAACCTTGGAAGGCAACCATAGCTTCTATATCATCAACTTCAAACACACCAACTTCTTTATGACACATAGTCAATAAAACCTCACATTTATCATCACAGACAATCACCCCAAGTCCCAAATTACCAGAAGATTGAAACAACGCACCATCAAAGTTAAGTTTAACCTTATCTTATGATGGTGGAATCCATGAGAATACACGTTCTTTACTTGCTAGCAAATGATGAGACTTAACTGTTACATAACTCTGAGTATAGGCAACACAGTTATCCACCATATCCATAACCCCACAATCATATTGCTTAAATAAACAATGGTTCCTATATTTCCAAAGACCCCAAGCGATAGTAAGAAAAATTGGAACACTACCAAAATCAGCTAACATAAATTCTCATACCAAATTTTGAAAATCAAAAACAATATCCAACATAACCATAACCTTAGGAAATCGGGTAAACCAAATTGCATGAGAAGCTAAATATTGAAAGAGAGCATGACTACTAGTTTCAAAAGCCAACTTACAGTGGGTACACAAATCAAAAGAAATGATACATCATTTCAATAAATCCATCTTTGTAGGCAAGTTACCTTGGCAAGCCCTTCATGCAAAAGTCTTCACCTTATTAGGTAGTGTTAACTTCCAAAATTTCCTCCAAAAAGCAGACCTTCGTTGGGAATCTAAAGTATCAACATTAAGAACTGCAGATGAATCATGATAAATTCATCAACAAATGAAAGCCAGACCTCAGAGAGTAAATATCATCTTTGGTATCTTTCCAAAGGGAAAAGTATCTGATCTTCACAAATCTAGGGAAGTATAGGAACATTTAAAATTTGATCAAATTCAAAGGGTGAAAAGTTGCATGCACTAAGGTTTGGTTCCAAGCCCTTGAATGCTAATTCAACAAATTCAACAAGCAACTAACATTAGCATCAAATGGTAAGAGGTGATGGCAAGGCAGAAACTTATGCAATGAAGAAATTGGGATCTTGCAAAACCTCAATTTTATTGCCATGTTCAACAAACGATAAGTTCAACAACACATGATAGCCAAACCTCACAAAATAAATACCATCCTTGGATTTTCACAAATTTAGGGGAGTATAGGAACATTTAAAATCTGATCAACTTTAAATGGTGAAAAAACTGCATGCACTTAGGTTTGGTTCCAATTCTTGGAATGTGATTCAGCAAGCAACTAACATTAGCATCAGATGATAAGAGCCGATGGCAAGGCAAAAACTGATGCAATGAAGAAATTGGGGGCTAGTTATCTTGCCAAACCCAAATTTTATCCCCTTATCCAACAAATGATAAGTTTAACAACAAATGATAGCCAGATCTCACAGGATAAATACTATATTTTGTATGTTTCTAAAGAAACTGATCTTCACAAATCTATGGGAGTAAAGGAATATTTAAAATTTGATCAGCTTCAAAGGGTGAAAAAACTGCATGCACTAAGGTTTGGCTCCAAGTCCTCGAACACTAATTCAACAAGCAACTAACATTAGAATTAGATGAGTTGATGGCAAGGCAAAAACTAATGCAATGAAGAAATTGGGAGCCAATTATCTTGCCAAACCTGAATTTTATCCCCCTGTCCAATGCGCCACCGACACCCATGTTGCAAAAGATGTTTAGCTACAAATATGGTGGTTCTTCATGCATAAGAAGCGTAATGTCCTAAATTAGAACTCAAAAAATCTGACTTTGGAAAGTATTTAGCCTTAAACACTTTATAGAACAAAGAATGAGTAGCATGCAATAACCTCTAGCCTTGTTTTGCAAGTAAGGAAATATTAAACAATTCTAAATCCTTGAAACCCATCCCACCATGAAATTCCGAAGTACATTGTTTATTCGAACTCACTAAATGAATTTTGCGTTCATTACCATGTTTACCCCACTAAAACGTTGCATACATCGCTTCAAGTTCTTTACAAAATGAGTTAGGTAATTTAAAATAACTCATAGTGTATGTTGGCAATACCCAAACAACTGCTTTGATCAAAATCTCTCTAACAACTTAGGAAAACAATTTTTCCTTCCAACCTTGCAACTTCCTCCAAACCCATTCTTTGAGCTCCTTAAAAGTACCAGTACGAGATTTGCCAATAAAAGATGAAAGGCCCAAGTAGCGATCATGATGTTGCAATGAGTTAACATTACAAAGTTCTTTAATATCATTAACCACCTGATCTGCAACATCTATGCTCATTAACAAATTAGTTTTGTCCAAATTAATTTTCTGACTAGATGCAAACGCATAAAGTTGAAGTAAACTTTGAAGACACTTATTTACAGCATTTGGTACTTGACAAAAAACTAAACTATCATCTGCAAAGAATAAATGAGTGACAGGAGGAGCACCTGAACACATCTTGACACCCCTAAGCAACCCATAACGTTTAGCAGGCTAAAGAAGAGTAGATAGTCCTTCAGCACATAACACAAATAGGTAAGAGGATAAAGGATCACCTTGTTGCAGACCTCTAGATGTACCAAAAGATGAAGTATGAATCCCATTAAGAAGAGCTTTGAAAGTAACAGAAGTTAAACAAGACATAACCAGCGCCACCCATTTTGAGTTGAGACCCAGTTTAAACAAATCTTGCTAAAGAAAAACTCATTCCACTCTATCATAGGTTTAATTCATATCAAGTTTCACCGATATAACACATTTTTTTCTTCTTATTTTCTTCCGAACAGTATTTATTGTCTCAAACCATTATGGACATTATCAGTAATGAGTTGCCCCGGTATGAGAGCACATTGACTATCAGAAATCACAAATGGCAAAATAGATGTAAGTTTATTAGCAATAACCTTGACAATAATCTTATAAACTACATGGCATAAACGGATAGGTCTGTATTCAATTATTCTCTTGGTTAATTCTTTTTCGTAATAAGAACCAAAAAGGTCTCATTTTATGTGGACCTATCTTATTTCCTTATTAATCTTGTCATATTTTCTTCTAGTACAACTTGGAATGGGAACAAGCAAAGGCTGCCTAATTTATTTATTTTTTTTATCTTGTTTGTCATGTAATTGATTTCAATTTATGTTGTTCTAGCTTATTTGGTTGTTGTTGTAGTTGGGAACAATATTAGGCTTGTATTTGAGTAGTTGGTTATACTTTCCATTTATAATTTATTCAGCAGTAATGATTGGATGATGGACATTGCCAGTGAATCATGATGGCTCATGGTTGCTCTTACTTATTAGTTATTATTTGGGACATTGAGTGTAAGCTTAGGCCTTGGCTAGATATATAGTTGAACAATCATTTTATTATTTTTAGTTGATCTGAGACTCTAATATGAAATCATGGTTGATACTATATCAAGAATAGTCTAAATGGCCTATTATATAATTCTAAATTTTTTTTAATTTTTTCAAGTTTGCATATCATATGAAATGCTTTTAGTTATATTTTTTTTATTTTTTCATATAAAAGAATTTTTTTTTTTTTTGGTACCCTTTTTAGTAAAATTGAAACTTGAATAAACTACCCAAAAAAAAAAAATCTATTATATGTAAAATGAGCTAAATAAAATTTAAAAAAATTAGAAACTTAAAATTTCCCAATACTAAACACTTTTCTACATAAATCTCCTGCCCACTCGACCCATCATACGCATCTCAAACCGCAGAAAATCGCATTTTGAAAGGAATTTTCTTATTTATCCATCTTTACTGTGATGAAGTACACACGTTTGTAATCATTATTATTATGGTTTTTTAGGGACCATTTTATCCCTTTATAATCGTGTTAGCATCCTTGAATTTCCATTTTCCATCCCATGTTCTAGATCACGTGGGGGTTAATAAGATAATACATTAATAACATGAAGTTAGGTTTCAAGGACGACTGGTTTTAGACAACTTTTCCCTGCCATGTCCCACCCCCCACCAAAAACAACTTTTGGACAAAAATAAATTATATAAAATAATTTTAATAATTATATATTTTTTATAATAAAATAAATTTATAATTTTACAAACTATTTCAAGCCACATTAATATTTTACACGTTTGATTGTCGACCGATTGTAAAGAAAATATTATTTACTTTTCTTTGTAAAAACCAAAAACAATGATGTGACCTGTGTTTTTTTTTTTTAATTTATTTGGCACCAGCTAAAATAATCATGTCCGAAGGTCAAAAGGACAGAAATAAAAAAAGAGTATAAATAAATAAATAAAACACAGCATGTTTCACGTGTTCAATGTCCAGGTCGACCGAAGCTGACGGCCATTTAGGAT
The DNA here is from genome assembly GCA_011037825.1 of Carya cathayensis. Classification (NCBI taxonomy): domain Eukaryota; kingdom Viridiplantae; phylum Streptophyta; class Magnoliopsida; order Fagales; family Juglandaceae; genus Carya; species Carya cathayensis. Next base: position 1,086,377 of record QGSO01000372.1, read on the forward strand.
CCAATGAAAATAAATATAAAAAGAAAAAAAGGAGTAAATTATGGTCCATCAAATCAAAACGTAGCAAATCAACATTATCACATGTTGCAGGCGATTTTATTAAAAAGGAGACATCGTTTTCTATTTCAATCATGTAGAAAATATCTTTCTGGTAAGCTCTTATCAAAATTGACATTTTTTCTTGTTTAAAATGAGATTTTTTTTTTCCCTCTGTTATGTATAAATGGATGTCGTGCATGTTTATAATATAATATAAATAATTAAACATATATATATTCTCATCAGTATAAATTTTTAGAACAAATAATAATTTTACATAATATTAAAAAAGAAATCATTAATTCGAAATTAGAACATTGAGTCTACAATATATTAAAAATATAATACAAATAATTAAATCTATATTTTTTTTATTAATTTAAAATTTTGAAATAAATAATGATTTCAAAACCTAGAAAATTATAATATGTGTAAATGTAATTTTGATCAGCCAGGTATGAAGATGCCAAGACTGATTGATCAAGAGACCAAAAATCATGTAAGAATTCTTCCAACCAAACAGACTTTTAATAATGCATACCAATGACTACAGCTATAGCTGAGATATAAAGTGAACGTGGAATCATAGATATTGAAAACATGTGTTGGTGGTTTTATATATATATAATTATTTGGTGTGCTTGAGATATTCTTTGTATATATACAAGTCTTTGATTATGTATTATATTGTTTTTTTAGAGAAAAATTGCATGAGTTGGTAATTATAAGAAATAAATATTTTTCTGAGATCAATTTTGGTTGGCTGGCCTGATTAGTACTTAGTCGTATTGTATTTTTCACATAATGCATATTTTTCATATGAATGGAATAAAAAAATAATTAAAATTTCGGAAAAATGTTTTATGGAACTAAAAAAAAAATGGAGATCGAGTTACTGGTAAAAAAATAAATAAAAACAATCTATTCTATGACTTAAAAAAAAAAATCAAAAGATGAACAGATTGCAAACCCCATATCCATATGATATTTCTAGACGCAGATGTTGTCGTCGGCATGAAAGAAATAAAACATGGATCAGGATATGGAGTTAGTTATGCATGTGCGGTAGGAAATAAATATGAGTTAATTAACGAAGCGAGTCAACAACAAAGGCATTAATTAGCGGAGATTTTAAAATAATGTCTCAAGTTAATTTCTAATGTAAAGATAAGTACAGTTTAGACTAAAGTAAAGATACATACAGTTATGAAATACGTAAGTTTTGTATAATCGTTTTGAAAAAAAGTAGAGTCTATTTTTAAAAAAATTAATTTTTTTTTATATGAGTCCTGTATTTATTTTTATTTTTTTTAAAATAATTACATAATACTTGCACATTCACGAATGCAATCATCATTTCTCTTATTTCTATCTATAAATACGTTGTTGATGAAGGCAAGCCATTTCATCCTATTCTCTTACGTTAAAACAAAAACAAAAAAAAATGTAAGAGGCTACAGTAAAAATAGAACTTTCACGGCTACCATGAACTTGTCGCGAAAGTCTACTTGAATGGGCAATAAAGTAAAGAAATGTCTACTCAATTCTATGATTCGCTTGAGCTGAATTCGAATATTGATTAATAGTGATCGATTAATTGAATATTAGAAAATGCCAACGGTCAGCATTCAAAGTATGACAAGGTCTCCCACCATAAATTCATCGATGATGTTAAAGATACATATACATATATATATATATATATGTATCGAGTTAGTCTAGATAGAATTTCTATTTAAAGACTGTTCATGTAAGTTCATATATTTATATTTAAAAAAAATTAAAATTATAGTAATATCATTTTTAAAATGACGCTTTTTTTGCTTTTACCTCATTCATTAATGAGACTATACAAGCAATCTTCCATTCATAATTGCAAATAAAATTTCTCTATATATATTATATATGAGAATATTTTCACACAAGCACAATCGATTTCTCCTAAATATCGCCTTCTAATAGAGATGTACCACGTAGACAATACATGTTAACAACTGTGCGACCGCATTGTAGAGGGAAAAAAATTTCCTCCATTCCGACTTAAGCTCTGTTTAGATGGTAGAGTATTTTGAGAACACTTTATTATTATTTATTATTTTATTATCATTATTAATCTATTTTTTATTATTTTTTACTATTATTTACTATTTTATCATTAATTTTTTACTACTATTATATAATATTTGAAATCACTTTACTATTCAAATGCAACCTTAGACTATTCATGAAAAAATTAGAAATTTCTATAACTCTATAGTCTACATCTCTCGAATACGTATGAAAACACGGAAACAACGAAAACAATAATTAAAAAAAATATATATGTAATTAATTTATTGACAACCAAATGAATCGCTGGCACGCAAAGAAGTACATTTTTCCAGCTCGTTGTCTCATAATACTAAATCTGTGTTACCAAAAATAAAAATAGGAGTTATAGTTATAATTGTACAAATGTCGTGTATATATTTTTAAAAAATTAAAGAAATATGATATTTATATAAAAAAATTAATTTTTTAATAATAAATCACACTCTTTTTCAAAACGATTACATGGTACTTGTGTATCTTACGTAGCATTAATTAAATTTATCGATTAAGTTCCGTCGATTTTAAAAAAATATATAGATATACTAACTTAAATCCTAATATTCTCTCAATAATTTTTTCCCACATTAATTAATTTATCTATTAATTTTCATCTATTTGGCTTATTTGACATAATTATTTTTTCTAGATCGGATCTTATACTCCCAACTCCAATTTTCATTTCAATTTTGACTTTAATCGTTTATTTTGTATATTATGATGGATCTTGAGACAATAAATTGAAATTAAATAATATCCTTTCACAATTCTCTCCCTACAAGTATGGATAAGAAAACATGTTAACTAATTGAAGGAAAATGCTATCTATAATTATAATTTTATTTATATAACTATAGTGATGTGTTAGCTATTGAAATTTAAATTTTTTAAAAAATATATTAATAAAATAGAATTGTAACTTAATATATGTAATATTATGTATAAAATTATAGGTATGTTAAGGATTCTATATGCTTATCATAAAAATATGCTATTTCAGGCATATCTTTAGAGGTTGTTTGGATTGAAAAATATTCTCAATTTATTTCATCTTATTATTATAATTTTTTTAAAAAATTTCTACATAAAATATAATAAACAAGTCATTTTTTTAATCTTAAAATAATAATAATATTCAAACAATATTTTACTCAACTTTCATCTAAAACTATTTCATCTCATCTCACTATTCAAATAACCTCTAAATTGTTTTTTTTTAAATAATAATAATTTCTTTATCTTAGTCTCCCATTATAAGTTTTTTTTTAAATAATATTTTTTAAATAATAATATATTATTTATTAAATATGAAAAGATAATAATTATTAGTTAAAAGAATAATATTATTGTTTTTTTTTAAAAGAGCGAATATTATTTTTCTATTTTCAATTGGATAAAGGAGATAAGGATAAATCGGAAAAAAATAGAGATAAAAACACTATTTACTGGCTTATCTAATCTGTTATTTCCCAAAGTGAGCAACGAGCACTACACCCTTCTCTCTCCTCTCTCTCTCTCTCTCTCTCTCCCTTTCTGTGAAGGTCTCGTCTTTAAGAACGGGTTTTGGGGGATCTTTCTTCGTGTTGGTGGATGCGATTTTTTTCAACAATTGAAACTTTCTTCTTACTCTATTTCTTCGTGCCCACTCTCTCTCTCTCTCTCTCTCTCTCTCTCTATCTTTCTCCACAGATTTTCTCTCTCTACACCTGCTCTCTGTGAATTCCCCCTCTACCCATTTTTTCTTTTGTTTTATCTAAAGGTTCATGAACGTGTCCCTTCTGTGCGAAGCTGTAAACTCCGTGGCTCTCTCCTTTTGTTGGCATTCTGTGTTGCAAGACTGCCTTGGTTTGTGTCGATTCTGATTAGTTTTGGCTTTAATTTCTGTTTTGTTAAGCTTGATCTGATAAAAAAAATAAAAATCACTGGCTGAAGCGAGTTGGTTTCGTATTGGTAATACTAAATGGCTTTCTGATTCATTTCGGGTCTTGATTTTTTAATATGGAAAGGATTTGTTATGGAAGCGTTTTTATCGCATCTTTGGATATGGCAAAAAGTGGTATCTGCAATAGATCTTACTACTTGGCCTCTCTCTTTTAACATGCCTTTTTCAGCTTTTCAGTGTTTTTGTGATTAAATTATAGGTTAAAGGTAGTGGAGATTATTGTCATTGGTTCTTCTCCGAGTCTGTTACAAAAAGTATCTTTTGTTGGTCTTTGAGAATTGAATTCCAATTTGCTTCTTGCTGAATTCTGTACTTTTTTTTTTTTTTGGTTTTATATTTGGATTGATTCGTTGCACACTTCAGGAACTTTCAAGCGGTGAATTTGCGGATTGTTATGATACTTGGGATTTGAGTTCAGAATGGTCTGTGCTAATTGCTTGTAGACAGCGATTTAAAATTTCAAGAGAGAAGGGCGAATCAGCGCTTGGTCTGATGATTAGGCTGTGAATTCAGAAGGGTTCTATTCATTAGCTGAATTGAAGAGGTTAATCGGTGACTCGGTGGATTTATCTTCTATTCAGGCTGTGAAATCAGAAAGGTTTTTAGGATTCACCAAACAGTTTCTGACGGATCCGTCAATTGAGAATAGGGGGTGTGATTGCTTCGCTCCTCTGGAGTGCATATTAAATATAGTCAGGGCCCTCAGAATGGGGTCCTGCTTGTCTGCTGAAAGCAGGAGCCCCATCCCCGGTTCGCCGTTATCCCCTGCGGTGGGGTTCAGGAGGCGAAAGAACTCCAAGAAAAGGCTGAGCTCGCGGAATTCCTCCTTTGAGTATCGCAGGGACGAACCGCTTCATAGAATTCCGGGGAGGATGTTCTTGAATGGGTCTAGCGAAGTGGCATCTTTGTTTACCCAGCAAGGCAAGAAAGGCACAAATCAGGATGCCATGATTGTTTGGGAGGTGATCTCTTCCTCATCCTGTCATACTTATAAATTCTTTTTGGTCAAAATTTTGTAGTTTAGTCTATTTAGATTTGTTTATTTCGTTTCTTCAGTGGCGTGGCACGCAAAGTATTAATAAAATGCTATTTCTTCTTGGATAAAAGAAAATGTTCTTTTTGCAGTTACTCTCTAGTCAGTAGAATTCTAATGTAGTTGTCTGTAGCTTTGATTGGAATTTCAACTGATTTATTATTTCCTATTCAAGATGTATAATTTACTTCTTCAGTTTTCCAGTTCTTATTTTATCCGCATAACTTGCCTTCACGCTTGGTTAACCTTCATTTCATATATTTAAAGTTCGCCATAATGAGTATTTTGTTGCTTTTCTTTTTAAAAAGAAAAGTTACAACGTAAATTTCATGCGTTTGACGTTTTAGGTGGCCCCAACTAGCTGGGTGATGTGAACCCCAATTAATTTGCTTTGAGACCCAACAACAATATTGGAAAACAACTCCAAGAAAGCCAAACTCAGATTTATGGATGGAGAATTTAGACCCGATGAGAACCCGTTCCAAGAACCTAGATTATATCAAAATCTAGACCCATTGAAGAATCCGTCTCAAGAACCCAAATTACAAAGGAGGAACGCCACAAAGGTTTTGATTTACCTTTGATAAGTTCAAAAGTTCAAGAAGAACAAGAGGAGATAACTCAAACTCTCAAAGAAATTTCATCTATTCTGCCTCTCAAATGAGGCTATAAGTTGTTTAAATAGACAACCCCCAAAAACCCTAATGAAAGCGCCCGGGTACTGTAGCTACAGTGTCGTACGCCGCGCTACAGTAACTTCTAAACCCTAGTTAAATAATAAGTTTCCAAATAAACCCTTGGCCAAAATACAAGGCCTTCCCAAAGAAAACCCTAGTCCATTAGAAATAAGACATACGTGGGCCAAGCATCCTCAAGCCCACTTCTTCTAAACTATTAATAAAAGCCTTAAAACAAATTGAGAGTCTTAACAATAATAGGCCCTATCTCTAAGTCATGTCTTCCATAGCTTGTATCAAATGGATCAAAACCGGTTCTTCTTCCTTCAAGCCCATCTTGAGTATTGGGCCCTTCCTAGCTTCTTCCCAAGTGGATTGCACCAATCCTTGCATTGCTTCCTTGATCTTCTTGGCTCTTGATCTTGTAATTGGCCCATCTGGAACTTGCAAATGATCTTTAAGGATAGCTCCACCTTGGTTCCCATCACTGGGGCAATTGAATACGTATGTAGAAGTTAGTTAGACACCCATGGGGGTGCAGCATAGTGGTCAAAGGACGGGCTTGGGATGAGCTGTAGACACAAACATCCCGAGTTCAATTCCGCCTTGGGAGGCCTTTTGAATTACTTGACTCACAGTTTTGATGGGTGGGGTCATGTATTTGGATTTACTCCCGAGGGGTAGTTAAAAGTGCCAAACCTTGGTGATGTTCCATGTCATTGAAAAAAAAAAGGATTTTTTTTTTTTTTTTTTAATGTCAGAAATCAGTTTATTGTTTATTGTCCTCTGTTCCTCTTGATCTTCTTACTTGTAACACTCTGTATTGTGTAAACTGTAAAGAATGGTGGGTGGTGAATTGGATCCAACATTGCTTGGAAGGATAAGTTCTTGCCATTTTTAATGCATTCTAAGGGGATCCAATTGTAACCTTAACTAGTTCTTTTGGAGTATGGGCTCAAATGTGGCTTGAGCTTTCCCTAGGTTGTTACACTACTCTATAGATTAAGAATATCCGGTAGAATTGTCTATGTTATCATAATAATGCTTCTTACTTTGTATCCTCAATTGATAGTATTAATATCTTTGTTTGCTTGCTACTGATAAATATATAGATATATATATATATTTGTTTGCTTGCTAAATTGTCATTAACCAACTTTTTTAAACTGCGATTCTCAGAATTTTGGTTCCAGAACAGACACAGTTTTCTGTGGTGTTTTTGATGGCCATGGCCCCTACGGTCACATGGTTGCAAAGAGAGTGAGAGATTCACTACCTCTGAAGCTGAGTGCCCACTGGGAAGTGAACATAAAGAGTGATGATGTCCTCAAAGAGATCAGCCTTAATACTGCTGGAAGCGTGAACTCGGAAGATACTCCTTTCATATCTGCTGATGAGGAGTCCAGGCCATCTATTGATCTTGATGAAGCAGATAAACATCCTGAGATCTTTCAGGTTCTGAAAGAGTCATTTCTGAAGGCTTTTAGAGTGATGGACAGGGAACTGAGAATGCACCCAAGTATTGATAGCTTCTGTAGTGGGACAACTGCTGTAACTGTGATTAAGCAGGTTTTTCTCTTGTAACCCTTAGAAATTTAAAATTGAATTGGCATTTTGCATTATATTCTTAATGCTCACGGATGCATTGGCTGCCCTTTTAGGGTCAGGATCTTGTCATTGGAAATGTTGGGGACTCCAGAGCAGTATTGGGTATGAGAGACAAAGATGATTCTCTAATTGCAGTTCAGTTGACTGTGGATCTCAAACCAAATCTTCCAGGTCTTTCTCCCTCCCCCCTCCCCCCCCCCCCCCCCCCCCTTTTCTCTCTCTCTCTCTCTCTCTCTCTCTCGAATTATAAGAATCATTTTAATTCTTAAAGAACTTTTATCAATAAAAAAATAAAAAGGAAGCTTCAACTTTTTCCTCCCAAGTAATGTGGGATCCCATCAATCACTTTTCTATACACAATTACACTATATGGAGTAGTACAATAGGCTGCTGTCTTTAGAGTAACTTTTAGTTTTGTCATCATTAGAGGTTTTCACTTGTGGGGTCAAATGCAATGTTTGATTGAAGAAGTACTTGTATGGTTTTGGAGCTTATGTATTGAGTGTCACTTAAGAAATTGAGTCATCAGTTTGGGAGTTATAAATATTTTTAGGTGCAGGCGCCTGCTATGTTTTATTCTCATCGTGTCATCAAATTGGTCCTTTTGTTCTTCCGTCTCAGTTTATTTTTCACTGTATGAAATAGCGGTAGTGTTGTTGTAGCAGAAGTATTTGGGCATGTAACGGAAGAGCAAAGCATTACAATGTTCATAACACATGATCACTTAAAGTATGCCTAAACATTGTTGCTATGTTAATAATTAATTCTTAAATGACATTGTTCACATTTCCATTTTAATGTTGTCTTTACCTGTAAAAAAATGACATTGTTCACATATGTGATTAGTCTAGATAGCATTGTTGCCATGTTAACTATAATATTTTTGGTGCAGTTGGTAAGAAAGCAGTATTGAATAAGATCTTTTACTTTTGTAAGGAAATTGAATATTAGATGTCATAATACATGACGCCAAGTACTTGGCAAAGTAGAAGGTATTAATATTATTCAAGGTTGTTGAGGCACATTTTGTAAAATTGTGAAGGTCAAATCTATGAAAAGCCTAGAGAAAATTTCAATAATCCCTGGTGTTGACTTAACATTTATGACTGCACTAGTGATGTCTGTATTGGACCTAATGGTGTAGACTATTAAATGAATGAATTAGAAATAGAATGGCATTAATGGTCACGTTTGGAACAGGTGGGAGAAAATCTAAAAGCCCTTTTAAGTATTGAGATGCATTTACCAAGGCTGATTGGTGTGGTGGTACTGTGTAGTTGTTTTGTATAGTGTCAAAGCGACTTACCATGTTATGAAAAACCAGTATGTCTATTAACAAGGAGTTTGTTCAATTAAACGGTGTAGACTATTAAATGAATGAATTAGAAATAGAATGGCATTAATGGTCAGGTTTGGAACGGGTGGGAGAAAATCTAAAAGCCCTTTTAAGTAGTGAGATGCATTTACCAAGGTTGACTGGTGTGGTGGTATTGTGTGGTTGTTTTGTAGTATTTCTTTCTTTTAGGGATCGGACTTTCTTGACATATAGGCTGTCTCCATTTAGCTTAATGTATGAACAGGAAACCCACATGAAAGAATTTAGGGATCAGTTTTAGTTTTCCTTTGGTTGCTTCCTTTCACCATCATGTTGGTTACCTACATTTTCCTTCTCATCAACTTCTTTCTAAAGTCTTTTCTATTCTTATTTTCCTTTACAGCGGAAGCAGAGAGAATCCGGAAGTGTAGAGGCCGTGTTTTTGCTCTTCAGGATGAACCTGAGGTTGCTCGAGTCTGGCTGCCAAATAATGATTCCCCTGGCCTTGCCATGGCACGTGCTTTTGGAGATTTCTGCCTAAAGGATTTTGGTCTGATCTCTGTGCCTGATATATCCTACCGGCGCATCAGTGAGAAGGATGAATTTATTGTATTGGCTACAGATGGGGTAGGAGAGCCAACTAAGGAAAACTATAATATTTTATCATCTGCCTTATTAAGTGTTCCATTTTCTTCTCTGCATTCTTTTGTAGCTTTAGACAAAAATAACGTATGCAATGGTTTTTCTGTAGATTTGGGATGTGCTATCAAACAAAGAAGTGGTTGACATTGTCTCATCATCCCCAACACAATCATCTGCAGCTCGGTTCCTGGTTGAGTCAGCAGTTCGGGCTTGGAGATTTAAGTATCCAACTTCCAAAATTGATGACTGCGCTGTAGTTTGCCTCTTCCTTGACACAAACAGATCGTCTACTGCTTCTAATGCTAAGTTAAAAGAACAGCTCAATTCAGTGGACCAGGTCGAGACTTGCAATGAGAAAGGAGAGCTCTCTGGACCAACCAATTTGGATCGTTCAGGAACGGTCCGAACCGGCAATGAAAATCTGCAAGAAGGAAGTAATGGAGACGAGGAAGAGGAGGAAATACATACAGATGCTGGAATAGATTGGTCTGCTCTAGAAGGAGTGTCTCGTGTAAACACACTATTGAATCTGCCTAGATTTGTGCCTGGAAAGGAAGAGCAGAAAACCCGGAAATGATGGAAGGGAAGAAGAAGGAGGAGGTTACTTTACTTAGTCTTTGAAGTCCCTCATTAATTTTGTTTTCTTTTTCCTTGTTTCTGTTTAGCTTTTAATTTTCTACAGAAAGGGAAAAAGATTTGTAGGGCCATCGATGTTAAAAAAGAAAGAACTTGGAACCGGAGAGGTGGGCCCGGCTATATTAGCGCGTCTGGGTAATATTTTTTCTTCTCTCTAGTGGGTGGAATTGGAATTTTGGTAAAATCCAACTCTCCGTCATTTTTTTTTCTTTTAATTGTAATTTTTTTTTTTTTGGGGAAAAAATTCATGTGTGATTTGTTGGTAATTTCTGTTGATAATAATTTTGTGGTAATGAAGCATCCTCTTTTTAGTGCAAACTTGATTTGGGTCTAGTGTGTGTTTGATGTCTTCTCTGATAACTTTGCAGCATGTCACTCAAGCATTTTTCTTCTTTTCTTTTCTATTTTTCCAAGCAAAGCATCATAGCTCATGCATTTGCAAGAAAGGATGTTTTGATCTTCCTTGTTTGTGGCTTGAATTTAGTGGTCCAAATAGCCACTGTTCTTGCCAATTTTGAGAAAGGAAACAAGATGGAAAGTGCTAATCAGACTTATTGAAAGGACTAATTGAAATGGCAAATCGTGTGTGAAAGGGCGGCCCATAGGGTTGGCCATTTCTTTTTGACTTTTCGAAGCTTCCCAGCCCACGTTTCCCCCCGTCATCTTTTGTGGCCTAAAACCAGACTTCCCAATACCTCCCTCCATTGAATGAAATTCTTCCTTTTTTGTACTATTATTGGACTTTCCCACCTTGCTCTTCATCACAACTTGACCAGAAAGAACCCGGATGGTGATTTTCTGCCCTCCCTCTTTTCTTTTTTGGGTTTTATACAAGAAAACAAGATGGATTACCTATCAGAAAAAAAAAAAAAGATGGATTATTCTCCACACGTTTTGATTTTGTTATTTCAAGTAATGAAAGATACTTCTATTGCAATCGTATTGGTACGAAGGACTTGCATCTCCTAAGACCGAATCTCGTATTACTCTATATACCAAATAAGTTAAATAATAATATTACAATTTGACGTATCATATCAAACTATTCTATTAATAAAATAGTTTAAATCAATAATATGTTTGAAAAATTGGAGTAAAAGATATTCCTTTTTGTACAAACCAAATAAGAGGAACATTTTGTTAGAATGGTGAAAAAGGTGAGATTATTCTCACATCCATCTGCAAAGAGACCCTAGGTTCAAAGCCACTTAGCTCCAACTGTAGAAGATTGCAATATTGCAAAGCTACTACTAATATGTACCCAAGGTTCTTCATAGGCTTGGAGACTTTAAATTAGTACATTAATACTTGAGAGATGAGATCGGTTCCAATCACCATGATGTCATCAACATATATGAAGAAAGACATGAATTGAACTTGAATGAAACATGAATAAGCTGTAAAGTAGAGAACCAATAAAAGCAAGATTATGCAAATGTTTGGCAAAGATGATGGTATCAGGCCCTAGTTTGACATCTGTAGCCTTTTTTTATCGGAGCTATACCAAAGGAATATGCATTGTTTGCTATGACATTCTAGCTTATGTTTTTTTGTAGGGACTTAAGGAGGAGTTAGAAAGAACACGAAAAAACTTTCACGAGAGATCTTTAATAGGGGTGAGATTCGGCTGGTCCGAACCGACCATATTTAGATCGGACCGAATTGGGTCTAGTCTGGTCCGGTCCTATTAAACTTATTCGGTCAGGTTCCGATCTAGGAGTTTTTCACACCGGATTGCACCGAATGAAAAATAAAAATATATATATTATTATTATATATTATTTATATAAACAATTGTATAAATTAATTATATAATTTTTATATAATTATTAACTAATACTAATATTTATACTAATACAAATAGTATGTATCAAAAAATAATAATAATACTAATAGTCTGATATAGACTATAATTATACTTATACTAATATAGTTATACTAAATCACTATAAATAATACTAATATATAGCTATACTAATAGTCTACTATTAATACTACTATATAGTTATAATAATCACTATAATTAATACTAATATATAACTATACAATATATTTATGCAGTTGTACTAATATTAGTAGTTTATTATATAGTCTAAATTCTAATATAGGCTATATAGCTATAACTAATACTAATATTTATATTAATACTAATACTCTAGTCTTTAATATAGAATATAGTTATACTAAATCATTGATTTACCATAACTAATATTACTAATATATAGCTATACTAATAGTCTAATACTAATACTATTATATAGTTACACTAATCATAATAACTAAATCACTATAAATCTATAACTATATATATTTAGTATCAATGTATTATTATATTCTTTAATGTATAACTATAATATATAGTACTAGTATATATTAATATATTAACATATTATAAGAGTTATAGTATAAATTATAATATATGTATAAATTTATAATAGTATTAGTATAGTTAACTTAATATGTTAGTATTAAATCACTATAACTACATAGATTATTAGTAATAAGAGTATTACTATTATTTAATATAGTATTACCAATTTATCACTAACATATAGTATTTTAGTAATACTACTAGTATAGTTATTAGTTAATATAGTTATAGTATTAGTACTAGTGTAATAGTGTATTATTAGTTATAGTAAATAAGTTAATAACTATTACTATATACTAATAGACTAATAGTATTATATTTATACTAATATATATATATATATATATATTAATATTGATATATCATAGTATACTATATGTATATATATATTAAATTATTTAGTATTAAAAAAATGTTCATTTTGCATTAACTATCATAATACATTGATATTCTCTAAGTTAGTAACAAAGTAGCAATTAACATCATCAATATAATTTTAATAAGTTATTTTTTTAATGAGTTAGTTAAATAATTCACATTAAATAGTTTACTTAATTTTAATTTTACTAACTTAAATATTTTTTTTATTAATTTATGTGCCAACTATATATTAGAATTGAAAATCACATCTTAGTGATTAGAGAAAATGGTGCCATTTAGTGTAAAATTGATAATCCACTAAGTTGCTAGTTTGCTATATAATAAATATTAAATACTACGATTGATAATCTTGTTTAAATTGTTTGGATAGATATAAAAAATATATACATATATATTTTTTTCCAATAAAATCTTTTATTCAAGTTTATTGTATATAGACAATTTTTATTTTATGATGATTATTTTTTTTTTCTTTCAAGTTCTTTTTTGTGGTATTTTTGGCTTAAAATTAGATAAACTAATAGTGGATTTTCAATACTGGGCCGAAAAATATGAGATATAAAAATTGGGTCATTGGCCCATTTGGAACAGGGTTGGACCAAACGGACCAAACCGGCTTGGTCCATAGGTTGTTCGGTCTGATGCAAGGTGAGAAAACCCTGGACCGAATAGGTCAGGTCTGGTCCGGTCCACAAAACCTCCCAGGACCAGACCGGACAGAACTAAATTCCCCCTAATCTTTAAAAAGCTTGGTGAGGCAATCAATTTATAGAGTATAATGCAATATGAAATGCCTCAACCCAATACTTAGAAGGAAGTTTAGCCTATGATAGTAATGTTAATCTAGTCTCAACTTAATATCTATGTTTCCTCTCCGCGATCCCATTTTGTTGGGATGAGTAAGGAATGTAATTGAATATCCAATGGTCAGCCAAGTATATTTCAAAAAAATTTGAAGTGCATTCTCCGCCATCATTTGTTCAACGCTTTTTAATTTTGTGAGATGACCGTTTTCTACTAAGTATTTGAACTTCACATAGCAAAAGAGAGTAGACTTGTGTTTGAGAGGAAACAAACAGGAATATCTTAAAAAATCATCAATAAACATTGCATAAAAATCATAATTACTTATTGAAGTAATGGGTGATGTCCATACATCAATGTGGACTAATTTTGAAGAGGAGAATCCTAATGGGCAAGGCATACATAGGAATTGCTTACTAGAAGACACAGGAATTGCTTATGCTTGAGCACACGCTGTAGAACTTGGATATCTCAACGTCTTTTTGCTACAATTCATGCTGGAAAAGGCATGGCTGATGTTGTTAAGAACTTAACAAGTTGTTTCTCAACTGAGAAAGAAAACTTGGAGATTTATCCTAACCCCTAGGTGATCCAATAAAAGTGAGAGATCTTTTACTATTTTTGTGACAAGGGTGTGCTTTGTTAGGGATAAATATATCATGCCCACTATGGAAATTCCAGGCCCAATCCATTGGGTAGCCCTCAACAAAAGTAGGAAGAAATAGATGGAGAAAAAGACAAAGAAAAACTGATGGAGGAAAGCATGTCAGACACGTATAGGAGAGGGTGAGGTGACATAAAGTTGCCCTTCCTCACCCCTCCCAAGGGCCCAAAGATAAAAGGGGGATCTGATGGAAAGATAAAAGGGACTTTTAGGTTACTACTACATAAAGGGAGAGAGATCTTCTTCAACCACACAACGCCAGATGCCATTCTTTTTATCTTCTCCATGCAAAAGGGCCCCAATCCCCATTGTACAATGAGATACGAGAAACTGTGAGAGATTATAAAATATTCCAATAATAATGGATTTGTCCTCCTAACAATCCGTGAACGTAGGCCCTATGTCAATCTATGCAAATCTATGTGTCTCCTTCTCTATTATATTTTCTGTATTATTTCTCTATTTATTGCTATGGATGTATGTACAGACACTATACTAACACCCCAAACCACTATCGTGCGCTTCAGACCACTTCATCGAGACTTGGGCTACCTCCGCAAGCAAGGAATGACTCTTTCTCTCGTTCTAGTCTGTTGGGCATTTTTGTCTTTAACAGTTGACATCGTCTGTGGGATTGTCTTATCCTCTATACCAAGAGTGGGAGAAGATTTTTTGGCTTACGGAATCATCTTCGAATGAGCAAATAAATCTCTTCTCAGATAAATGTTTCCAACTTTACATCCCTTATTTTTATTATATTTGCTGTTGGAAAAACAAAATAGATGAGAACCAAGTAATTGAGCATGCACTGTACACATAAATCAGGAAGGAAGATCCAAAAACCAAGCGCCCACAGCCACCACCATGGCCATCTGACCCACTTGTGTGTTTTGCCACCGGCAGGAAGGTCATCGACCTAGGACTCTGATCCCATCAGCTACCCTATCGCCAATCCCTCATTGTCAAGCATGGATTCCACGCTACCTACAAAGATTGTGAATAGATGTAGCCAACAGTAGCCACTACCTAACTCGCCGACATCTTCTATTACAGGCAGGGTGGTCACTAGCCACAGAAGTTTTGCTCATCAGCATGTCCTCACCCACAAAGGTCTTGCTCGGCCTCAATTCCCCAACATAGGTTCTTGGTTGTAGATCCTCAACCATAGGGTGAACGTGCTGGGTGCACTATGCAAATGCATCATGCATAGTTCACATACAGCTTGCACCTTGCATCATGCACAGGAGTGGACTTGCATGGCTGGCGGGTGACCTCCACGACTTAGCTCTTCCTGCGACGTCCATGACCGAGCAACCCTCAACGAGCATCACCTCACCTGGCCACCCAACGTGGGCTAGCTTCCTTGCCCCCTAGAGTATTTCATCACCATGGTAGGTAATCTTCCTTACTCACCTTGAGTATTTCACCACCACAATGCTTACCCGCCTATACTTGCCCGCCTAGAGTATTTCAACACCACAACGGGCAAGATTCCTTGCCCACCCAAAGTATTTCACCACCACGGCAGGCAAGTTTCCTCGCCCTCCCAAAGATGTTTTTATCACCAACATACATGGTGATAAAACACCAATGTCCATTCCGGACTAACACCTCTTGGCAGGGAGGCATGCAACACCTTCATTGTGCTACGAGACCAATGTTTCTACCATGTAATGACTCACCAGCCATACCCTATGCAACATCTCACCAAGTTATGGCAACTAACATGCAATAAACACCCTCCCTCTCATGATGAGCGACATCCTGCTGGCGGCACCCCCGGGGGGGGGGGGCACATGCAAAGGCCCAAGAAGGGCAAGTCATTGTGCACCCAATGACCACGCATAATGCCTACCACCCGTCATATCAGGCAATCTCTTGCCAACCAGAATGTGTACATTGAACACCAACAGCTACGGACAAGCCTGTACAAACTTGTCAATCTGTGGTGAGAACATCTTCAACTACTAGTGGGCAGGTATATATCTTCTTCGTTTATTCTTTTATGTAGTGAACAATCCATCACGAGCAACCGAACCAACGTCCCTTGGCGAGCACTCCTCCACCACTGCAATTCCTTTTTCACCATGAGAGTTCAGCCCATATACGAGCAACATTCCCATGCACAACTCTTGCTCTTCACAGTGCACAAGCACTATGGCCACCAAACGCACCATTGGAAACTGTTGATGAACAAACCTGTTTGGTTGTTTGTCCCATGAAGAGTAGATCACCACTTGAAAAGTTGTTGCCTCCTGAGTCAAAGCAAAGTAAATGGGACACGGTGATGAACAGGCAACAAGCTTCCCTTGGCCTCCCTTCAGTGCACACCAGAGACAAAAATTCAAAAATTGAGGCACTTGACTCAAAAGGGTAAGAACCTCCAAGAAAGTGAACAAACAAGATTTATTTAGAAATAGACAATCTCCATTGTTACAAAAATGCTCAAAGACGAACAACTTCCCCATGCAAAAAACACTCAACTGCAGATGATCTCAGTTGGGAAAAATTGAAAGCAACAGCTAATGACTCAGGTTTACAAATCTCAAACTTGTGATTTGGACTATCTACACTAACCAGTTTGATTTTTTAGTATTGTCGAGACCCATCTCCAACCGTAGCCATGCAGTTGAGAGCCGTCACTCATCACAATAGTGTGGTCGAGGTGCATCTACCATCCCAGTTGTGCGGTTGAGATGCCTCTCCCACCACTGCTGTATGGTTGAGCTGTCTCCCTGCCACTATAATGAGGTCGAGCTCGATCTCCTGCCACAGCAACACGGTTGAGTCCACCTCCCACAATTGCAATGCAATCAACCTCCGTCTCCCACCAAAGCAACACAACTGAGTACATCTCTTGCGAGTTCAATCACAATCGAGTAGTTGGGTTAGCCTCCCTCAATGCTATCGAGCACATCTCCCACCAGGTCTAACCCTACTAGAGCACACGGGTTGCTCCTCAATGCGGTCAAGCATCTCCTTTAGCAAAGTCAATGCTTCGCACTCACACCAACAAACAAAAGAAGGAATGCTTCTCCTAAGTGTCACATCTCTCCTCCCCACCTACCACGGTCGAGCACATCTTCACCTAGTTATCTAAGCCTAAGCTCCGCTCTTGCACCGATGAACAAAGGAGGGAACACCTCTTCTAAGTGCCCATCTCTTCTTGTCACCCGGTGCGGTTGAGCACATCTCCCCCTAGTTATCTAAGTCAAAGCTCCACACTCGCACCAACAAACAAAAGAGGGAACACCTCTCCTAAGTGCCTCTCATCTTTCCTTGCCACTTAGTGCGGTCGAGCACATCTCCTACTTAGCATCTTCTCTAGTAAATGTTGAGCGTTGACACTCGTGCCACAACCATCGCCAGTGGGTTAACTTCGAGAATGAGCCTCTGAGCTCCACAACTGCCTCACAAGGGTTGCCTTCAGGAACAAGTCGACTAGCTTGATAACTACCTAAGATGAACCCAGGGTGTTAATGAGCACTCTGACCACTTAGCACAATTTACTTCAAACAAACTTTAACATCAATACCAAAATGAAAACACTAGCAACAACTCACATCAAGGGGCAAAAAATTCACTACCACCAACGATAGAAAATACAATCACAGAAATACACACTTTTTGCCAAACAGTTACATGCAACCATCTAAACGTTCGTCTATCAAGGAAGCGTTTGTATGAACAAACTTCCTAGGGGCCCATCCTCGAAGGCCCTTACTACAAATTTTGCAAGTCATCTCGAGCTCCACGCTTGCACCTAGCGTGGTTGAACATATCTCCCGCCTAGCTCTCAAAGCCGAGCTTCGCCCTTGGAGTTCTTCATTGCTTAGCACAAATAAACAAAAAAACCAGGGACCAGTTCCCAAAATTAATTTTTTCACAATTTTTTACAAACTGTCTCTATCGCAGTTGATTTGAAAATTCTCAAGGCCTTCTTGTTGAGCAAACCGATCTTAAGAATTGGGGGCATCTGTTGGGGTTAAATATATCAAGCCTATTATAGCATTCCAGGCCCAATTCATAGGGTATCCATCCCTCAGCAAAAGTAAGAAAGAAGAGAGGGAGGAAAAGACAGAAAAAACTTATGGAGGAAAGCAAGTCAAACACGCATAGAAAAGGGTGAGGTGAGATAAAGCTGTCTTTTCTCACCACTCCCAAGGGCCCAAAGATAAAAGGGGATCTGATGGAAAGATGAAGGGGCTTCTAGGTGGCTACTACGGAAAGGGAGAGAGATCTTCTTCAACCACACAACACGAGATGCCATTCTTTTTAATCATTTTCGAGCTAAAGGGGTCTCAACCCCTATTGTACAATGAAATATGAGAGACTATGAAAGATTGTAAAATACTATCATCATAGTGGATTTGCCTTCCAAACAACTCGTAGACGTAAGTCATGTGTCGAACCATATAAATCTGTGCGGTTCTTTATTTATATTTTATGTATGCTTTTTTCTATTTACTGCTATGGATATACATATGGACACTGTACCAATGCTCCAGAACCACCATTGTGGGCTTTAGACCGCTTCATTGAGACCCAATCCACGTTTACAGGCCAGGAATGATTCTTTCTCTCATTCCAGTCTGTTATACAATTTTTGTTTTTAACACATATGATAACATCAGTCATGCATTTGGTGTGACAATAAACAAGTATACAAATAAAATTTTTTCTTTAAAGTTAAGCTGTAACAAATAATTAAATAAGAAATACAGCAATGCAATTGCAAACGAGTTGCTTCATTTGAAATGATTATTGTTCCTAGGATTTAATAAACAGAATCCCTTCGGAACGGTTTGTCTATTCCAAGGGCTTTAACAACCACTAATAAAATAACACAACGTCAGCAAACTCTACACAGATATAGTAAAACGCTGCACATATGATAAAATCAAGATTCCTAATGGGTTTTAGAGGTTTTATCACCATTACCAACAACTTCATCATCTTTAGTTCCAGCCAATCTGTCTAGACCATCCATAGAATCACTTAGATACAAAGGAAACTCGGGGTAATCTTCACCATTCTAGCTCCGGTACACCCAAACTGACTTTTAAGGCTTCCCATCACTGATATCTTGATCAGAAGACATCCAAAACCAGTTGGTTCATACCCAAATACCTTGTAAAATGATGTAATAATGAAATCTGGTCGGAATAGGGACAACCCAAGTGAATCCATGTCCTTGGGACCAAATGACCCAACATCAAGCAAGACATGCCAATTGTTCTGCTATGCTAGTGCCATCCATTGGTACGTGTACTTGGCCCCCGTAACTCTAGACTGAACAGGAAACACAAAAAGACTAACTGCAGAATCATTATTCTTCGTCCTCTTAATAGAAATTTGCTTTCTCAAATCAATGGAGCACAATTTCGAGGTTGGCCATTTGAATCATGCACTGTACACTTTAGCACTTCTCCCTAGTACTCCGAGCCATCCAATTCAAAGACTAGCTCTCATAATAAAACATTGTAAACCATTTTTTGTTCATTGAAAAAGGGTACAAACTCAACCAGCAATTTTATACGTAGGCCCTCTACCCATGAGTCACGGCAACAGCGACGTCTCATGACAACAATGACTCCTCATGGCAATGGCGACTCCTCACGGCATCACTTCTCACAGGTTTCAGATTTTGCAAATGGGAGGAAGGCTAAGGGACCGAGGGCATGCAAAATGGGGGGCTCACAAGTTTCACACCAAGGTTCTAGTTCCTATCCATCGCGATCCTATAGTTATTTAGATGGAATGCCTATGTGGCATCTGCACATCGGTGGGCTATTTTTTGGAAAAACCCAACACGACCGAGTAGAAGATTTTCTCTTTAATAAAAGGGTTATCTTCCTTGGTTGATTGAAAGATGATGCCAAGGTTGTTTGCATGATCAACTGACATTCAATTTATTTTCTTTGCTTCATCAGTTATTTCAAGGAGATGCATGCCAAATTGTACAATTTTTGGCAGTCCTCTATTTTGTTGTTTGTTCAGTATTTGAAAATAACATTATAATACCAAGCCTTGGTGCATTCACTTTTTCTGATTGTGGTAATGATCAAGTGTAATGAAAAATACAGTTTTAGAATATTCAAGTCATGTCACTCCTTTTGAGAAAAATTAGAGTTTACCATTAAAAAAACTAATTTTTTTTATGAGTTTCAGATTTATCTACATTTTTCAAAATGAATACACGAAACCTACACTCCCTAAGACTTCAAAATCATTTCTCAATGATTATAATTACTGGTAGTGTATATTGTTTTGTAATTTAATCTTGCATTTTAGAATCACGCTAGCTTTCTGGGAATGGGGTCATCAAATTGAAGGTAAGTTTTCCTACCACTCTTCTTGTACTTCATTTAGCTTTTCTATAGCAGTTACATTAGGAAGTTAATCGAAAATAGAGATGGGGTAAAACTAACACCTGTCATTAAAAAACGAGTGCTAGGTTCACCATGAGATTTCACAGAAGTAAGGCTCACAAGTTAATATGGCTAAATATGATACGTTAGCCACATCACTTTGTGAGTTTACCTGAATCAAACATTTTTCTTAAAAGATATATACAAAATCTGGTGGACCTGCATAATCCAGAGTAGGAGAGGATGATTTGCAACCCAAACATTGAAAAGAAACTACCAATTTCCCATGAATGAAAGTAATACTATACTGTTTCAAACACAACAAACGAAAGGAAAGAGTGGATAAAAGAAGATGCACATTTTTATTCAATATATTATAGTAAAACAAAATTAATGAATACTCTGCCATGCAGAAACAAATTAATAGGAAATGCTGTGCAGCATACCAATCAGTAATAACATAAAGGTTAACGTTCTCCTAATAATCGCAGTGGAAGCTGAAGAAAGATTGTGGGCGTAAACAGAATACACCGCTCCAGACTCGTCCTTCACCTTAATGCTTGAAGAACCTATAAAAAGCAAAGACAGCCATATACTGATACAGCAACAAATCTCCAAGTTTACATGACATTAGACGCATATCATGATGTGTGTGAATACTGTGATCAAATTCATTTCTATGATGAAAAAAGTAACTTGATCTCTAGAATACTAAGAGGGAAGCTGGAAAATTCTGTCAAAATTGGTGGATGACCATCATTCTCGAGTCCAAGTACATTGGTATGGAGATTTTCATCGACAACTAATTGGAGTGGGTCATATAGCTCTCTCTAGCATATAAATTCATTTCACTTGACTAAACCATCTTTAATCTAATGCACAAATCAATCAACAGAAGCGGATGAAAAAACAAGGAAAAAGGATACAAAGAAATGCTTATGACAGATCATAAACTCTCTGTGGGGAGAGGGGACAAATGATATTTTCTACCCATATATCTCTCGCTAGAGAGAGCAATCAAGATGGTGAGAATTGATTAGAAGTATCAAGTCAAAATAAATACTTAAAACTAGACCAGCAAACATAAAATTAAATCAATACATAGTACTCACAGTTGTATTCAGTCCATCCAATTGCCTGTTTTACAAGATCATACACTACTAGCTTATTTGAAAGCACCAAATCTGCAATTTGAAACATTTGGATGGGTAATTTAATATAAATTTAATGCTACAGCCCAACAAATGTCAATTTTCAATTCCATCTATGATTTATTAAATGAGAAACCATCAATCATAAATCATTATACAGTATGTTAATGAAGCTCCGCTAAATAAAATCTAGGTGCGAATGAGAGAGTATATATTAACTTTTGTGCAAAATTATAGCTGATTACAAACTAAGGGAATGCTTTGTTGATAATACAGTGGAATTCCAAAGAATTTCAATTGTTCGGGAATCATCTCATGTCTATTACACAGAAAGAAGTTTGTCCAGGATTGAAAGTTTTTTGGATCTTTGGTTATTTTTTGCAATAGAGATTCACAATCACTTATGCAGATACAGAAGTTCTTCATCTATAGTAGCAAGGTAGCATAAGACACATTTTATCAACTTCTGGTATAAACAGAAAACCAGAAGAGCGCTTGGCCAGAAAGAAATACAAATTCCTAAAACATTAGTTAAGATGACTCGAAACATTCCACATTCTATATTCAGTAACAAAAGCAATAGTTTAATTCATATGCAAATGTAATTCTATACTGCACCTCCCAAAAGGGTCATTTGGCTTCCATCCTTAGACATCCCACTATTCTGCCAACCGATACACCACACATCATTCTGCAAAATGTCATGAAATGATTATACCAATTGCATGAAAATAATGTTTTCGAAATATAACAGAACTGATCATTTAAACCATAGCACAACTGGTAGGAGTGCTTGACAATGGGAAAACCCCCAGTTTATTTGACAATGAACTCTCACTTGCAAGGTAGAATACACATGAAAATGTTCCAAATTATCACAACCCGGAAGATTCCAACAAGGTCTATAAAGCTTCAGGTACTGAGTGCAAGAACACCATAGCAACTCATTTTTTGGCAAGTTATAGTAATTCTAGTAATATCAACAGACAAATGGGCTTTTCCCCCTTTTTAGAGTATTATTAACATTATGCTTTCCTTCTGCAAAGAAGAAAGATGACCACCAATCTGATGAGATTTTATAGGTCTCAATCATTAGATTAATTAACAAAATAATGGATTGTGTTATAAAATATTTCATCCATCATGTTATTATGCATTTCAGAATTATATAAGTAGTTTTAACCTAGAAATTTTTACATTTCAAGCCACAAGCCATCTCCCCTGTAACACAATTAATGAAAAAGAAAAAAGAAAAAAAAATGTGTCATCTATATTTATGGATATCTACAACTTCTGAGGGTCATAAAAATATATGAAATCTACTAGATTTATCTATCTAATGAAAAGGGTCAATTTAGCAATCAATTTTGGCTGAGCAATTTAAAAACAGCATTAGTTCAATATATGGTGAGTAAAATTAAGAACTGAAGCATTTAACGTAAAATTTCTGTGAGAAAATCGCCGAATGAGACCTAACAAGTGAAGATTCTAATTAAAATTTAACATTCACTATACTTACCTGAATCTGGAATAAATACTCATGAGGGTAAGCTGTCAAAGAAAGGGAACCTTCAAAACGAAATGCGACAGTTGGAAATCCATCATCAATACTGCAGGAGTAAAGGAAAAGAGAACATCATAGGTTTGTCCCCACAAAAGCCTAAGAGTACTAATTGAAACTCATCTGTGAAATTGTCATAACAACACATGTTCCTCAATGCATACATTTGAATTTGTAGTTTGCAATAAATGTCAAGATCTATCTTAGAACTACAAGAACCGTTATTCTTAAACCAGTGCTTATCACGTTAAAAACATATCATTTAACTAGAAAATCATTTCTGAAGGCCTTTCCTCATTATACATCTCCTACAGTAGCAATAACAAAAAACAGTGAAAGAAAAAAGAAAGGATGATTACAACAATTACTAAGTTATCAAGGATAGAAAGAAAAGACTGAAAATTAATAACTTCGCAGGAGGCATTGAAAAGACTGGACCATACTAATGTAAAGAGGAATACATTTCTAAGAAAACCCAAGGAGAATCTATCCTTGTCTGTACAACTTCGTCAGAGTCAAGACCTCACATCAAGCAGTATAGATGCCTCTACCACTACCCACAATGATGGCACAACTTTGGCAAAGTTTTTATGTTCCACCATTAATAAATCATACTCATTCTCCAGTTCTGATTGCTGAAAAAGTCATCTCCTTTCTGGAAGTAAAATTATTCTAATTTCTATCAAAGAAATCTTAAGTGTAACAGTCTTTAAACGTCCTCTCTTTTAGTAAAACTTCAGAATTCTTCAATGGAAATATTATCTCTTTACTACCATTGTTCAGGAATGTGATAAAGGATGGTAATTTCCATAATTATGACCCCCCGAGTCTACATACAGAATTATCTCCAAAATATTGCACCCTCGCTATAGTGTACCATCATAGTAGTAATTAATGTACTAAAGAGCAGTCAATGATAGTCCACAGTTGAGTCATACATCCTTCTATTTTTAATATAGATTGTTGTTCTGAGCCCTTTATATTTTCACCTGGGATGTACTTACATAAAATCTGTCACTTTCAGCACACTTCTGATTAATCTCATCTATATAGTGTTAATATTCTATATAGTCTTGAGCCATAATACAGAAAGTCTTACTTAATTCAACCCTTAGCTACAGAGAGATCATAAAGCTTAACTTGTGACTCCAAAAATAAAAATTTCAAGGGTAGTTTCAGTTGACGCCCTTACTTTCCAATGTACTGGAAACAACTAAACTGGTCTTCAACGGTATGTAATTTCAATCCAGGCTGCTGAGCCACAATCTGAATACAAAAAGAAAGGGGAAATGAAAATAAAAGAATATATATGCGTGTGCGTGTGTGACTCAAATGAGTGTGAGTTAAGGAATAACCCATACCTTCGGAACTAGGGTCTCGTAAACCACCTCTGGAAGGTAAGCCAATGTTGTGCCGCTATCAATTATAGTTCCTTTCCGAAATCCGTTCACAAATATATCTGACGGAAGTGATAGAGCCTCACCTCCCACCTCAATATCCTTCAATACAACATTGTAATGCGCCCTAAGATTGTAGACAAGAAAACAATTACTACCAAATTCATAAGCTGACACCTGACTTGATATATATATATATATAATAAAAAAACCCTTTCAGAAAGAAATGCAAAATAATCACGTCCATAAAAATTTGAAAATCATACTAAGATGGCTAAAAATGGACTTGTTCCTAGCACGTACACTACAATTAGGAAAGAAACTTCTATGCAATGATAATCTTTCTTTTTTCATGAGTCAAGCACAAGGGTTGCCCCCCCTATATAAAAAATAACAAGTCATTACTTGCAGTAGGAAACATTGTTCTGAATCTTACTTTATGTAATTCCACATTCACAATGCTTATCATGGAAAAGACTTGGGATATTTCCCACACCAAGTGAGTAACCTCTCAAACCCTGAATTGCTCAAAGCTAGCAATCTAATAATTGTTAAAAAGCCATCTTAAATCTTCCCACAGTTGACAATTCTTAAGGCCTTGAAGAATGACAAACTACTCAGCCCGAAAATCAACCCTTGCCATCTATTTCTGAAATATAAGTAGACACAATGCCTAGAGAGCCTTCCCCTGCCCATCTCATGAAAAAGATAACTCAAATCCCCATAGGTGGTTCCTTTTCTTTATCTTGGCAATCCCCCTTTGTGATTCTCAAAGGTACCATCCATCCATACTTGCCTGGTTTTTCGAAAAACAACAACCACCTAAGTTCAACTTCTCCTTTGGATATGTCATGGAAACCTAAAAAAAAAAAAAATCCACACTCCACAGCCGCTAAGGGCGTCAACACTGTTCATAAAAGAAATGTTCTTTCAACAAAATTAAAACTCTAGGACCTCTCATTATTCAGACATAACTATTGGCTTATATGGCAACATTCAAAATAAGCTTCGTGTTTACCATATTTGCCACACAGAAGGGGACATAAATGCCATTAAGAGGACTTCCTTTAGGGACGGTTATCCTTCCAGTCTTGCAGTATTAAGGATAGATAATGCCTCCTTATCTGTCAAACTAAACGCCTAATGAGTATGTCCAAGATTTTTCCCTTATTTGTCTTTGTTCTCTCAAGTAATTCAATATGATGCACAGATGCAGAAACATTTTTTCTGAAATATTCCTTGAGCATCCTCCAAAAGAAGGAAGAGGGAGCAAGAATAAAACATATGTAACTGGAAACTACCTACGAAGTATCAGACCAATTGATTAATACAAAAGGCCATAAAGAGACGTAGAGATGCCAAATGGGGAAGAACCTTGTAAGACCTTAGAACTTCTTTTGGGCCCAAATCTGACTAGAGGTAAACTAGATATCTGATATCATCAAAGAAAGAAGACATGTTCTTCTTGTCCCTTCCAGACAACAAAACGTAGAGAAAATAGTTGAAATATCCCAGATAATTTTATATCAACAAAAAAGAAAGCTCATGTCACCCTAGTTTTTTTAGTCCAGCAAGAGATATGGTTCTATAAGATCAGCAAAATATTGACAAATCCAATAGGATATTTTTGTTGAATAAAATAAATCCTAGAATATTTATTCTTCCATCTTTTGTGATCTCAAGATAAATTTGAGTGTAACTGTAAACTGTCAATCATTTGGCCAAACTTCAAGCAGCACGTATATTTTTCAAATGTAAATCTATTCATAATATCTTATGAAACCTTCCTGCTATAAAGGCATGCCAATGGGATAATTGATTTGTTTCGTCCTATATAGCTTGCATGCTTAATTGAAAAAAGAAATATGAGAAAATTTTTGGTTTTCCAAAAGTAGAAGAAGAAGCATTAACCAAGTGTTGAACCTTTTCATTCTAATGAGTTCTACTATTAATAAATTTCTCCAAACTACATTCTCTGCCATCATAAATGAAAAAACCATTTCTCAGTTCATACTTTCAGTCAGATTAGGAGTGCAATCTTCTCACTTTTTTCAACTACTATTCCTTTATCTTTCAATTGATTGAAAGTTCACATAGGTCAGGTCTCTAGCATGTAATCAACATTTTGCTTGCATTGTCACCAATGACCGCAAAGCTTTTTACTCAAGATGATAATATAAATGAAGAACTTGTACTTTCAAAAGCTTTTTATTGCAATCTCTAGCATGCAATTAGCAACTGTTGGATGAATGACATGTAATCTCTACCGCTTACAGCCATTTGCATAAAACTCAGTTCACATTAAAGAATTAAATCCAAGCAAACAAAGGAAAGAAATGCAGTGAGTCCTAAAAAACAGCAAAAGGAAAGGTAGAAAAAACCAAAATATTAAATAGATAAAAAAGAAATAAAGAAAAAAAAAACAACGTGAAAAAAAAAGGCAAACCTGAAGTACATACTTAGTGGTATCATCATCCACACAAATAAAGATAAATTGTAATTAAATCATAATTGTAAACTACTAAAAGTCAATCAATCATAGTAGCTATATAGATATCACAACAATCACTAATCAAAAAAATATCACAACAAATGAAAAAAACATGTCCACATACTGATTTGGTACCAATGCAGTCATGTTCACATTTGGCTGCACCACTTGCCCAATGGCAAAGATTCCACCACCTTCTGTATTATCCAAACAGTGTGCAAACATTTTTTTCACCTTTCCTGCTAACGCTAGCTGTGAAATCATGGATGAATTTGCTTGTCCAAAACCAAGTATGCCATCCAGCGCTTCTGAAGATGAACCAAGCTCCCCTGATTGTTTAGCTCCACACCTATAACATAAGAGGCAAGTTTATATAACATCTAGAAAAGTCACTGCAATTGTTGATGATGCTAATAGAAGTAATCATATTAAAAATAAAAATTAAAAATTAAAAATCCACAGCAGAATTCTTAAATTGAAACTTGTGATAAATCTTGTAAAAAGAATCTAGCACTGAACTAAGAACAAGTTAAAATCAAATGGATGAGAACATGGTTTCAATCACTGATATCTTACTGTACATCATAATATCTTGATAATGTAGCATAAAACAATATTGATATCTTAAATATCTCTCAAATACATCATGAAAAATATTAGGAAAAATATGGGAAAATCTAACCATCACCTAAGAATATGAAAAGGCTAAAAAAAGTAAAAACAGCCCATTCTCTCTAGAAACCACCACCCATTTCTCACTTACACCACAAACTTTAACTTGATACACTTGGGACCTTAATTCAAAGTTCCAGTGTTTGTCTGTTCCTTTCAGCCAAAACGGCTTTTAACTAGGACAAAAAACCATATAAATTAGGCAAATGCCCCTGACAAAAAAGCATGCATGTCAGGAGCATACATGTCATTTTATGCACTTTTTCTGTCCGACTTAGCAACAGTTTTTCAACAAAAGGGATAAATTGACACTAAAACTTTGAAGGACACAAATTGCACTGAGTCATTATGTTTTTAGTTTGAGTGAATAGTACATCAGATATATTGGAATAACAAAAGAATAAATGTCATTTGTGGCGAAAAATATAGGCTGATATGTCAAACAGTGGCAGGATATCTAGGTGCATGGCCATATATAGCTAAGGTTCAGCTTTTTATATATGTATTTATGTGGCAGATCTGTTAGTTCAGAAATGACATATGGTAACTGAAGTTCTCCATGATATGGCACTAATGCAACTATTAGAAACACAACCCACCCGAATATCACACTCCCATTTTCTGGTGCTACCTCATGATCTCCAGTCACTCGGTCAAGTTGTACATTATCCTCCACAAAGAACCCAGAAGTTGTGCTTCCATCTCCATAAACAACTTTATATTGGCAAAGTAAATCAGGCCTGCAACCAGGAAGTGGACCATCGTATGTGGATTTGCAAAAATCTTGTTCACAAGTAACCAAACTTGAAGTAGAGGAGCTCTTTGGATCGTATAGGGTCAGTTCTATCTGTAGTACAAGCATCATAATAATAATGTGGTTCCACAAAATGGTCAACATAATTTGGGAAACTCCATATAAAGTTCACATGTGAGGGAATATAGAGCAAAATCTTAGTAGTTGTGATCGAAAAACAATTTGAGGGACTCAATTCAAGATATAAAGTTAGAGGAACATACACCGAGACTGCTCTTCTTAGGGCACCTGACGCAGCCAATACAGTTCACCCAAAGAATGTCACTTCCTGTATCCACTTGCACATAATAGTCCTTTGGAGGAGACCCAATCCCAATTTTAGCAAAGTACAGCCTATAGCAACCAAGTAAACCGTGTAAGCATTCAAAAGGAAATATGAAAACATGCTCCTTTTTTAGGTTGTTCTGCTTGGTGATGTGTGTATGTGTCCATTTTGCGAGTCATATACCATGGCACATGTAGAATGATGAAAAAATTTCTTTGAATTTTTACGTCTAATTCTACAGGGACTAGGTTAGTTCAGCCCTGAGCAACTACAAAGCTCAACTAGGCTGAATAGAAAATTTCTATTTCTCACTGCATCAAAACAACAGCAAACATAAAAGAGTTTATTCAAAAGGAAAAATAACGAGTTTGAGATGGACTGAAAAAGAATGTGTTAACCTTAAAAAGTTCCATACTTTTTTTGATTTAAGTATAACAAGTCGTTTCAAATGGAGATGGGGGAAAAGGTTCCATACTAAGAGCAAAAAATTAAAAGAGCTATTGCATTCTGACAATTAAAGAACCGGTGCATGTACAAAGGAGCAAATGGTACCCAAGTTTCGTCAGAATTATAAATTTAACATTAAAATTGCAATTCATCCAGTCACAGAAAACCAATACCAGATGACGAGCTATTTTAAATCCAAAGTCAAAAATCCTAGAGACCAAAAACTAATAGAAATTATTAGCAGATAAAATGTAGCGAGTGCATATAACATCACAAAAAAAAACAGTACACCTCAAAACCATAACTGAAAAAGATAAAAATAAAAAACAAAGAACATAAAAAGTTCAATGACAAAAATATCCCTCCAACAATCCAATAGTTGTATCTTAAATTAACCAGAAAACCCAGTCGCAATAATTGATAGAAGAGAAATATAGAGATTGAATCCGAGCATATTAAGTCAAACAAGCACATATAACAGGAAATTAGACAAAATTCAAATCGGTAGTAATATCAATCATTAAGTATATAAAGTAAATAACAAGAAGAAAAAAAATGAGAGACTTCCAATAAATCAATTACAAACAAGATCAGCAAAAGCGAAAATAGAAAGAAAGAAAGCTCAAATCACATATTCAAATGAAATTTGAATACAACTTAAACCACCTCCAAAGAAAACAATTAAAAGCTCAAATAAGTATTAATGAGAATTGTGATGACTAATGATCATTAAGGGAAAAAAGAAAGCCCAAAATCTATAAGCAAATGAATTTTCAACAAAGAAAACAGAGATATCATCCCTAAGATGGAAGGAACATAAAGAAATGAAAAGAAAGTAGAGAAACCCAAAATTCATGAAGAAAGAATTTTAAAGAAACCCAGAATTAAAACTCAAAAGAAGCCAAGGAACCAACCCAGTTTCAGAAGGTTTTCCATTGCCACCCAATTTCAGATCCACATCATAGAGCAATCTACCGTGACGGCGTATATCATGGGCTTTGAATGCACTCAAGTTCCTTTCCTGGCCTTTAAACTTGTGCTGCACTGGGAAAACCACGTTGGCTGTAACAACATGAACGGCAATGAAAGATGAAGAAGAAGCCAGAAACAGCAGCACCAAATAAGCCAGCGGCCTGAGGCTGAGATCCATCCTCACCAACCTACAACTCTGTCAAAGCCCAAGTTTGAAAGTAATTTGGACGAGGGGAATTCCGCGCCTCCCCCGGAAAGAAGAGAGGTCGGTGAGGGGGACAGAGAAAACGAATTAAAAAGAGAAAATAAAAGAGAGAGGAAAACTCTTAGAGAGAGCGAGAGAGAGAGAGCGAATTCAACGTCAAACGACACGTCTTCTTATAGAGAGAGAATAATAAAATATTTGCGTGAGAGAGAAAATAGGAAACAACGTCTCGTTTTTTGGTTTTTCTACTGTTTGCCTTCTTGCTTTCGTTGTGTTCTCCCTTCGCAATTCTGCAGCTACAGTTTTCTATTATTTTTATTTTTTGTATTGGGTTCCTTTCTTCACGTTTCTCTCTCTTTCTTTCCTTCTTTCCTTGAGCTGTGTCCTCTACTTTCCTTCTCTACGCCCCTCTCTCTCTCTCTCTCTCTCTCTCTCTGATTTGCAGTCTATTCTTTTTTTGCTGTTTTGTTTTTGGTCTCCGTTCCACGACTCTCTTCCTTCCGTGTGTCGACTTCCTCTCTCAACCAATAACGATTAAAGGCAACTCAGCAGAAACCCAAAATACAGAAATTAATTAACTAATTATATTTTTTTTTTTTTTTTTAAAAAAAACAAAGCCAACGCCAATGAAAAGTTCGTAAATTTGGATAAAGGAATAACATTTTTTTTTTTTGGAGAGAGAAATGCACGAGGCGTTGACTGCATTTTTAGGTTCTAGAATGGCGTCTGAGTCATGCACAGTACCTTATACCCCAGTGGCTGTCAGAAAATCTGATGAATGTGCACATTTACTTTGCACATTTACTTGTACTTCTCCAATCTTCTTATATTTCTCTTTTTATTTTTATTTTTTCATTTCATTTATTTATTTTTTTTCTTAGCAAACAAATATTTTATAAATAGGTTACGAGGATACAATGATACTAGATTTTGGAGAGTGAGACTCCCAACAATTTTTTCAAAATAAATAAAAATAGCACTGAAATGAAAATAAAAGGGAGTTATCTCGTTAAAAGATTGGCTCCAACCCAATCACACGCAGGGATGCCACTTTAAAGTGATTTTAACATAGTCTAAGAAACAGACCATAAACCTACAAATAGAAGTCGTAGTTGAGAGTGGTGCGCTGCATTTTGCTGATCTGGTCTAACTATAGATGACTATCACGATCACATTGTCTTGATCACGAGTTAGGAAAAACGGTAACATAAGATAGCAACCTGAGTCTAGGTTGAGTCGCCGATGGGACATCATCTTTTGTGGCAGTGCGTGTACAACACGTGCCACCTTAAGAGAGTGGACAAGCTGATTAGAAGGATCAAAAGCCGGTGAAGTCAGAGGGATTGGGCGTGGCCAATGGGATAATTGATTTGTTTCATCCTATATAGCTTGCAGGCTTAATTGAAAAAAGAAATATGAGAAAATTTTTGGTTTTCCAAAAGTAGAAGAAGAAGCATTAACCAAGTGTTGAACCTTTTCATTCTAATGAGTTCTACTATTAATAAATTTCTCCAAACTACATTCTCTGCCATCATAAATGAAAAAACCATTTCTCAGTTCATACTTTCAGTCAGATTAGGAGTGCAATCTTCTCACTTTTTTCAACTACTATTCCTTTATCTTTCAATTGATTGAAAGTTCACATAGGTCAGGTCTCTAGCATGTAATCAACATTTTGCTTGCATTGTCACCAATGACCGCAAAGCTTTTTACTCAAGATGATAATATAAATGAAGAACTTGTACTTTCAAAAGCTTTTTATTGCAATCTCTAGCATGCAATTAGCAACTGTTGGATGAATGACATGTAATCTCTACCGCTTACAGCCATTTGCATAAAACTCAGTTCACATTAAAGAATTAAATCCAAGCAAACAAAGGAAAGAAATGCAGTGAGTCCTAAAAAACAGCAAAAGGAAAGGTAGAAAAAACCAAAATATTAAATAGATAAAAAAGAAATAAAGGAAAAAAAAACAACGTGAAAAAAAAAGGCAAACCTGAAGTACATACTTAGTGGTATCATCATCCACACAAATAAAGATAAATTGTAATTAAATCATAATTGTAAACTACTAAAAGTCAATCAATCATAGTAGCTATATATATATCACAACAATCACTAATCAAAAAAATATCACAACAAATGAAAAAAACATGTCCACATACTGATTTGGTACCAATGCAGTCATGTTCACATTTGGCTGCACCACTTGCCCAATGGCAAAGATTCCACCACCTTCTGTATTATCCAAACAGTGTGCAAACATTTTTTTCACCTTTCCTGCTAACGCTAGCTGTGAAATCATGGATGAATTTGCTTGTCCAAAACCAAGTATGCCATCCAGCGCTTCTGAAGATGAACCAAGCTCCCCTGATTGTTTAGCTCCACACCTATAACATAAGAGGCAAGTTTATATAACATCTAGAAAAGTCACTGCAATTGTTGATGATGCTAATAGAAGTAATCATATTAAAAATAAAAAATAAAAATTAAAAATCCACAGCAGAATTCTTAAATTGAAACTTGTGATAAATCTTGTAAAAAGAATCTAGCACTGAACTAAGAACAAGTTAAAATCAAATGGATGAGAACATGGTTTCAATCACTGATATCTTACTGTACATCATAATATCTTGATAATGTAGCATAAAACAATATTGATATCTTAAATATCTCTCAAATACATCATGAAAAATATTAGGAAAAATATGGGAAAATCTAACCATCACCTAAGAATATGAAAAGGCTAAAAAAAGTAAAAACAGCCCATTCTCTCTAGAAACCACCACCCATTTCTCACTTACACCACAAACTTTAACTTGATACACTTGGGACCTTAATTCAAAGTTCCAGTGTTTGTCTGTTCCTTTCAGCCAAAACGGCTTTTAACTAGGACAAAAAACCATATAAATTAGGCAAATGCCCCTGACAAAAAAGCATGCATGTCAGGAGCATACATGTCATTTTATGCACTTTTTCTGTCCGACTTAGCAACAGTTTTTCAACAAAAGGGATAAATTGACACTAAAACTTTGAAGGACACAAATTGCACTGAGTCATTATGTTTTTAGTTTGAGTGAATAGTACATCAGATATATTGGAATAACAAAAGAATAAATGTCATTTGTGGCGAAAAATATAGGCTGATATGTCAAACAGTGGCAGGATATCTAGGTGCATGGCCATATATAGCTAAGTTTCAGCTTTTTATATATGTATTTATGTGGCAGATCTGTTAGTTCAGAAATGACATATGGTAACTGAAGTTCTCCATGATATGGCACTAATGCAACTATTAGAAACACAACCCACCCGAATATCACACTCCCATTTTCTGGTGCTACCTCATGATCTCCAGTCACTCGGTCAAGTTGTACATTATCCTCCACAAAGAACCCAGAAGTTGTGCTTCCATCTCCATAAACAACTTTATATTGGCAAAGTAAATCAGGCCTGCAACCAGGAAGTGGACCATCGTATGTGGATTTGCAAAAATCTTGTTCACAAGTAACCAAACTTGAAGTAGAGGAGCTCTTTGGATCGTATAGGGTCAGTTCTATCTGTAGTACAAGCATCATAATAATAATGTGGTTCCACAAAATGGTCAACATAATTTGGGAAACTCCATATAAAGTTCACATGTGAGGGAATATAGAGCAAAATCTTAGTAGTTGTGATCGAAAAACAATTTGAGGGACTCAATTCAAGATATAAAGTTAGAGGAACATACACCGAGACTGCTCTTCTTAGGGCACCTGACGCAGCCAATACAGTTCACCCAAAGAATGTCACTTCCTGTATCCACTTGCACATAATAGTCCTTTGGAGGAGACCCAATCCCAATTTTAGCAAAGTACAGCCTATAGCAACCAAGTAAACCGTGTAAGCATTCAAAAGGAAATATGAAAACATGCTCCTTTTTTAGGTTGTTCTGCTTGGTGATGTGTGTATGTGTCCATTTTGCGAGTCATATACCATGGCACATGTAGAATGATGAAAAAATTTCTTTGAATTTTTACGTCTAATTCTACAGGGACTAGGTTAGTTCAGCCCTGAGCAACTACAAAGCTCAACTAGGCTGAATTTCTATTTCTCACTGCATCAAAACAACAGCAAACATAAAAGAGTTTATTCAAAAGGAAAAATAACGAGTTTGAGATGGACTGAAAAAGAATGTGTTAACCTTAAAAAGTTCCATACTTTTTTTGATTGAAGTATAACAAGTCGTTTCAAATGGAGATGGGGGAAAAGGTTCCATACTAAGAGCAAAAAATTAAAAGAGCTATTGCATTCTGACAATTAAAGAACCGGTGCATGTACAAAGGAGCAAATGGTACCCAAGTTTCGTCAGAATTATAAATTTAACATTAAAATTGCAATTCATCCAGTCACAGAAAACCAATACCAGATGACGAGCTATTTTAAATCCAAAGTCAAAAATCCTAGAGACCAAAAACTAATAGAAATTATTAGCAGATAAAATGTAGCGAGTGCATATAACATCACAAAAAAAAACAGTACACCTCAAAACCATAACTGAAAAAGATAAAAATAAAAAACAAAGAACATAAAAAGTTCAATGACAAAAATATCCCTCCAACAATCCAATAGTTGTATCTTAAATTAACCAGAAAACCCAGTCGCAATAATTGATAGAAGAGAAATATAGAGATTGAATCCGAGCATATTAAGTCAAACAAGCACATATAACAGGAAATTAGACAAAATTCAAATCGGTAGTAATATCAATCATTAAGTATATAAAGTAAATAACAAGAAGAAAAAAAATGAGAGACTTCCAATAAATCAATTACAAACAAGATCAGCAAAAGCGAAAATAGAAAGAAAGAAAGCTCAAATCACATATTCAAATGAAATTTGAATACAACTTAAACCACCTCCAAAGAAAACAATTAAAAGCTCAAATAAGTATTAATGAGAATTGTGATGACTAATGATCATTAAGGGAAAAAAGAAAGCCCAAAATCTATAAGCAAATGAATTTTCAACAAAGAAAACAGAGATATCATCCCTAAGATGGAAGGAACATAAAGAAATGAAAAGAAAGTAGAGAAACCCAAAATTCATGAAGAAAGAATTTTAAAGAAACCCAGAATTAAAACTGAAAAGAAGCCAAGGAACCAACCCAGTTTCAGAAGGTTTTCCATTGCCACCCAATTTCAGATCCACATCATAGAGCAATCTACCGTGACGGCGTATATCATGGGCTTTGAATGCACTCAAGTTCCTTTCCTGGCCTTTAAACTTGTGCTGCACTGGGAAAACCACGTTGGCTGTAACAACATGAACGGCAATGAAAGATGAAGAAGAAGCCAGAAACAGCAGCACCAAATAAGCCAGCGGCCTGAGGCTGAGATCCATCCTCACCAACCTACAACTCTGTCAAAGCCCAAGTTTGAAAGTAATTTGGACGAGGGGAATTCCGCGCCTCCCCCGGAAAGAAGAGAGGTCGGTGAGGGGGACAGAGAAAACGAATTAAAAAGAGAAAATAAAAGAGAGAGGAAAACTCTTAGAGAGAGCGAGAGAGAGAGAGCGAATTCAACGTCAAACGACACGTCTTCTTATAGAGAGAGAATAATAAAATATTTGCGTGAGAGAGAAAATAGGAAACAACGTCTCGTTTTTNCTCAAAAGCCGCTCCAGGACACGGCTGTGCGTATTAAACGCGCACGGCAGGGGCCACACATGTATCAAATACGTCATACAAAATCACAATTTTCTTCAGCGAGCTTGAAGATTGGCGACGTAAGTGGTTGTAGAGGCGACACGTGCGTGAAGGAGGAAGCCGGGAAGCAGCAGATCAGCGAGAGACGGTACTACAGAGTGGAAACAAAACGATAAACCACAAGAAAATAAAAGGAAAAGCTCCGACCACCACCCAGTAATGGGTGGAAAATCCTACCAACAATGGAGAGGCAACGGTACGAAGAGAAAAAAAAAGAGTCGGCAACGGAGAGGGTTGGTTTCAACCCATTTTATCTTGCTTTTGTTATCAGAACATTTTAAGGAAAAAAAATATATGGATTATATTTTATGTATGAGAGATAATATCGAATCAAAATTTTCATTTTATTATTATCATAATCAAAATATTTAATGTTAATATTTATTAAAATCTGTGTATTGTTAAGAGGTTTAGCTTTAATATATTTAATTACCTTAACTTATTCTATATAATTTCCTCATAAATAAAACTTATATTGTATATTCAATTCATTAAAATAATAAATATATAGTCTTAAAAGTTTCTTCTCCTTTTTCTTTTCTCTTTTTTTCAATTAAAAGTTCTATCATGGAATATTTGATAATTAAACATTTTACATGTTAGATATCTTTATTGAGGAAGGGTCTATCACAACCATGTAAGAAAGTGTTAAAGATATAATTTAAATAGTCATATTTATATTTTTTTTTTCATCAGCTTAGACTTTTAAGATACCTAGTTATTTAACTAGGTATTTATTAAATAAATGAAAAGCCCACACACTCTCTCTCTCTCTCCAAAATCTTAACCTCACACCGCTAAATCCTCGCCAAGGGGAGGCTCACTCCTCCCTCACCTCCTCCTAGGTTTGTTTTCTGGTTTGTTTTTCTGGCATGTTGTTGGTTTTCTTATGATTTTTTCTTTTTCTTTTTCAACTAGATTGAACATGTCCAATCTGTAGCTTTTTAGCCAACGAAATGCCACACACGCTGCCCCACTGCGTTTGCCAACTGCCAATTCCAATCTTCAAAACCTCGGTGGAGGAGTAGCCAAATGTCCATCACGTGATCCACGTACGCCGCCAAAGCCTTGCAGCTTTCTTATGCGTTGGCGTGTTTTCTAGCCTCCTACCACCACACAAGTGGCACAATTGGATTCCTCACCTCTGGATCCTTCGATCACCAGCCCCCAGGCTCTGTCCGCATCGGAGCGTGTAGCGCAGACATTAGCTTTGTATATCCAAAAAATCGACAACGACTCAAATTGTTCCATTATTACTATCAAACTATGTTATTGCTTTTCCTAATTGAGAATCTTAAAAAAAAAAAAAAAAGAATGTGAACATCTTCATCTTGTATTCTCTTTTTTAACTCAACGCAAGTTTGTGGAAAAAAAAAAAGTATTTATTAAATCTATTTATTAGAATAATAATCAAATTAAGAATATTATTTATATATTAAATAAATAAATATTATTATTTCTAATAGTCCGTACTGTTTTCTCGGTAAACAACATTTAATTATTAATAATTCTACATTTTACCTCTCCAAAATAAAATAAAACGAAATTACTTCTTTGCCTTGCTTTCAAATTACACATTTTTTTTTTAGCACTATCCGATAGGAAAAAGTAATACAAATATAACTTTTTTAATAATTATATTCTAAATTATTTTTATTTTTATAACTATTTTACGACTCAATGTAAAATTGACTTCTAGTAATTAAAATAGAGTGATAAAAATAATTATATCTCTATCATTACTCCAAAAGTTATCTCATTATTAATATTTGTAAATTAATTTTTTTAATCATAAAAGAATTACACAAAAGTAATCTTACAAACTAGCGTGACTTGACATAATTCATCAGATTATAAAATTACTTTTATTATAAAATAGATCTAACGAATCAAATGAAACTACGTCAGTTTGTAAAAATATTTTTATGTAATTTTTTTATAGATGTAACAGTACACTTCTCTAAAAGGATTTTATAGCGATAAGTTTTGTGGTCGCCCTTGGTTTTAAAGAAAAGAATATTTTTTGCTTTGCTTTTCACGACAACACATCTATGGCAGCATGGTAAACATCGACCAACTTGTCTATATGTTTTGTTTTTACCTTAAGTAGTCGCAAGAAAAATTCTATTTCAAACTGGTATATATATAATACATATTAAAGTATTTATATGACATATTTTAATTTAAAAATAATAAATTTTAAATAATCAAATCTTATATTTAAGTAATATGATTGTATCTTCTACACACCAACTGATAAAAAATAATTCCATAGATAAACCCAAACTTATCTATTAACAATATTCCGTTATTTATTTAATTTTCATTTACAAAACTTAGATATTTCATTATTTTTTTATTTCTCACAAGAATAGCCATATGCATTAAATATTAGTACTCAACGTATAATGACTATTTGTTAAATGTAAATAAAGCCGCCAAAAAAGAATTTGTTGCAAAAGGGCATATGATGAATTTTCAAAGAGTTTTGCTACATACAAGCACAGTCGCGCACTAATTTGACAATACTTTTCAACTTATTAATTAATGTTTTCAATAAAATCTACTTTTGCCAAATACAAATCATATCTAGTAACTATGTTGTGCACAAGGTGCTTGAATGTATATTTTCATTCGAAGGGGAAGCGCTACTAGCCTATAGCCCTCTCGATTTGCCACTTGGTAGGCCCGCCCTTAGTGCAAATTGCACTCTCCTTTTTATTTTTTTACTTTTTTTTCAAATATTTTTTAAACATAGTTTAAATATTTAAAAATAATAATATATTAATAGTCATTTTCTTTATTAGTAAATAAAATATTAAAAAAATAAAATATATGAATAGTCAAAATGAAATTCCAAAAAGTAGCCATGTCATAACAAACATCAAGTGAAATGTTATTTTTTATTTTAGATTTAAGTATCTAATTTTAAGAGGTTGATGTTTAAAATAATTTAAAATATATCACATCAATTAGTTTGATTAAAAATAATAAGATCTTGACTTATTCTAAAAAGGAAAAAACAATATTTTAGTGGTAATATATGTGTCCTCCTTTCATTAAATCAACAAACAATAAATATTATTTTTAGTAATGTACAAGCTTTAGATATACAAGTTTCGCACAAGACTTCGTAAAAAAAATAAATGAAAAGAATGCTCCGCTATGAAAATAATTTTTTTTTCCACGGTAGATTTTACTTTTTTACAATGAACATAATACCTTTTGTGTGATCCCCTTCTTGTTTATTTA
Source organism: Carya cathayensis (assembly GCA_011037825.1). Lineage (NCBI taxonomy): Eukaryota > Viridiplantae > Streptophyta > Magnoliopsida > Fagales > Juglandaceae > Carya > Carya cathayensis. Next base: position 1,125,921 of record QGSO01000372.1, read on the forward strand.
CAACAAGTAAGTCATTCATTGCATATGCTAAATTAATAATTAGCTTAATAAATAATGATTATTATAAAAACCCATGCATTGACCTAAGTTTTTTTGGAATTAATGGGTCCTTTTTTATGGTTTTCTAATTATTTTTAATTTTTTGAGTGGTAAGGCTTAGAGGGGCTTGTAATTTGTAGGTATCTTTTCCACACCATCTCATTCATTGACCCCAGTGCCCCACTAACTTAAAAGCGCAATCGGTTTTGATGATCAACCCTCTCTTAATTATTAGAAGACTTTTTGTGTGACGACCAATTTTTACTATTTTTTTTGTTTTTTAAAACAAATAAAAATAAATTATGATATATTAATTCTATTTTTTTTTACAATTTAATAAACTAAATTAATTTATGAGAAGTATATAATCTTTTAATAAATGAACACCTGGTAATTTTGTAGGTTAGACTTTTAAAAAAACATATATTTATCACATGTTTAATAGATACTTGTCATTTAAAATTAGGTGTGTAGAACACATCATCAACATTACTTACATTACAAAATTTGATTCGTAAGATTTAAAAATTAAAATTTATTTTTTAAATCAAATCATGTTATAGAAAGTAAGAAACATTTTCAAATAAATCCCTCCGTTATTTATAATAATAAAAAATAAAAAGAAGAAGAGGAGAAAACTTACATTTAGAAGAAAACAGCCGACATTATTTGTTATTCCCCCACGGTTTGCCGTTGTCGACAGGTTGTTCGAGCAGTCAAGGGCTGTCGACTCAATTAGATGCCATTTAAAAAATAAAAAATAAAATAAAATTCTCTCCTAAATCCAGACTAGCATTACAAAAAAGTATCATACAGTGCATGGCCGGCATAGGGAGGCATCTAGCGGTGGCCCTACCATTCACATCTCTTTCTCTATAATTTATTTTCTTGTAAAAATTTAGTTACAAAGTCTAGATGACGTATTCACCCTATTATTATTAACTATATCAGTTATATTTGCCTACAAATCTAGTATATAGACAAAGTAATGGCAGGCCTACTATTTTTTATTACCAGTTTATTATTTTTTTTAATTTTTATTAATAATTAAAGAAAATGATTATTAATAAAGTTATATATTTTTAATTTTTTATTAATGATTAAAAATATTAAAATAATACTTTAAGAAAATAACAAAAAAATAAAATTTTTATATATATTATAAAATAGTAAATATTATGAAATTAATGAAAAGAGAGAGAGAGAGAGACAAAGAGGAAATTGCAAGAGAAAGAGTTGTTCTTCAATGCAAAACTTGATACATATACAAGGGAATGATATCCATATATATAGGAGTACAAAAGGGTAGGTATAGCTTAAGTCTCCATTGATGGCTAAAGATAGGTCTTAATTAATGACTCAATGATCTTAATTAGTGGCTACACATTGGTCTTAATTGATGGTTCAATGGTCTTAATTAGTGGCTATGTATGGTTCTACAAATGTTTATAATAGTAAACGAATAATAACCAATAATAAACCTATTATTATCATATGGAGAATAGCTACACGCCCGCATGCGAGGGCGTAATTTTTTTTTTCCCCTTCTAAAAGAGTAGATTTTTATTGTTCATGAAATGAATGCAACTAAAAAACGAGAATTCCTATAAACCGGTCCGTTCAAGCATCCTCAAATAACAGTCTGCCAATAGTGGAGGGATACCTAGACATTCCACCATAATTATTGTGAACCAACACTGTATGGAATACTCGGCTACTACAAAAGAGACAGCCTCTACACAAGCCCTTCCCTTTCGCAAGAGACAACCCTCTCCCCTTCACCCACCTTCGAATCGACACCAACCCCTTCGAAGACCCACCCCTTCACAGCTCGTAGCCCTCTGATTCTAGGTTTTTTTTTATTGACCAATGACCATGGCTTGGGTAGATATATAGGAGAGTTCAGTGGCAATTGTATTAGAGGCTTAAGGAGGTTTAAGGAGCTATAAGGGAGAGGATCTCCTACTTCTCTTTGAAGCAACAATTAATATATTTTTGTATAATTGAAAGTGGAGGGACAACTAGGCCTTTTAGGGATTTAACATCATCTTTGTGTTGGTGATGCAAACTAGTTTGGTCTCATGGTTTACAGTACCTCCAACCCTGAAAAGTTTAATAGAGTGGCTATTGTGGTCATGGGTTCAAGTCCCTTAGATTCTGTGAGTTGCTTACCAAATCAAACGGGAAAAAAGAAGAAGAAGAAGATTAAGGTTTTATGTTGTAGATTGAGAATGATGAAGATGACTTCCCTCCCATCTCTCTGATGATCTTTTTTTTCTGATCTCTTATGTATTTGAAATGGTGTGTACGAGTTTGAGAAAGCCAGAGGCAAAGAGATGGCGGCATGCTTGGTGGAGGTGCACATAAACGAACTTGAGAGCTTAGAGATGAAGATGAAAATAGGAAGAGAGCTTGGAAGACGGCAGCACCAAGGCCACTGGAGTCAAACATGAACAATTGTCTGTTGGTGACCAACTATGGTGGGTGACAGACGGACTAGTGGCGGTGGACTGCGCTTGTGTAGTGGGCGATGAAAATGACAAATATATTTGAGGAAATCGGCATGGCTTGGGTGAAATCTGGAGTAATCGGTATGGGCGAAATTGGCCAAGGAGGACAAATACGGACTGATGGTGGTGGATGCTGGCGGTGGAGGTACGGTCGGCTTTGGTTCTAGACATACAAGGTCAGGGTCGAGGTTAGGCTAAGCTGAAGTAGAGTGATGTTCTCTCCGCTGAAGAGTCATGCCTTGTTTGGTTAACCAAAATAAAAAATCTCATCTAATCTCATTTCAACTCATCATTACAATTTTTTCAAATTTCCATACAAAATATAATAAATAATTTAACTTTTCAAATCTCAATACAAAATTAATATTAAAAAATTATATTATAACAATATTTTATTCATTATTATTCAAAACATCTAATCTTATCTCATCTCATTTCATATGTGTAATTAAATGGAACCTGAATCAATTCCTATCCCATGTGGATGAGTCTAACCTGATTTTTAGGTAACAACTTCTAAGTAGAGGGTAGTTATTTCTTCAAAATCAGACCGATCGCTTAGAAGCAGCTCTGTTAAAAAACACATAGTATTTATATTTATGAAAAGATATTACGTTAGGAAATTTTTATAAATATATCAATAATAATGAGACAATTGATTGTTTCTTTAAACAGTCAAGTCATTAAACTATTAAATGACGTGATAGGTTACCGATATGATCTATTGAAAAGATCTTCCAACAAAACTTGGGTATAAATATTTAGTTAGGACTTTTAAATCTTGAAAAAAATAAAAAACGAAGGATTTACCTTTTTAAATATTTTCTTATAATTTTATACTTTAGATATAAAATGAATCCAAACCCAACGCATCGGTAGGACAAAAAAGAGAGCACCAAACGGTGCATTTTGTGGATTAAGCCCTAAGCCCCCTCTTTTTCTTCCGTCTCCCATTGCCCTTTTTTTGCTGCGCTGTTACCATCGGGCTCCTCTGCTGCTGCCATCCTCCACGCCGTCGGACCCTAATGTTTCTTAAATATAGCTCTCTTATTTTTGAAATTCAATATTTTGTAATTGGTTTGTATTTACACACTAGTATAGGCTTAGTATTTACACACTAGTATAGGCTTATTGTTTACTGAGTCGATAGACTCACACGTTAAAATAGGAAACAACGTCTCGATTTTTGGTTTTTCTTCTGTTTGCCTTCTTGCTTTCGTTGTGTTCTCCCTTTGCAATTCTGCAGCTACAGTTTTCTATTATTTTTATTTTTTGTATTGGGTTCCTTTCTTCACGTTTCTCTCTCTTTCTTTCCTTCTTTCCTTGAGCTGTGTCCTCTACTTTCCTTCTCTACGCCCCCCTCTCTCTCTCTCTCTCTCTCTCTGGTTTGCAGTCTATTCTTTTTTTGCTGTTTTGTTTTTGGTCTCCGTTCCACGACTCTCTTCCTTCCGTGTGTCGACTTCCTCTCTCAACCAATAACGATTAAAGGTAGAAAAATTCTACTTATAAGTCCCTACACCACATACCACCTATTTTTTTAATTTTTTTTATTTTTTTATTTTATCAAATATTTGTTATATAAATAATAAATAGAAAAATTAAAATATTTTAAAAAGAAAAAATCTAAAAAAAAATTTAAAAAAATAAAAAATACGTGATGTGTGGTATAGGGACTTATGAGTAATATTTCTCTTAAAGGCAACTCAGCAGAAACCCAAAATAAAGAAATTAATTAACTAATTATATATTTTTTTTTAAGGAAAAAAAAACAAAGCCAATGCCAATGAAAAGTTCGTAAATTTGGATAAAGGAATAACATTTTTTTGGAGAGAGAAATGCATGAGGCGTTGACTGCATTTTTAGGTTCTAGAATGGCGTCTGAGTCATGCACAGTACCTTATACCCCAGTGGCTGTCAGAAAATCTGATGAATGTGCACATTCACTTGTACTTCTCTTATCTTCTTATATTTCTATTTTTATTTTTTCATTTTATTTATTTATTTATTTTTCTTAACAAACAAATATTTTTTAAATAGGTTACGGGGCTACAATGATACTAGATTTTGGAAGGTGAGACTCCCAATAATTTTTTCAAAATAAATAAAAAGAGCACTGAAATGAAAATAAAAGGGGTTATCTCGTTAAAAAATTGACTCCAATCCAATCACACACTGGGATGCCACTTTAAAGCGATTTTAACATAGTCTAAGAAACAAACTATAAACCTACAAATAGAAGTCGTAGTTGAGAGTGGTGCGCTGCATTTTGTTGATTTGGTCTAACTGTCGGTGACTATCACAATCACATTATCTTGATCACGAGTTAGGGAAAACGGTAACATAGGATAGCAATCTGAGTCTAGGTCGAGTCGCCGACAGGACATCATCTTTTGTGGCAGTGCGTGTACAACACGTGCCACCTTAAGAGGAGAGTGGACAAGATGATTAGAAGAGGATCAAAAGCCGGTGAAGTCAGAGGGATTGGGCGTGGCCTCAAAAGCCGCTCCAGGACACGGCTGTGCGTATTAAACGCGCACGGCAGGGGCCACACATGTATCAAATACGTCATACAAAATCACAATTTTCTTCAGCGAGCTTGAAGATTGGCGACGTAAGTGGTTGTAGAGGCGACACGTGCGTGAAGGAGGAAGCCGGGAAGCAGCAGATCAGCGAGAGACGGTACTACAGAGTGGAAACAAAACGATAAACCACAAGAAAATAAAAGGAAAAGCTCCGACCACCACCCAGTAATGGGTGGAAAATCCTACCAACAATGGAGAGGCAACGGTACGAAGAGAAAAAAAAAGAGTCGGCAACGGAGAGGGTTGGCTTCAACCCATTTTATCTTGCTTTTGTTATCAGAACATTTTAAGGAAAAAAAATATATGGATTATATTTTATGTATGAGAGATAATATCGAATCAAAATTTTCATTTTATTATTATCATAATCAAAATATTTAATGTTAATATTTATTAAAATCTGTGTATTGTTAAGAGGTTTAGCTTTAATATATTTAATTACCTTAACTTATTCTATATAATTTCCTCATAAATAAAACTTATATTGTATATTCAATTCATTAAAATAATAAATATATAGTCTTAAAAGTTTCTTCTCCTTTTTCTTTTCTCTTTTTTTCAATTAAAAGTTCTATCATGGAATATTTGATAATTAAACATTTTACATGTTAGATATCTTTATTGAGGAAGGGTCTATCACAACCATGTAAGAAAGTGTTAAAGATATAATTTAAATAGTCATATTTATATTTTTTTTTTCATCAGCTTAGACTTTTAAGATACCTAGTTATTTAACTAGGTATTTATTAAATAAATGAAAAGCCCACACACTCTCTCTCTCTCTCCAAAATCTTAACCTCACACCGCTAAATCCTCGCCAAGGGGAGGCTCACTCCTCCCTCACCTCCTCCTAGGTTTGTTTTCTGGTTTGTTTTTCTGGCATGTTGTTGGTTTTCTTATGATTTTTTCTTTTTCTTTTTCAACTAGATTGAACATGTCCAATCTGTAGCTTTTTAGCCAACGAAATGCCACACACGCTGCCCCACTGCGTTTGCCAACTGCCAATTCCAATCTTCAAAACCTCGGTGGAGGAGTAGCCAAATGTCCATCACGTGATCCACGTACGCCGCCAAAGCCTTGCAGCTTTCTTATGCGTTGGCGTGTTTTCTAGCCTCCTACCACCACACAAGTGGCACAATTGGATTCCTCACCTCTGGATCCTTCGATCACCAGCCCCCAGGCTCTGTCCGCATCGGAGCGTGTAGCGCAGACATTAGCTTTGTATATCCGAAAAACCGACAACGACTCAAATTATTCCATTATTACTATCAAACTATGTTATTGCTTTTCCTAATTGAGAATCTAAGGAAAAAGGATGTGAACATCTTCATCAACAACTCCGGATCAGACGATTGCAATATTGCTTTCATGGATGTGGATCACAACCACGTTCGAAAAATCCGAGTGGATTTTAAAACCATCATTACAGTAGTCTTCGGGGTTTGAGTCAAATTTAGTAGTCCCATCGCCTATTTTTATTTTATTTCCTATCGCATGCACTGCAATATTTATGAATGAGTTTTGAAGGTCTTGTTTGTTTACACAAAATTAAAAAATTCATCTCATTTCATCTCATCTCAACTCATCATTATAATTTTTTTAAATTTCTGTACAAAATATAATAAACAATTTCACTTTTTCAAATCCCAATACAAAATTAATATTATAACATTATATTATAATAATATTTTATTCATTACTATTTAAAACATCTCATCTCATCTCATCTCATCTGTGTAATCAAATGGGGGTTAGGATCACTCGCCCTCATCTTGTATTCTCTTTTTTAACTCAACACAAGTTTGAGGAAAAAAAAAAAGTATTTATTAAATCTATTTATTAGAATAATAATCAAATTAAGAATATTATTTATATATTAAATAAATAAATATTATTATTTCTAATAGTCCGTACTGTTTTCTCGGTAAACAACATTTAATTATTAATAATTCTACATTTTACCTCTCCAAAATAAAATAAAACGAAATTACTTCTTTGCCTTGCTTTCAAATTACACATTTTTTTTTTAGCACTATCCGATAGGAAAAAGTAATACAAATATAACTTTTTTAATAATTATATTCTAAATTATTGTTATTTTTATAACTATTTTAAGACTTAATGTAAAATTGACGTCTAGTAATTAATATAAAGTGATAAAAATAATTATATCTCTATCATTACTCCAAAAGATATCTCATTTATTAATATTTGTAAATTAATTTTTTTAATCATAAAGGAATTACACAAAAGTAATCTTACAAACTAGCGTGACTTGACATAATTCGTCAGATTATAAAATTACTTTTATTATAAAATAGATCTAACGAATCAAATGAAACTACGTCAGTTTGTAAAAATATTTTTATGTAATTTTTTTATAGATGTAACAGTACACTTCTCTAAAAGGATTTTATAGCGATAAGTTTTGTGGTCGCCCTTGGTTTTAAAGAAAATAATATTTTTTGCTTTGCTTTTCACGACAACACATCTATGGCAGCATGGTAAACATCGACCAACTTGTCTATATGTTTTGTTTTTACCTTAAGTACGTCGGCAAGAAAAATTCTATTATCAAACTGGTATATATATAATACATATTAAAGTATTTATATGACATATTTTAATTTAAAAATAAATAAATTTTAAAATAATCAAATCTTATATTTAAGTAATATGGATTGTATCTTCTACACACCAACTTGATAAAAAAATAATTCCATAGATAAACCCAAACTTATCTATTAACAATATTCCGTTATTTATTTAATTTTCATTTACAAAACTTAGATATTTCATTATTTTTTTATTTCTCACAAGAATAGCCATATGCATTAAATATTAGTACTCAACGTATAATGACTATTTGTTAAATGTAAATAAAGCCGCCAAAAAAGAATTTGTTGCAAAAGGGCATATGATGAATTTTCAAAGAGTTTTGCTACATACAAGCACAGTCGCGCACTAATTTGTGTACCAATACTGATTTATTCATACTTAAAATTTAAATTAACATTGTTTTCAATAAAATCTACTTTTTGACCAATCACATCATATTGGTGCACAGATTAGTGCACAATTGTGCTTGCAATTATATTTTTCCATTTTCGAAAGGGAAGCGCTACTAGCCTAGTAGACCCTCTCGATTTGTCCACTTGGTAGGCCCCTTGGCCCTTAGTGCAAATTGCACTCTTTTTTTATTTTTTTAACTTTTTATATCAAATATTTTTTAAACATGTTTAAATATTTAAAAGAAACTAATATATTAATAGTCATTTTCTTTATTAGTAAATAAAATATTAAAAAAATAAAATATATGAATAGTCAAAATGAAATTCCAAAAAGTAGCCATGCATAACAAACATCAAGTGAAATGTTATTTTTTATTTTAGATTTAAGTATCTAATTTTAAGAGGTTGATGTTTAAAATAATTTAAAATATATCACATCAATTAGTTTGATTAAAAATAATAAGATCTTGACTTATTCTAAAAAGGAAAAAACAATATTTTAGTGGTAATATATGTGTCCTCCTTTCATTAAATCAACAAACAATAAATATTATTTTTAGTAATGTACTTTAGATATACAAGTTTCGCACAAGACTTTGTAAAAAAAAAAAATGAAAAGAATGCTCCGCTATGAAAATAATTTTTTTTTTTTTTACGGTAGATTTTACTTTTTTACAATGAACATAATACCTTTCGTGTGATCCCCTTCTTGTTTATTTACAACAAGTAAGTCATTCATTGCATATGCTAAATTAATAATTAGCTTAATAAATAATGATTATTATAAAAACCCATGCATTGACCTAAGTTTTTTTGGAATTAATGGGTCCTTTTTTATGGTTTTCTAATTATTTTTAATTTTTTGAGTGGTAAGGCTTAGAGGGGCTTGTAATTTGTAGGTATCTTTTCCACACCATCTCATTCATTGACCCCAGTGCCCCACTAACTTAAAAGCGCAATCGGTTTTGATGATCAACTCTCTCTTAATTATTAGAAGACTTTTTGTGTGACGACCTATTTTTACTATTTTTTTTTGTTTTTTAAAAGAAATAAAAATAAATTATGATATATTAATTCTATTTTTTTTTACAATTTAATAAACTAAATTAATTTATGAGAAGTATATAATCTTTTAATAAATGAACACCTGGTAATTTTGTAGGTTAGACTTTTAAAAAAACATATATTTATCACATGTTTAATAGATACTTGTCATTTAAAATTAGGTGTGTAGAACACATCATCAACATTACTCACATTACAAAATTTGATTCGTAAGATTTAAAAATTAAAATTTATTTTTTAAATCAAATCATGTCATAGAAAGTAAGAAACATTTTCAAATAAATCCCTCCGTTATTTATAATAATAAAAAATAAAAAGAAGAAGAGGAGAAAACTTACATTTAGAAGAAAACAGCCGACATTATTTGTTATTCCCCCACGGTTTGCCGTTGTCGACAGGTTGTTCGAGCAGTCAAGGGCTGTCGACTCAATTAGATGCCATTTAAAAAATAAAAAATAAAATAAAATTCTCTCCTAAATCCAGACTAGCATTACAAAAAAGTATCATACAGTGCATGGCCGGCATAGGGAGGCATCTAGCGGTGGCCCTACCATTCACATCTCTTTCTCTATAATTTATTTTCTTGTAAAAATTTAGTTACAAAGTCTAGATGACGTATTCACCCTATTATTATTAACTATATCAGTTATATTTGCCTACAAATCTAGTATATAGACAAAGTAATGGCAGGCCTACTATTTTTTATTACCAGTTTATTATTTTTTTTAATTTTTATTTAATAATTAAAGAAAATGATTATTAATAAAGTTATATATTTTTAATTTTTTATTAATGATTAAAAATATTAAAATAATACTTTAAGAAAATAACAAAAAAATAAAATTTTTATATATATTATAAAATAGTAAATATTATGAAATTAATGAAAAGAGAGAGAGAGAGAGACAAAGAGGAAATTGCAAGAGAAAGAGTTGTTCTTCAATGCAAAACTTGATACATATACAAGGGAATGATATCCATATATATAGGAGTACAAAAGGGTAGGTATAGCATAAGTCTCCATTGATGGCTAAAGATAGGTCTTAATTAATGACTCAATGATCTTAATTAGTGGCTACACATTGGTCTTAATTGATGGTTCAATGGTCTTAATTAGTGGCTATGTATGGTTCTACAAATGTTTATAATAGTAAACGAATAATAACCAATAATAAACCTATTATTATCATATGGAGAATAGCTACACGCCCGCATGCGAGGGCGTAATTTTTTTTTTCCCCTTCTAAAAGAGTAGATTTTTATTGTTCATGAAATGAATGCAACTAAAAAACGAGAATTCCTATAAACCGGTCCGTTCAAGCATCCTCAAATAACAGTCTGCCAATAGTGGAGGGATACCTAGACATTCCACCATAATTATTGTGAACCAACACTGTATGGAATACTCGGCTACTACAAAAGAGACAGCCTCTACACAAGCCCTTCCCTTTCGCAAGAGACAACCCTCTCCCCTTCACCCACCTTCGAATCGACACCAACCCCTTCGAAGACCCACCCCTTCACAGCTCGTAGCCCTCTGATTCTAGGTTTTTTTTTATTGACCAATGACCATGGCTTGGGTAGATATATAGGAGAGTTCAGTGGCAATTGTATTAGAGGCTTAAGGAGGTTTAAGGAGCTATAAGGGAGAGGATCTCCTACTTCTCTTTGAAGCAACAATTAATATATTTTTGTATAATTGAAAGTGGAGGGACAACTAGGCCTTTTAGGGATTTAACATCATCTTTGTGTTGGTGATGCAAACTAGTTTGGTCTCATGGTTTACAGTACCTCCAACCCTGAAAAGTTTAATAGAGTGGCTATTGTGGTCATGGGTTCAAGTCCCTTAGATTCTGTGAGTTGCTTACCAAATCAAACGGGAAAAAAGAAGAAGAAGAAGATTAAGGTTTTATGTTGTAGATTGAGAATGATGAAGATGACTTCCCTCCCATCTCTCTGATGATCTTTTTTTTCTGATCTCTTATGTATTTGAAATGGTGTGTACGAGTTTGAGAAAGCCAGAGGCAAAGAGATGGCGGCATGCTTGGTGGAGGTGCACATAAACGAACTTGAGAGCTTAGAGATGAAGATGAAAATAGGAAGAGAGCTTGGAAGACGGCAGCACCAAGGCCACTGGAGTCAAACATGAACAATTGTCTGTTGGTGACCAACTATGGTGGGTGACAGACGGACTAGTGGCGGTGGACTGCGCTTGTGTAGTGGGCGATGAAAATGACAAATATATTTGAGGAAATCGGCATGGCTTGGGTGAAATCTGGAGTAATCGGTATGGGCGAAATTGGCCAAGGAGGACAAATACGGACTGATGGTGGTGGATGCTGGCGGTGGAGGTACGGTCGGCTTTGGTTCTAGACATACAAGGTCAGGGTCGAGGTTAGGCTAAGCTGAAGTAGAGTGATGTTCTCTCCGCTGAAGAGTCATGCCTTGTTTGGTTAACCAAAATAAAAAATCTCATCTAATCTCATTTCAACTCATCATTACAATTTTTTCAAATTTCCATACAAAATATAATAAATAATTTAACTTTTCAAATCTCAATACAAAATTAATATTAAAAAATTATATTATAACAATATTTTATTCATTATTATTCAAAACATCTAATCTTATCTCATCTCATTTCATATGTGTAATTAAATGGAACCTGAATCAATTCCTATCCCATGTGGATGAGTCTAACCTGATTTTTAGGTAACAACTTCTAAGTAGAGGGTAGTTATTTCTTCAAAATCAGACCGATCGCTTAGAAGCAGCTCTGTTAAAAAACACATAGTATTTATATTTATGAAAAGATATTACGTTAGGAAATTTTTATAAATATATCAATAATAATGAGACAATTGATTGTTTCTTTAAACAGTCAAGTCATTAAACTATTAAATGACGTGATAGGTTACCGATATGATCTATTGAAAAGATCTTCCAACAAAACTTGGGTATAAATATTTAGTTAGGACTTTTAAATCTTGAAAAAAATAAAAAACGAAGGATTTACCTTTTTAAATATTTTCTTATAATTTTATACTTTAGATATAAAATGAATCCAAACCCAACGCATCGGTAGGACAAAAAAGAGAGCACCAAACGGTGCATTTTGTGGATTAAGCCCTAAGCCCCCTCTTTTTCTTCCGTCTCCCATTGCCCTTTTTTTGCTGCGCTGTTACCATCGGGCTCCTCTGCTGCTGCCATCCTCCACGCCGTCGGACCCTAATGTTTCTTAAATATAGCTCTCTTATTTTTGAAATTCAATATTTTGTAATTGGTTTGTATTTACACACTAGTATAGGCTTAGTATTTACACACTAGTATAGGCTTATTGTTTACTGAGTCGATAGACTCACACGTTTATCACCACCATTTTTTTTCAAATGGCTTTAACAGTTAAGATAGTCGGATTATAAGTGAATACGTTTGATTTAAGAGAAATTTTGACTCTAGGCTTTTATGTTAAATTATGTAAATCTCTGTATCTCTTATTTTATTAATATTTTATGTACTTTATATATTAATTAATTATGGAGGAGCATTCAAACACAATATCAACATCAAAGCATCATCATCGGCCATTCAATCGTATTGATGACTTTTGGCCATGCTAAAAAATTGCACCAACAATATTAAAAAGTTGTTTTATAAAAATTAATAGGTTTCTTTTTAAAATTTCGCGAGGTTCATCATCCCTGTTATAGTGAGAATGGTGAATGAATCTAATTTAGAATTGTAGTGCTTCTAGTTTAATAAGAGAGGATGAGTCATTCCCTTTACTAGGGATGGTAATATGTGACATAATTTGTAAACTCAAAATGAACATAACATGAAATTAGTGGGTCTGTGCTTGATGTAAATAGGTTTAAGTCAAAACCGATTGACCTGTTAAGACACGATTAATAAAATGGTCAACTTGCTTAACCCAAAATCAACCTATAATTATCTGTTTAAATTTTATTATGATTGATTTATAATATTAGTATTTTTCAAAATGTTTATGTTTTCTATTATTTGGATTGTAATCTTGGACCTATAATTATATTTGTTATTGTAGAATGAGTAATATTAGTTTTATTATTGGTTAACATTTAAAATATTGATATTTTTTATTAGTAGGTATTCTTATTAATTTTTTTTTATTTAGATATTGTGGCTACTAATAAGTATAAATTTTAACTTTTATGTAAAATTATATTAATCAGGCCAAATGTGTTATGCATGTTAGTTTAATCCATTTATATGAAACAAGTTAAAATGAGTTGTGTCGTGTTGATCTATTTCTAAATAATTATTAAACATATTAAAACGGATGACATGATACGACTCATTATTGAAATGGATCGGGTTAGCGTTTAAAAGCTTAACATTTTTAACTTAACAGGTCAGGTTCAAGTTAACCTATATAGTTGAATGTCTATAATTTGACACGACTAGTAAACACAAATTGCCACCCGTACCCTATATTGTGCAACTAAGGCGTTGCTTGACTTTGAAAACTAACTTGGGCCATCTCAATTAAATGCTATCTATTCTTTAAGTAGAAACAAGTTTACAAGATTTTATTTTTAAAAAAGTTATTCTATTCTTAAGTCGATATATAGAGTATACTATCTTAAATAGTAAGATTTAATTTATAAGATTCAAATTTTAAAATTTATCTTTCTAACTAAGTTATGCAAATAAGTAATTTACTATATGTGTTTTACTTAACTTTTACATACCGAGTTGATAATATAACTTTTCTTAAAAATAAAAATAAAGGAAAAGAAGTGGAAAGTGCTCATTTAAAAGTTGTAAAGTTGATAGAAATTACGAAGTCAAGTTTCAAGGACATGCTTCTTTTTGATAAATGACTTTTGAGTAGTACCAAAACATAATTCCTTTAAAGTAAAGAAAGATTCTTCAATTTGGAAAAAATTCCCGCAAAGTTTTGTTTGGATTGAAGGTTTCAAAGAGAAAAATAAACACATAAAGTGAAACTATAACAATAATTGCTCATTTATTACTATCCAAAATATTTATTTGAGCGTCACGAAATCTTGTAAAACTCACTATATATATCTATCTCTCTTACTTAAAACTTTTAGGTTTGATTTGATTATACAAAATCAAATTATTTCATCTCATCTCATGTAATCATTACAAAATTTTTAAACTCTCATACAAAATATAATAAAAAATTCAACATTTTTAAATCTTAAAATAAAAATTATATTATAATAATATTTTATTCAACTTTTAACAAAATATCTAACCTGAATAGTGTAAACAAACTAGACAAACTTAAGGGATGCTTACTTCATTCAATTAAAATAAATTTTCTTTAAAGAAATGCTAAACGTGCTATATATTCAACTACAAAAATCTTAAAAAGTTCATACGATTGATGGTACATAGGTTTTGTAATAAATATCAATTTGTTATGAAACTAATGAAAAGATAGAGAGCAAAATAGAGAGAGATATTGCAAGAGAAAAAGTTATTCTTCAATGTAAAACTTGATGCATATACAAGGGAATGATACCCATATTTATAGGAGTACAAAGGGGGGTAGGTGTACCTTAAGTCACCATTGATGGCTAAAGATAGGTCTAAATTAATGGTTCAATGGTCTTAATTAGTGGCTAAAGATTGGTTATACAAATGTTTATAACATGTTTATAACACTCCCCCTTTGGATGNATATTGTGGCTACTAATAAGTATAAATTTTAACTTTTATGTAAAATTATATTAATCAGGCCAAATGTGTTATGCATGTTAGTTTAATCCATTTATATGAAACAAGTTAAAATGAGTTGTGTCGTGTTGATCTATTTCTAAATAATTATTAAACATATTAAAACGGATGACATGATACGACTCATTATTGAAATGGATCGGGTTAGCGTTTAAAAGCTTAACATTTTTAACTTAACAGGTCAGGTTCAAGTTAACCTATATAGTTGAATGTCTATAATTTGACACGACTAGTAAACACAAATTGCCACCCGTACCCTATATTGTGCAACTAAGGCGTTGCTTGACTTTGAAAACTAACTTGGGCCATCTCAATTAAATGCTATCTATTCTTTAAGTAGAAACAAGTTTACAAGATTTTATTTTTAAAAAAGTTATTCTATTCTTAAGTCGATATATAGAGTATACTATCTTAAATAGTAAGATTTAATTTATAAGATTCAAATTTTAAAATTTATCTTTCTAACTAAGTTATGCAAATAAGTAATTTACTATATGTGTTTTACTTAACTTTTACATACCGAGTTGATAATATAACTTTTCTTAAAAATAAAAATAAAGGAAAAGAAGTGGAAAGTGCTCATTTAAAAGTTGTAAAGTTGATAGAAATTACGAAGTCAAGTTTCAAGGACATGCTTCTTTTTGATAAATGACTTTTGAGTAGTACCAAAACATAATTCCTTTAAAGTAAAGAAAGATTCTTCAATTTGGAAAAAATTCCCGCAAAGTTTTGTTTGGATTGAAGGTTTCAAAGAGAAAAATAAACACATAAAGTGAAACTATAACAATAATTGCTCATTTATTACTATCCAAAATATTTATTTGAGCGTCACGAAATCTTGTAAAACTCACTATATATATCTATCTCTCTTACTTAAAACTTTTAGGTTTGATTTGATTATACAAAATCAAATTATTTCATCTCATCTCATGTAATCATTACAAAATTTTTAAACTCTCATACAAAATATAATAAAAAATTCAACATTTTTAAATCTTAAAATAAAAATTATATTATAATAATATTTTATTCAACTTTTAACAAAATATCTAACCTGAATAGTGTAAACAAACTAGACAAACTTAAGGGATGCTTACTTCATTCAATTAAAATAAATTTTCTTTAAAGAAATGCTAAACGTGCTATATATTCAACTACAAAAATCTTAAAAAGTTCATACGATTGATGGTACATAGGTTTTGTAATAAATATCAATTTGACTTGTTTTTAATTTAAAGTTTTGATTATACCAAATCAATACGCGTTGCTTAAGAAAGTTGACAAAAATAGCAAATGGCCATTTTAAGATGTTGGAGCGTGAGATTGAAAATAAGACTCGAGATTCAATTCGGTCTGGATTGGTTACACAAAACTAAAAAATTTATCTTATTTCATCTCAACTCATTATTACAACTTTTTCAAATCTCCATACAAAATATAATAAATAATTTTACTTTTTTAAATCCCAATAAAAAATTAATATTACAAAATTATATTATAACAATATTTTATTCATTACTATTTAAAACATATCATCTCATCTGTGTAATTAAATGGGGCCGACTTTATAACTATTCAAGAATTCAAATAAACGACGACCGTTTATATAGTTGTGAGATTGTCTCATTTATCAACAATAAATTCAATGCTTGAAATCACGAGAATCAATAGAAATTAATGAATGCCTTTAATTTCCACAATAATTTTTCTAATTTGGACTTTATTAAAAGAGAAATGTTATAAGGAAATTTTACATTATACACCTCTATCTAATTGATATGTTATTTGTTATTTTTATCATTATATTTAAATATACATATATTTAAGTATTAAGATAGAATAGTAAAATTGGTAAATTATACACTGATTAGGTGGAAGTGTGTAAGACTTCAATATAAAATCTCTTTTATTAAATAGTATAACTTCAATGTGTTGAAATGTAACCAGACACGCCCTTAAGTCGGGTCCACACGCGCCCAACCAACCGTTTGCCCATGCTAGGCTCCACCATGAGCCACACCTGCCACATGGCCACACACGCCTCCCTTTTCCACTTAAGTTGTCTTCTCCTTCCGACGACTTCTCTTACCTTGAGGTCACCCTTAGCCAACTCTTCTTCATCCAAAGGACGAGGGAAGCGGAGATCTTCTTCTTCATCCACCTCAATTTAGCCAGACCCAATGCGCCCCAGCTTTCTCTAATCATCAATGTTTGTATAAATTCTATTTAGACAGTTTGTGTAGAACCTGCAGTGTCTGAGGGCTCCACACAAGTGACATTGCCCTACATTAATATATATATATATATATATCTGTGTGTGTCTCTCTCTGAATTTACCCTAGATGATCAGTACCAATTCCAAGATATCCCAACGTCGATTTTACAATGAGATATTTATGTTAGAATTTGAATCCAAACTGTAGAATATTGCTGTCATCAATCCTTCTCCTTCCGCTCACTTTCTCCTATTTGTAAATTCTTCATCACAATCATTTATTTTCCTTTTTCTATTGGGTTTCACGAAATTATTGTCATTTTATAAATTACCCGATACGACTCAAAAGTATCAAAATGAATTTATGCAGCTTGTTTCTCTATAAAATAGCAAAAAATGAAAGAAAATCGTACTATCATTTTATGGATTTTCAACGTGTTTCAGTTGGAGATGACGCATATATGTTCATTGGAGTAATATTTGTAAAGTGTGCAAGTGTAAAGTGTGCAAGTGTTGTACAGTCGCTTTAAAAAAAAGTGAAGTCTATTATTAAAAAATTAATTTTTTTTTTCATGTGAATTCTATATTTATTTACTTTTTCTAATTGCGCGACGCTTATACATTCAGGACTGCAATTATCATTTCTAAAACCAAGGTAAATATTAGAATTATGGGTCTACCTCTACAAAATGAATTAACAGGGTGACGTCCTTTTTTTTTTTTTTACTACCTAAAATAGAAATCATGAGTTAGTTTTTATGATTTTCTTTTTATTTGCTTGTTTGAAGTGTAAGCAAAAGAAGGGGAGGTACTCAAATAAAATAGGAAAACTCTAATGGGGCTGCGGCAGATTGGTAGGTCTGACAACGTGTAGTTGAGAGAAAGAATAGCTCTTAAACTTCGTTTATGAAAGAAGAAAAGAACAAAAGAAAATGAAATGTTAGAATGTACACGTGCGTGTATCTTTGGAGCTTGCTTCAGTATTCACGAAAGTGGCATGCTTTCAATTTGCAATTTTGCATGGCTGGTGATTGAGTGTTCAGAGGCATTAGGAAGAAAACAAATATCCAAACTGTATAATAGTCTTATATATTGTATAATTACAATTTTAAGTTTAAATATTCTTTTAAAATATTTAAGATTGCCCTCGGAAGAAAATGAAGATTTCTATATATTAATCATATTGAGAATGTTGATTTACAGTGTCCTATTTATAGGAAGCAAGTCCTATACTGAGTTGCTCACAACAACGAGCAGGTGGTGTGCTCTGACATTTTCAGGCCACCCATGACATATTGTAACCGAAAAGATTCCTCAATACAAAGACGTGAAATCTCATAACAGAATTACACAGAGGATGGTCTAGACGATTCTGTCGACAAGGATGCTTGAGGACTTTCTTGAGAAGCTGAGGTGGATCCGTTGCCTTGTGCTGAAGTGGAGGATGAAGTGGAGGATGTATTGCTTTTACCCTCCCGCGAGTCCAGCATGGGCACCATGGTGAGGCTCGATCAAATGTGTAGAAACAGAGGGATGGCAAGAGCCTTGGTGAGAGCATCTGCAAGCTGATCGCGTGAGAAGATGAAGGCAACATCAAGAGTTTTGGCCGAGACAAGGTCACGCACAAAATGGAAATCAATTTCCATGTGCTTGGTTTTGGAATGTAGAACTGGATTTGCAGATATGAATGTCGCACCATAAGGTTGGAGGCTTAGAGAGAAAAATACCAAGATCTTTGAAAAGTGATTGAATCCATAAAAGCTCGGTAGTGGTATTGGCAAGTGCTTTGTACTCAGTTTCAGTACTTGAGCGGGCAACAGTTTTCTGCTTTTTAGAATCCCATGAGATGATATTGGAACCAAGAAAAATACAAAAACCTCCTGTTGAACGCCGATCATCTGGGCATCCAGCCCAATCGGCATCGGAAAAGGCATTCAACGAGTAACTGGAACAAGGCTGAATGTTGAGACCAAGGTTTGCAGTGTGCTTCAAATATCTGAGAATTCTCTTTACGGCTTGCCAATGAGGAAGCTTGGGGGGTATGCATGAATTGGCACAATTTGTTAACAGCAAATGTAATGTCAGGACGAGTGAGTGATAAATACTGGAGACTCCCAACAGTGCTTCGAAAAAGTGTAGGATCAGTGAAGTTTGGCCCATCAGTGAGAGATAAACGGATGGAGGTTGACATAGGTGATGTAATTGGTTTGGCCAGATCCATGTGTGAACGTTGGAGAAGATCACAAATATATTTGTGCTGGGATAGATGAAGGCCAGTGGGAAGGGAGTTGATTTCAAGGCCAAGAAAGAAACGTAATGGACCAAGGTCCTTAACAGGGAAGGTGGCACTTAGAGACTGAAGCACAGAAGAGATTGCATGTGAGTGGGAACCAGTGAGAATTATGTCGTCGACATAAACAAGAAGAAACAAAGTTACTGAGTCATGCTTGTAAACAAAAAGTGATGGATCAGCAGTAGAGGATGTAAAACCAAGTTCAAGGAGACGATGACTTAGCTTTGAGAACCATGCCCTTGGAGCTTGCTTAAGACCATAGATAGCTTTATTTAAGCGACACACATGAGTGGGAAAATTTGGATTGATGAAGCCAACAGGTTGAGTCATGTACACTTGCTCGTGGAGATCACCATGCAAAAAAGCATTGGAAATGTCAAGCTGCCGAAGGTCCCATTTCTCTGTGACAACAATAGATAAAATGGTCCGAATGGTTGTCGGTTTGACAACTGGACTGAAAGTTTCCGAGTAATCAACGCCGGCCTGTTGGTGATAGCCTTTGGCTACCAAGCGAGCTTTGCGACGCTCAACCGATCCATTAGATAATCTTTTGGTCTTGAAAACCCAACGACAACCCACCAAATTAGTAATATTGGAGGAAGGAACAAGAGACCATGTGTTTGTTTGCAGTAGAGCTTGGAACTCATGGGACATGGCCATGCGCCATTCTTCAAATTTGACAGCCTCTGTGTAGGTGTTTGGTTCCTCAGGGATGGAGGTGGCAGTGGTGAGATAGCTGCGTGGTGGTGGCCAAAGTATGGTTCCATCAGTATATTGCCGTGGACGGAGAGAATTGGTTTTAAACCGAGTGACAATGGGAGAAGAATTTCTGAAAGACTCTGTGAGACGTGAAGATGGAGCAGGGGGAGAAAAAGTAGGAGATAGAGATGAAGTGTCTGAATCAAAAGAAGAGGATAAGTTAGGAGACGTGGGAATGGGCTGAGCTTGTGAAGGGTTATTTAAGTGATGGGTAGGAGAAAAATCTTGAGAACTGGAAGCTGAGGTAGTGGGCCGTGTGGGCTGAATAAGAGAAGAATGAGGTGAAGGCCCTAGGATGGACAGAAGAGTAGACTCAGAGGAATTTAGAGTAGAGGAATTTTGAGGAGAGGATGAAGTGGAGAACGAAAATATGGTTTCATAAAAAACAACGTCACGCAAGAAATAGATGCGACCAGTAGGGAGATGGAGGCACCTATACCCTTTATGAGAATCACTGTATCCTAAAAAGAGACATGGGAGAGAACGTAGATCCATTTTGTGATGGTTATAAGGCCTGAGATGTGGCCAACACGTAGTGCCAAAAACTTTGAGAAATTTGTAATCAGGCAATTTCAGAAACAATTTCTCATAAGGGGATTGATTCTTGAGAAGCGGGGTAGGAAGCCGATTAATTAAATATACGGTTGTGTGAAAAGCGTCGGCCCAAAATAATTGGGGTAAGGAAGCTTGGGCCATGAGTGCAAGACCCGTCTCAACGATGTGCCGATGTTTACGTTCCACAGCCCCATTTTGTTGATGGGTGTGAGGACATGATAGACGATGAGAAATGCCATTTTGTTCAAGTAGTGTATGAAGGGATCGATATTCTCCACCCCAATCACTTTGAATAGAAATGATTTTAGCATTAAACAAGAGCTCAACATGCTTCTGAAATTTAATAAAAACTGAGAGAACATCAGATTTTTGAACAAGTGGAAACCACCACGTATAACGTGTGAAATCATCTAGAAAGGACACATAATATCTAAAACCTTCTCTAGAGAGAACAGGGGCAGGGCCCCATACATCGGTGTAAAAGAGCTGAAGTGGTTTAGTAGAAATCTGATGTGAGGTCTGAAAGAGGAGTTGAGTACTTTTGGCCTGGCGGCAAGCTGGACAAAGAGTAGAAGCATTATTGCTGAAAACAGGAAGGGAGTTTGACTTGATGATACGCTGCACAAGCTAGAGAGAAGGATGCTCGAGTCTTGAATGCCATTGAGAGGTAGAAGTACGTTCACCAACTAGAGCATGAGGAGAGGAAGAAGACTCGGGTGATGGAAATGAGTAGAGGCCATCATGCGTGGGACCACGAAGGAGAGGGGTCCCCGTCTTGGAATCCTTCACAAGAAAAAATGAACTGTGAAACTCAAAAAAGACAGAGTTGTCAAAACAGAATTGTTGAACAGAAATTAAATTTTTGGTAATGCTAGGGATATGCAGTAAATTTTTGAGAAGAAAAGAACGAGAAGAAGTAGATAAGACAGAGTCACCAATGTTGGAGATAGGAAGAGCTGAGCCATCACCAACGCGTATCTTATCATTGCCACCATAGGGAGCCAAGGTCAAGTTAAGATGAGAGAGATCAGATGTAAGGTGATTGGTGGCTGCGGTGTCTGGGTACCAAGCCATATCTGGAGTGGAGGTGGAGGTGGTGTAGTGAGTTGTGAGTGAGGGAGGTGGGTCACTTTGGTATGCTAAGTCAAAGCGATGAAAACATTTGATGGCAACGTGACCCACTTTGCCACAAAGTTGACAGGTAGGTTTGGAATGAGGAAGGGTGGACAGCATTTGGGAGGAAGAGTTAGGTGAGTACACAGGAGATGGAGATTGGTTGTGGCAACCACGCCCACGCCCACGAGAGTTGCCTCGATAGTTACCACGGTAAGTACCGAGGCCCCGATGAGGAGAGGCAGTGGAGATGTTGGCTGAAGGATTAAAGGATGAGGGAAGATGATTGTTGTGGTGGAGTCGACTTTCATGGGTGAGTAAGAGACTATAGAGTTCTTCAGTGGAGAGGGGTTCAAAACGAGCAGTAACAAAGGTGACAAAAGGGTCATATTCACTGTTAAGACCTGTAAGTAAATACGAAAGGAATTTAGGTGGGGTCAGAGTATACCCAGCAGCACTCATAGTGTCAGAAAGGTGCTTGACCTTCCGAAAATAATCAGAAACAGAGCTGGATCCTTTGGAGACGGTGGCTAACTGATATCGAAGTTGGACAATATGGGCATGAGATTGACTGGTGAAGAGTTTGTCAAGGGCTTGCCAAACCTCACGAGCAGTGGAATAGCCTACAACTTGAGCAATGAGATTATCGGAAAGGGAGGAGATTAAGGCGCTGAGGATGAGTTGATCAGTTCGTCTCCATGACAGGAAGGCTGGGTTAGGAGTATTATCAGGTAGAGAAGGGGGAGGAGGCACACCCGTGCCATCAACAAAGTGAAAAAGGTCTTGGCCTTTGAGATATGGCACCATTTGGGTACGCCACAAGAGAAAATTTTCATTAGTAAGTTTCACAGTAACAAGATGGGAGAGATGGGGAAGAGAAGAGGTAGAGGAGGGTGGATATGAATTTGAAGATTTGGGAGAAACAGACTTTTCCACCATGGTTTAGACGTTAGTCTTTGAATGGCTCTGATGCCATGAAGAAAATGAAGATTTCTATATATTAATCATATTGAGAATGTTGATTTATAGTGTCCTATTTATAGGAAGCAAGTCCTATACTGAGTTGCTCACAACAACGAGCAGGTGGTGTGCTCTGACATTTTCAGGCCACCATGACATATTGTAACCGAAAAGATTCCTCAATACAAAGACGTGAAATCTCATAACAGAATTACACAGAGGATGGTCTAGAAGATTCTGTTGACAAGGATGCTTGAGGACTTTCTTGAGAAGCTGAGGTGGATCCGTTGCCTTGTGCTGAAGTGGAGGATGAAGTGGAGGATGTATTGCTTTTACCCTCCAACATTTAAACACATTGTGTATCACTCAAACATTTTTAATTCTATTAACATAATAGTCTTGATTTGATATACTGAAAAAGTTTAACTCACACATAGTATAATGCGTTTCAGCTTTCACCATTTGAGCCCGAGAGGGTAGCATTGATACAGCATGCTAAAAAGCCTACATCTATGTCATGTACCCAGCCAAATGTCATTCCTTTTACCAGACCAAACAGATTTGAGAGAGTAGAAATAATTCTCTTTTTCATATTTGAGATTGAGAGGAAGCCAAGCAAGGAAAACAAATCCATAAAACTCGGAAGTCTACTCTAACACCATAGACACGAAAAGTAGAATCGGTAAAATATTTGATATATATCTCTCTTTATTTGTCTTTGGTGTGCACTGTGCAGTTTGTTTAGTTTCATATTAATGATATCATATAAGTTTTTCTTATCTTTTTGAGCTTACATAGTTACATAATTTTTTATTTTTTCTCATCTTAGTCATTCTAATTTGACATTTCAGTTTGAAGGGAAAATCCTAATATGCCATTTCAATTTCTTTGAAGGGAAAATCTTAATATGACATTTCAAATTTTTTTTTTTTTTGTAAAGTTGTTTAGCAAATTAAGAAAATCCTGAAGAAAATTATCTTATAAGATAATTTATAGACATATATTTTTTGTATACACTTTTATTACGTATGATTATTTGGTTTTTATAATCACGTGCAAAAAATACATATAACTTATGCTGATACATACCGCACACTTTGTCAATTGCCTTCTACACACTAAATCCTAGTTCTGTCCCTGGCTATACACATCATCCCTTTTACCATCATCCCATGATGTGGTATTAAATAATTATAGATTATTTATTATATTTCATTTGTGGGTTTGTTATTTAATGCTATATCAAGAAATATTGAGAAAATGATGATAATAAATTTTGTCTTGAAAAAAAGAAAAGAAACGAAAGGTAGATAAATAATAGAAGAATTCAACATTTTCTTGAGTAATTAAGCCTCCTTGATTTTAAGTGTCGATCAATTTTTCCTGTTTGGAGAACACTTTCTAGGTAATGTTCTTGAAGCTTGAGCATGGGCGAGCTCTAATTGGAAACTCGATTTTACTAAATTATATGTTTGCTATGTCTTAAAATGATGGTTATACTTATATTGCATTGAGAATTTCTTTTTTTATAAGAAAAATATGATAAATGATGATCAAAGCACAAGCGTAGGATAGCACAATTCATGGGCCGGACTCTTATCCTTTATCTACAAAAATTTGAGCAATCCTAAATATAATTTTAAGATTTATAAATGAATAACGTTACATAAAATTGTAAAATATACAAACATCATATAATTATTTTGTAAAAAAGTGAGATCTATTATTAAAAAATTAATTGTTTTTATGTAAATTTTATATCTATTTATTTTTTTTAAAATTGATTACATGATATTGTACATTCATAACTAGGGCTGAGCACCGATTCAACCGGAGTCGGATTTTGCCTACTCCGACTCCGACTTTGTCGGAGGCCGAATCCGACCTCCGACTCCGACTCCACTTATACCCCACTCCGCTCCGACTCCGACTCCGACTTGTCGGAGCGGAGTCGGAATTGGGCTTTTTTATTGGACTTTTTTTTAGACTTTTTTCTTTGACCCAATTAACATTTCAATTTTACAATTTGCAACTCTAATCAAATTTGAGCTTCTATATCAATTTTTTTTAAAAATATAATTTGAGATTTCTAATTTATCTAACCAAAATGATCACATTAGAAAATAAAACTAAATTCAAAATCTATCACTATAAAAAATAAAACTAAATTCAAATGTGCAACCAAAATTAAAACTAAATACACACATTAAAATTACATAACCAAAATTACAACTTAAAATTAAAAATACATAACCAAAATTAAAACCTAAAATTAAAAATACATAACCAAAGGTCCAAAATTACAACTTAAAATTAAAAATACATAACCAAAATTAAAACCTAAAATTAAAAATACATAACCAAAGGTCCAAAATTACAACCTAAAATTAAAAATTAATAACCAAATGTCTAAAATTACAACCTAAAATTAAAAATACATAACCAAAGGTCCAAAAAATGTCATTTTTCAACTTGTGCTTGAAAAAAAAGAACAAAATTAGTAAAGAAATAAGATACCATAAAAATTTATAAAAATGAAGAAATCAAAATTGAAATAAGATACCATAAACAAGATTGTCAATCATCTTCACGAAGTATGCTGGCCATAGAATTGGCTAATTCTACATTAAGATGTTCAAGTATAGGAGATTAGTATTATTAAATGTCAAAATCAACTTATATAACAACTTAAAAAAATCTCTAAATACATTACCTGAGTCTAGCTTATAGCTCTCTGCATCATCAATGGTTTCCGAATAATTTTGACTCAAGCATATAGGAGTGGACTTCAACCAGTTTTGCGAGCACACAAGAGCCTCTACAATTCTAGGAGTCAGGGAACTCCTAAACGAATCCAGGACACGGCTTCCTGTGCTAAATGCTGACTCAAATGCAACGGTAGTGATTGGAATGGCCAAGATATCTCTTGCCATTAGAGCAAGAACCGGATACTTGGTGGAGTTGACTTTCCACCAAATTAAAATTTCGAACCTCTCCGTAGGAATCTCAATATTCTCCAACAAATACCGCTCTAACTCTGACTTACAATCCATCAAGGATGCGGTATGCTCTTTATGGAACTCTATCAAAAAATCCAAGGGATCATATTCTGTAACATTACTACTACTACTCCCCATTGATGCACTAGCTTCACCGCTCTGAGCTTTGTTAGAACCAGTTACTTGCCCACCACCAAAGTCTACATATTGGTCATACAAATATTCCATATCCTTCTTGAGGAGTGCAACAAATTTTTCACCCTTCTCCTCACCCAATGTTTTCTTGAACCAATATGCTTGAGTAACCAGTTTGAACCGCGGATCAAGAATAGCAGCAATAAACAACAACCGATTTATTTTTTCAAGATCACCCCAATATTTATTATACTTTGTCTTCATTCTAAAAGCCATTGAACTCAAACGTCGATTACTATTGTCACAAAAATTATTCAAGTGTTTATGAATAGCAATAAGTTCTTGGACATAAATNACCAAAGGTCCAAAATTACAACCTAAAATTAAAAATACATAACCAAAATTAAAACCTAAAATTAAAAATATATAACCAAAGGTCCAAAATTACAACCTAAAATTAAAAATACATAACCAAAATTAAAACCTAAAATTAAAAATACATAACCAAAGGTCCAAAATTACAACCTAAAATTAAAAATACATAACCAAAGGTCCAAAAAATGTCATTTTTCAACTTGTGCCTGAAAAAAAAGAACAAAATTAGTAAAGAAATAAGATACCATAAAAATTTATAAAAATGAAGAAATCAAAATTGAAATAAGATACCATAAATAAGATTGTCAATCATCTTCACGAAGTATGCTGGCCATAGAATTGGCTAATTCTACATTAAGATGTTCAAGTATAGGAGATTAGTATTATTAAATGTCAAAATCAACGTTTATATAACAACTTAAAAAAATCTCTAAATATATTACCTGAGTCTAGCTTATAGCTCTCTGCATCATCAATGGTTTCCGAATAATTTTGACTCAAGCATATAGGAGTAGACTTCAACCAGTTTTGCGAGCACACAAGAGCCTCTACAGTTCTAGGAGCCAAGGAACTCCTAAACGGATCTAGGACACGGCCTCCTGTGCTAAATGCTGACTCAGATGCAACGGTGGTGATTGGAATGGCCAAGATATCTCTTGCCATTAGAGCAAGAACCGGATACTTGGTGGAGTTGACTTTCCACCAAATTAAAATTTCGAACCTCCCCGTAGGAATCTCAATGTTCTCCAATAAATACCGCTCTAACTCCGACTTACAATCCATCAAGGACGCGGTATGCTCTTTATGGAACTCTATCAAAAAATCAAAGGGATCATATTCTGTAACAGTACTACTACTACTCCCCATTGATGCACTAGCTTCACCGCTCTGAGCTTTGTTAGAACCAGTTACTTGCCCACCACCAAAGTCTACATATTGGTCATACAAATATTCCATATCCTTCTTAAGGAGTGCAACAAATTCTTCACCCTTCTCCTCACCCAATGTTTTCTTGAACCAATATGCAAGCGTAACCAATTTAAACCGCGGATCAAGAATAGCAGCAATAAACAACAACCGATTTATTTTTTCAAGATCACCCCAATATTTATTATACTTTGTCTTCATTCTGAAAGCCATTGAACTCAAACGTCGATTACTATTGTCACAAAAATTATTCAAGTGTTTATGAATGGTAATAAGTTCTTGGACATAAATATTTGATGTGACATATAGTGTACCAGAAATACGCAATGTGATACCATAAAATACTTGAAGAAACTTCGAAAAGTTTCTTATGGTCTCCCAATCATCAGGCCCAGGAGCTCCTAGACCCCTTTTCCCATGTCCATCCTCAGACAAATAAACTTATGAATATGGATCTTCATCAAGCAAAAATTGGAAGGCTTTTTGATACTTCTCAGCCACATCCAACATAAGAAAAGTCGAATTCCATCTAGTAGGCACATCAAGAGTCAAAAAACTAGAACATTGAACTTTTGATCTATCAACACAAGACTTGAAAATGGCAAGTCTTTGAGGAGAGGATTTCACATACTTAATCAAATTTCGGATCCTTACAATTGAGTCATCAACATCTTTCAAACCTTCACTAACAATAAGGTTTAAGATGTGTGCCGTACACCTCATGTGAATAAACTCGTGAGCTGCAATACAATCTGCACTTCTTATTTCCCTTGTTCTCAACCAATCAATAGCAGAGTCAAAGTTGGATGTGTGTTTTCATGGCCGAAGTACCTTGCCTTTTGGGATGGCATTTCCATTGCCTATGACAATGATTACAGGTAGCTATAGGCTCTTCGGGATCACAATCGGGCACTATTGTGAAGTGGGACCATACCTCAGACCTATTCTTAGGATTTCTACTACCAGGTGGAGGGCGAGGGGTAGAATGGTAGGCACTAGAAGTGCCCACCGAAGAGTCTATTGGTCCACTAGACTCATCAACTATTGGACTAGGAGCATCAATCGGTTGTTCTGGGGCTGAGATGCCAGGACAAGATGCACCTGTGGATGTAGGAGTGCTTGTACCTTCCATATCTATGATTTAATAAGTAGAACTGTAGAACACAACAAACGATTATTATTCTTCATTTATCAACAACTTCCAACAAAAGGACCAAAATGGAAGAAAAGAGTGGTAGACTCAACAAGAAAAGAGTGGTAGAATCTAAGTAGCCTGGATTTCGAGGGGGGAAGCCAAGTCCAATACTGATTGGTTTATCATTAAGGGATTAGCAATAATATGGAAAAAAAAAAGACTTTATTATTGATATTTTCGCCAGGTAGTGGGTGTGTAAATAAGGGAAGTGTTTTTCTTTCTTTCTTGTTTTTATTTTAGCAAACATTATTTCACAACAATGGTCTTTAATCCATATATTGGATACTGTATACAATACAAACTCGAATCTGCTTCTATATATTTGAAGAGATTCATCTTTTACCACATTAAATTAGTAATCCATGAAATTGGCTCCTGCTACATTTAGGGAATATGGGCGTATGCTTTCATAGAATAACCCCTTAGCATATGTTAGCATGTGGGAATACAGTCCCAAATTGTTTTAGAATTAGCCCGAGGATATAGTTTTTTTTATGGGTAATTAAAAACACATAATAAGATTTGATCCTTTTTGTTTGAAAAATTGAGAGAAATATAGTTGCTTGATTACAAACGGGTACATTACACACTGTTTTCCTTGATTACAAACGGGTACATTACACAATCCTAAAATCCACAACTATCCAAACATTCCAGCACACAAACAAACCTAATATCCACAACTATCAAGAAAATGAACAAAATCCATGCAAAAATAGTTAAGATATACAAATTTTAGAGAGAGAAAGAGAGAGAGAGGCACCTCGGTTTTGCAAAGAAGGGGCGACGGAAGTGAGGGAAACGGCCTGAAAATCTGAGAGGTCAGAGAGGTGATGAGAGGTGAAAGAAACGGCCTGTTGCGATGAGAGGTGAGAATCTGAGATGAGAGGTGAGAGAGGTGAGAGCGATTCGGCGCAGGGGAGGGGAGGGAATCGGGGGGGAAGAAAAGGGGGGGGGGAACCTAATAGGGTAATACAAAGCACTGAAACGGCGCCGTTTGGGGCTATTTTCACCCCAAACGGCGCCGTTTTAGTGACAGATAACTAAAAAAAATAAAGGGTTGCGTGAAACGGCGCCGTTTCACGCAACCCAGTTTCTAATAACGGCGCCGTTAGGCGTTTACCTATATATAACTACTATAATATCTAAACTATATATATAATATTATATAAGTATAGTTAATTAGTAAGTTAATATATAACTATATATATTACAGTATAATATATATAAGTATAACTATATATATTATAGTATATAAGTATAACTATATATACTATATTAATTATTATATATACTATATAAGTTATTATATATACTATATATTATATAAGCCCTTAATATATATAGTATATACATAATCTATAATTATATATAATATAACTATATATTATATATTAACTTATAGTAAACTAGTAATGTAAATTGTAAAATATAAAACAAGCAATAGTAACTTATATGGTAACTATATTAATTGTAAAATATAAAACAAGCTATAGTAACTTATAGTCTTATTATAGTCTATATTAACTTATATTAAATTAGTAATATAAAATATAAAATAAGCTATAGAAACTTATAGTAAATTAGTAATATCAATTAACTATATAAGGTTTGTTATATAAAACATATAAATATATATGATTAATGCATAAAAAATACATATTATAGTTACTATATACTATATAAGCCCTTAATATATAATATATACTATATATATATACTATATATATTGACTTATAGTAAACTAGTAATGTAAAATATAAAATAAGCTATAGTAACTTATATAGTAACTTATAGTAACTTCTTATATAGTCTATATTAACTTATATTAAATTAGTAATATAAAATATAAAATAATCTATAGAAACTTATAGTAAATTAGTAATGTAAATTAACTAAATAAGGTATAGTAACTTATAGTAAATTAGTAATATCAATTAACTATATAAGGTATTGTTATATAAAACATATAAATATATATGATTAATGCATAAAAAATACATATTATAGTAACTATATACTATATAAGCCCTTAATATATAATATATACTATATAGTAAACTAGTAATGTAAAATATAAAATAAGCTATAGTAACTTATATAGTAACTTATAGTAACTTCTTATATAGTCTATATTAACTTATAGTAAATTAGTAATGTAAATTAACTATATAAGGTATAGTAACTTACTAACTTATAGTAAATTAGTAATGTAAATTAAGGCACTAGGTATGGTAACTTATATAGTAACTATATTAGCTTATAATAACTTATAGTAAATTAGTAATGTAAATTAACTATATAAGGTATAATAATTAGTAACTTATAGTGTAACTAATAACTATATTAACTTATAGTAACTTATAGTAAATTAGCAATGTAAATTAACTTATACTAACTATATTAACTTATTATTCATTATAATGTTTATACATTATTATTTATTAGATGTTAATATATTGATAACA
Source organism: Carya cathayensis (assembly GCA_011037825.1). Taxonomy (NCBI): domain Eukaryota; kingdom Viridiplantae; phylum Streptophyta; class Magnoliopsida; order Fagales; family Juglandaceae; genus Carya; species Carya cathayensis. The sequence continues at coordinate 1,156,870 of QGSO01000372.1, forward strand.
CATATTTTTATAAAATATGCATAATATCGGAGTCGGAGTCGGAGTGAAAGTCGGAGTCGGAGTCGGATGGGAAGTCGGAGTCGAAGTCGGAGTCGGAGTCGGAGCCGGAGTCAGAGTGTCGGAGTCGGATCGGAGCGGAGTCGGAGTCAGGACCCCTCTACCTCCGACTCTGACTCCGACTCCGACTTCCAGGGGGAAAAAAACTCCGACTCCGACTCCGATTCGTCGGAGTCGGAGCGGAGTCAGATTTTCGGATTTCTGCTCAGCCCTACGTGCGATGGAGGAAAAACAAAAGAAATCCATTCGGGTTTGGCCACACGTGAGGGAGGTAAAGGGCGGCATGGGGGTTGAGATTAGTGGGGCTGGGTTGCCAGCGTCAGGGGGAGTGGTTGAAGTAGGCGGTGACATCAATTGGCGGTGCATGGCGGCAGGGCTGGCGGAGAGGCTCACAGAGAGAAAATGAGAAAGGGGATGGTCACGTGTGGGAAAGCAGGGAAGGAAAAAAAAAAAGATAAAAAGAAAAATGAATGGAAAGAAATGAGGTATAGCTTTTTCAACTCGAAATCTCAAAACTGATCCAACGCAAATGTTGAACCCAAAGTTTCAAGTTTCGTTTCGTGTAATTATATATCTACACATAGATTTTGATAATAACAAATTAATTCAAAAAATAAAGGAGTCTCAAACTCAAGTTGTTTACACAATAGAGTCAATCACATTAAAAAACCAAATATGAGTAAGAAGGAAACAAGTTCACATTAAAGTCATAGAGTAATGTTGTAAATCTCTTAAAAATTTGAAATTAAGATTAAGATTCAAAATTAATATTTTATCATAAAGTATTAAAATACATTTTCCACATATGCATAAATATTTTAAAAATTAAATATAAAAATTTTGAAAGATAATTGATTGTCATGTTTCACATGTGCATGACATGATTAAATATTTAAACTTTGAAAATATTAAAGATGATTAATTATCATCTTTCACATGTGCATATTTTATTTGAATATTTTCAAAAGTGATTGATGCTCTTTTTAACTTATGTAAAAAGTAGATGATTTTGTTTGAAAATTTTGAAAATATTAAATATGATTGATTGTCATATTTCACATGTGCATGGTTTATTTGAATATTTTCAAAAGTGATTGGTGCTCTTTTTGACTTATGCAAAAAGTAGATGATTTTGTTTTAAAATTTTAAAAATATTAAAAATGATTGATTGTAATCTTTCACATGTGTATATTTTATTTGAATATTTTCAAAAGTGATTCATACTCTTTTTGACTTATGATAAAGGTAAATAGGTGATTTTGTTTGAAAATTTCAAAACGTAAAGTGTGCTCCTTTTGTTATATGTAAAAAGTAAAAAGATTAGTTTTGAAATTTTTTAAAAGTTAAGTATGCTCCTTTTGTCATATGAAAAAAGTAAAAAGATGAAATTTGAAATTTTTGAAAAGTAAATGATGTTATCTTTGACATGTGAATCTTTTTAAATTTGAATATGAAGTCTCATATGCCTATAAATAGATCATTTGAGAGCTTCACATTTACAACACCAAAAGCATACAATATTCATTCAAAACTTTCATTCTCTCTTCTCTAAACATTGAGCATTAATCCTTTTTTATTTTGAGAGATATAATTTGCGTTGTATTGTTCTTATTTCACTCATTGAGGAGTGTTTTCTGATAACCTACTCATTATCAGCTCTTGTATCAATAAAATGGTGTGTATAACCCTTGTGTGTATAGAAAAATGTTCTACACAGGTAATAGTTGAATCACCACGTGTAAGGTGATTGCAAGTGTAGAGGGTGTTTTACACTGATCCTTTGTAGCAGTGTTGTTCAAAAGTGTAACAGGTTTCTATCTCCACCTGAAAGAGGTTGAATAGTGAATTTGGAAATTCTCAAATGGTAGCTTGAGGCGAGGACGTAGGCCGTGGCCGAACCTCGTTAACATAATGAGTTTGCTTCTCTCTTACCCTTACTCTTTATATTTATTGTTGCTTCGTATTTTGTTTATATTTTATATTGTATATTTGATTTATAATTATTAATTTTTAAATACAACTCAATTTACCCCATCTTGTGTTAGTCATCTGGGCAACAACAAAGAATTTTAAAACGGCAATTTAAATAAAAATTATTTAAAAACAGTGACTAAGTAAAATAAAATAATAAAATCTAATAATAAAATAATTTAAAACAACAAGAATTTTAAATAATGAACAATAATTAATAACAATAAAATATATTGAATTAAATTTCATAATTAAAAATCGTAAAAATAATATCACTTTTATCATATAAAATTTAAAACAAGAAAATTCATAATTTCAATAAATAAAATAATTATTTAATTAAAATCCACATAAATACAACGTATCACAAAGGGTTAGTATTTGTCATTCGAAGATTCGAGATGTATGGAAATCGAAGATATGACGACACAAACGAAAGAACCTTTAGTGGTTATATCCTTAATTATTTTGGAAAAATATGTAAGGTCGACATGTTCATAGAGTGTTGGTGTTGATCAGAATCTGTCTTCGAAGAGCTTTCATCTTGGTTTCTATTATTTTGGTTTATAAGCTATTTTAAATTTTCTAGCAGCGGATCTGATTTTGGGTTTGGGGGTATTGTGGAGAAGTTTTTGTTTCGTTTTTTTACTAGTTTACTTTGATAATTCTCTTTTTTTTTCATATTTTCAATTTTGTACAATCTCCAAAATGGTGCAAAAATAAATATGGATTTGTCAGGTTGGGCCCGAATAGGCTTGGGCTGGTCGGGTTGTAATCTAAACCAGAGTGCTAAATTCTAGCACATGGAACCTACATGGAGCTCCCTTATTTTTAAAAGAAAGAGAAATTTTACTTGTAGTTCTTATTTAGAGATTGTATGTACATACTTTTATCAAATGAAAAAAAAAATTATTTTAAGAGAAATATTTTTATAATTTTAAAAAATTTTAAAAATGAAATTATTTAGACCTATATTACAGTCTCCACTTGAGGACTGTACATAGCATTGCTATTAAAAGAATTTCCCAAAAGGCACCAAGGGTTCCAAATTTTTGGAGGTATGCCGGTCTTGGGAGACTATTATTTGGAATAACAAACCACATTTCTAGTCTAGCCTTGACACTAGTGAAGATTCGTTCAAGGGATCTTAAATATTGGCTTATTTTGCGAGACTTTAAGAGTCTATTTGGTAATATAATTGTTCTATAGTTTCCGAATATTTCATTCTCAAACATAACTCAAAGATAAAATATTTATCAATTTCAAATTTTCAATGTTTTCATCTAATCATTACTTCATCATTATAACTTATTTAAACAAAAAAAAAAATTCAAATTCCAAAACAAAAATTATATTAAAACAAATTTTTAATTTTATAATATTTTTATTCAATATTTTCTTTATCATTTTTCAAAACTCAACAAACTATTTTAATTTAAAACGATTTCCCTACTATTCACAGTTATACTGAGTGTTATGAGGCCTGATTTAGACAAAGATATGCTTCCATCTCAACTCATCTTATCTCATTTCATCCTATTTCATTTCAATATCTAAATATCACAAGTACAAACATTTTTTAATTTCAAATTTTTAAATTTTTTTATCTAACCATTATCTAATTATTATAACTTTTCCAAACTTTCAAATAAAACACAAAAAATAATTCAACTTTTTCAAATCTCAAAACAATTAAATCTAGAAATATCTTAACTTTATAATATTTTTATTCAACTTTTTCTCTCATTTCTCAAAATCCCATAAAATATTTTAACTTAAACCATTTCTAACGCATTTCATCTCAACTCAAATATCTTATTATTATTCACAAACTATCTCATCTCATCTCATTTTAACTTACAATCCAAAACAAGCCTAAATATCCAAATGGGCCCTAACTCCATTCAAAGTCAGGTTGGTAAGATAAGGGCTTGCTTCATTGTAGGTCATATGCTTAGGGTACAATTTTTCATAATTTTCTTCCTAAACATCACTCTAAATTTCATTCATAAATATCATTTAAATACAAAACACTTATCAATTTTAAATTATTAACATTTTTATCTAATTATTACCTAATCATTATATTTTACAAAATTCAAAACAAAATAAAAAAATCAATACAACTTTTTCAAAACTTCAAAATAAAAATAATATTAAATCATATCTCTTTCATTTCCTGAAAATAATATTAAACTATTTCTCTCTCATTTTCTAACTTTTTCTTTCTCATTTTTCAAAATCTAATAAAATGATTTAACTCAAATTATTTTCCTACCATTTACATAATTATGAGATACTCCGAGTCTCCAAATAAGCCATTTGAGCCATTTAGGTCTCGTTTGATTATACAGTTCATATGAGATGAGATAAGATGTTTTATTGAAAGTTGAATAAAATATTATTATAATATAATTTTCAAATATTAGTTTTGTTTTAAAATTTAAAAAATTGAATTATTTATTATATTTTGTATAAAAATTTGAGAAAATTATAATTATTATATGAGATGGAATAATTTAATTTTGTGTAACCAAACTCACCCTTATTGATCGAAATGGTCATATTGACCTTTCACATTAACGAATGGACGGTGGTGCCCATGCTAATATTAAAGAAAGGCTCGACAAGGGTATTTCCAACAAAGACTTCTCTTTCCAAAGATCAATGGTGACACATCGTCCTGCCATATCCTGACCAGAGCATAAATAACGTATTTTCAATACAGGTGAGGATACGACATCGTATCCAACATCGTTATTCAAGGCATTTTGGACACCGGAAGCAACTAGCAGTTCTTCTAATTATATAAAACGATTCAACAGGCATGATTAATATAATTACTTACCCGAAGCATTATGCAATAATAATCTTAATACACGTGCCACAAATCGTCAAATGGCACCTATAATCAATCATATAGTCAAACATGTACATCCTCCTATCCAAATCTGACTTAACATCTCTCAAAGCATCATAATTTCATGGCTTTACCCCTCAACCAAAGGCCCCTAGTCATCTACCCGAAACACCTTAAGCTGATGTATCTTGCTGGCACTTGCATCTTACCCCACACACACACGCACAAGATCATGCCTAACCCGACTTGCACCAACCTTAGCATATATGTGCAACCCTTGTTTTACCATTTTTCCCCATTTGTACTGCCCAACTCTATACTCTTTCATTCATTCCCATGGTCACTAGCCTACTCACCCAAAACACTCACAACACATCAACTATGTGCGCAACCCATGCATAACTTACAAGGAATGCTAAAAAAGGCGTAAGGATTACTAGGCTACTCACTCTTTCATTATTCATGATGAAAATAACTTACAAGGAATACTTAAAAAGGCGTAAAGATTTTCAAGAGAAATTCGAGTATGAAATGGAGAGAGGAGAAAAATGTATTTGGAAGGAAATGAATTCTAAAACAAAGTGATACATTTTTTTGAAGCAAGGTTCCCAATTTATAAATGAAGAGGGCACCAATTACAATTATTAAAGCAATAAAACAAATAGCAAAAATAGTAGGAATCTTGCAGTTGGAGCAGGAATCGGGCATCTTTGGATTTTTTCTTTTCAAGTCTTCCCAAAATTTCTTGAAAACTAATATTTTGTCTAGAATTTTCTGGTTCATGACGAACCATCGTCTTCTTGAGCTTGTGAATGTATTCTTCTTTAAGCTCAGGGTTTGTGATTTGAGAAATCAGAGTTAATAAAAGATTTTCTTATTCTTCAGATTTGGTTAAAACATCAATTGTTTTACCCAGAGATTTGCAACAAAAATCATTACAATCAAACTTAATATTGGGAGAATCAGATAAATCAGTTTTTCTACTTTGTCTTGAATGTGGTCCAATTGTTGACCAATAATATGGAGACTTTGGTTAATAAAATTGTTTTGTTGAATGATTTTTTTTGTCTCCGTATATGTTGTAGCATCTGAACTAGCATCAGGAATTTTAATTGGAGAGGCTTTTATTTGCTCTCTGAAGTGAGATATAATAATTGTCTCCAAATGAGGATGGCTAGATTTAACCACAATCTTGTCTTTATCCTTAACAAAACTAGTTTTAAAAAAATTTAAACTATGGTTTGGACTATAGTAATTTTCAAGAAAATCAAAGAAAAGTATATGCTTTTGAAGTGTATGCATTTTTTCTTTCCATTTTCTTTTAACACGCAGTTTTTTAGAACTAGAAAAAGTAGCACGATAAGTTTTTTCTCTTATCACGATTTTCAATAGAATTATATTCATTAAATAAGGAAATTAAATCAATTTCAAAAACTCTATTTACCACAGTAAGTTGACTATGATAAATGGGTGCAATAGGAGCAACCATATCTAGGTCACCATTTTTCTCATAGCTCCATTTTAGAATCCAAGGTACCTTGTACTTTTTGTAGAAATGGACGGAGTAAGGGAATTTGACATTCTGGCGATCCAAATTTGAAACAATTGCATTAGCAAAACATTTAATAAATTTTTGAAGTTGTTCAGGAAAAATTTTAGGAATGGGACGACATTGGTACACCACTGTAGCATTTCCTTTGTTTTTTCATTTGCTTCCCGCGATTACATTTCCGCACAATAACGCCGTGACCATCATCTTTCCCTGCCCCCAAACCATGTCATTTTTTCCATTTCATTTTCTACAAACTAGTGCCCCCATTCGACTACCCCTCAATTCTACCCTCGCCTCCATTAGACCCATCTCCGACCAGCGCCAGGATCTCCTCCGTCTGACCTCAAATCCGAGAAACAAAATCCCTGCATTTCGTCTCCTTCATAGTAGACAGAGAGACATAATTGAAGAACATGAAATGCAAGGAAATATTTTGAGGGATCTTGCTTCAATCTTAGCTGGTGGTGAGCTTTGATTTCAGTTGGAAAATGCAAGGAAATGACGGGCTAGTGGTGAGCTTCGAGTGTAAAATTCTATAATCTATGAATTGAAAAACAGAGAACTAAAAGGAAGGCTTGAAAAGGAAATCAGAGAGATTTATGAATTGATCGAATACAATCTGCTGTACAAAGCTTCTATTTATATACAATTTCAAATTAACTAACTTGCTATACAATATCACCTGGCCAACTAACTTAACTGTAAATTGAAAATCCTCTCATCTTTGCATCTCTTTATCTTAGCTTCTCGAAGACTTCAATTCTAAGGCTTCTATGTGAGTTTGTATATTCCTACATCAAGCTTAAAGAAGTTACGGCGAGCTTCGAGCTTGCAGGGAAATGCAAGGAGACCATTTTCGAGAGGGAGAGATGGCTTGAAGAAGTTAGATTTTTGAGATGTAGGGAGAGGAGAAGAAGGCTTCGTGTTTTCGGGAGGTAGAAGAAGAAGTTAGGGATTTAGATATGCAGGGAGAGGGGAGAAGGAGGCAGTGTGAAGGTGATTTCGAGATGCAGGGAGAGGGGAGGGAGAAGAAAGGCGTGGCATTTTTTTATTCTATTAAGCTAGCCACCTGGATGCCACATCAAACGGGACTCAAAAAGAATAATTCTGGTTGCAAGTCCCGTATGCGGGATTGGATTGCAGGCCTTAAAAGAAACGGTGCATTTCATTTATATTAAATGAAACTCACCGTTTCACTTAAGAAAGAAAACAAGGAACTCGTCGCCATGAAATACATCGAGCGTGGCCACAAGGTTTGTCAGGCTTTTCTGTTTGGTTGCCAAGAAAACTTGGGAAATGATATTAAAATTTTGATTTTTCTAAGTACGCTTTACTTTTGGTATTGTTGGTTCCGAAGAGCGGATATTAATTACTAGGAATTTATACATTTAGGAGGGTGTGTTTTTCTGAAATGAATGGAGGACTGGCTTCTGTGAATTCCCAAAAATGGGAAAATTTCTAAGGTTCAGTACCAGGGAAGCAAAAGAAATTCCCAGTTTTGGAATCTTAGATGTTTCATACTTTAGAGGACCCAAAAAAGATATATTCAAGTAAAATGCACTCAACTGTAATATTTTGTACTTGAATTTGGATGAAGCCTTTTTTTTTTTCCTTCCGGTTCCCAGAAACCAAACAGTATTAAAAGGCTCCTTTCTAACATGATCACTGGATCTATATTCTCTCTCTTGAATTTCAGATTGATGAGAATGTGGCGAGAGAAATTATCAACCACAGATCGCTCCGGCACCCGAACATAATCCGTTTCAAGGAGGTTAGTTTTGTTCCCCTATCCCAAGAACTTTGTAAAAGAAGTTCTGAATACTATTGCTAAACTCTTCTTCTGTTGTTTGGGTAAATCAGGTGGTTTTGACACCCACGCATTTGGCGATTGTGATGGAATATGCGGCCGGCGGAGAGCTCTTTGAACGCATCTGCAATGCCGATAGATTTAGTGAAGATGAGTAAAAGTTACTGTCTCTCTTTTCTCTTGTTTGATTGATTGATATTATTATCGTAGCTAATATGTTTCTCTCTTCATTTAATTTCCCAGGCTAGATATTTCTTTCAGCAGCTGATCTCGGTGTCGATTATTGTCATTCCATGGTAACATCCCTATTCACTCTTAGAAGTAAGAAAGCAGAAGAAAATAATTTTATTTATTAAAAGGCGTGCCCAGTTACACCGAGTACCCAAAACCGGTTGCAAGAAGAGTTTTTCTATTTCAAATGCCCACTTTCAGATTTAGGTTGTAAGGGTAATATTGTAAATTTATGCTCAAAAGTGGGGATAATATAGACATTTCCCATGCTGGGACTGCAATACAGTCCCCTAAAGTAGCAGCACCCACTCAAAAATAGTACTCAAGAATGTTGGGGCTAGCATTTTCCATATAAGTGTGTAATTTCAGGTCTTGGTAGTTTATAGCGAACTGAGTCATGGGTTTGGGTGAACTGGTTGGACTCATTTCAAGGGTCTTGGGTTGGATTGGATCATGGGTCTTAAGCTTTACCTTGGGTCCTTGTTTTAAACATGGGCTTGGATGACTAACCAAGTACAAACCAACTCAAATTTAACTTCTAAACCCAGTGACCCTAATACTAACCAACTCAAACTTAACTTCTAAACCCAATAACTTAAGGCCCTAAAATCCTTTAGGGTCCAATTCCAATCACTTTTAATTATCCACAATAAATTGAATTTAAAGCGTAGTTAAAATTTTAAACCAAAAAATAAATTGCTAATAGCTAAATAAATAAGTAGCATAAAATAATAATAATTTTTCTAAACTTTTTCTAGGTGTTACTTGTAGACAATGGAGAAGCTGGCCCAATTATATGTCTGGGAGATTGTCAGACTACACAAGGTATGAAAGGCGATGATGTCTGATAAACATGCTCAGTTTACATTGAGGCTTTGGAAGAGTTTAAAAGAGTAATTATACATACAATTGTGAAGTGCGTAAACGTTGCATAATTGCTTTAAAAAAGAGTGAGGTCTATTATTAAAAAATTAATTTTTTTCATGTGAGTCCCATATTTTATTCACTTTTTTAAAACGATTACGCGGCAATTGCACAATTCACGGTTACAAATATCTTTTCTCAGTTTAAATTGGCTATGAGGACCACATTGAACTTTAGCAGTGCTTATCATCTCTAAAGGAGATGGTCAATTGAAGCTCAAAGGAAGATGGGTTGATCATTTACCACTTGCTGACTTCACCTAGGACTGTTCATCCGGCCCGACCCAACCTGACTCAAGAAGCTTTTGCAAGCCCGATTACCCGAATAATCGATTACCCTAACCGAAATTGTTTCAGGAAAATCGGGTTTTCGACCCGACCCACATTTAAAAAAATATATATATATATATATTATTCTTTAATAGTAGCCTGTGCAATAAATAATCTTTCTTAGAGATGAGGTTGAATACATGACCTAATAGACAACACTAGTACTCGAGTTTGCTTTAGAATAAGAAGTCTCATCGTCAATTAATTTGCAATTCTTTAATCTTCTCTTTTTTGTCTTGTTCTTCATTTTATATTTACTTTCTCTTTCAAAATGAGTGGATTATCTATAGAATCTTCAATAAAGTCTTTTGAAGATCAAGAGTTTGGAGAACAATATCTGAAATCCAAATAAAGCCTAAACTCATACATAATATTGTTTGCATCTCTTTACTTCATCGTCATTAATAATTGCTTCATTATCTTCAGGTTGGCTAGAACAAGATTTTGGAATACCTTCTATCTTGGAAGATAATGTAACTAATGAAGAAACTGAAGCAGAGGATCGTAAGAGGGGTGCACCCACTCTGCTTGAGTTTCATTGCCAAAGCAGAGCAACATAAGTTCTTTCTCGTGAAAAGATAAAGACTAGCCCCTTCAAATTTCTGTATTACCATGATCAAATACAGAGCATCTTCTCTAAGACCACAAGGCATGCGTGATCATCATCAACAACCAACACACGTAGCCTCACTAGGATTTGGTCTAGAATGACATCGCCAACTTTCCAAGCTCTGCTTGGCTAGAAATGAATCTGGGTCATTTCTCGAAATCAAAACAAAATACACAAATGATAAATCCCAAAAAATAAAAGTAGAGAGAAAGAAAGAGATAGATGGGTACAAAACGAAAACAGAAATCGGTTAATAACCTGATTTTGAGCTGTTTTTCTAGAACGGTTACAAAAGATTCCAAATTCCAATCCAATTCTTTTCAGGACGGCTAATTTGGGCTGAAGTTGTCGGTAGAAATCAGTTGCCAGCTATTTTGTTCTGCCGGCTATTTTGTTCACCCCTAATTTCGCCTACAACAATAGTTACCAATATACCATTCCATGAGGGATACTTGTAAACCATAAATTGAGAGAGAGAGAGAGAGATTTCATTTTGAGCACCCAAACTATAACAGTGTTTCAAATTACACCTATAATTATTAAAATCAACAATTTTGTACTTTAAACTACCAATTTCTTTCAATTCACACCCTATGTTCAAAAGCCCCCTTAATTCTAAATAAACCCTTAGATTTTCAAGTGAATGTTTAAATACCATCCTTAAAATTAATAAAATAAATAAATAAATTTAACTAAAATAGTGAGGCATGGATCAAGCTGGCAAGGTGGGTGGCATTGATAATACAAAAGTAAATTCTATCCTTTTTTGGGATAAATACCTTTTTCACCCTCAAACTAATAAGATTGTGTCCCTTTTACCATCAAACTAGTAACATTAAAATATTTTGCATAAGATCTACAAAGCAAAGTATTTTCCCCATTGTAATTTTTGGGAATCCAACCTGGGCTCAACCCATCATATACTTGGAGGGGCATATGGGAGGCAAATAAATACTTGCCCAAGAGTTGTCGGTGGAGGGTTGGTAATGGCAAATCAATTAATATCTGGATTGATTTCTGGCTGCCTGATCACAAACTTATTCCAAAATTTCAAAATCAAGCAAACTATCAGGAAGATGCAAAAGTTGAGAGCCTCATTGATACACATACTAGGTGATAGAATGTTGAACAAATAAGGAAACTTTTACCACCAAGGGAGGCAACTGAGGTTACGTAAGATCCAACTTGGGCAAGCAAACAGGGAGAACAAGTTAATATGGGAACAATAAAAGAGTAGAATGTATAGTGTCAAGAGTGCCTACAGATTATTTCTTCAAACATAGAGAAGGAATATGGTGGAGAATGCTCAAATGCAGAGGGGAACAAAGTCATATGGAAGCAGCTATGGAAAATGCATGTTCCCACTCGAGTTAAGGTGTTTGCATGGAGAATTTGCAGAAATGGGATTCCTGATGTGAAGAATAATTTAATGAACATAAAGGTGCTAATGGAAGATCATTGTTCTTTCTACAATGGGGACTCTGAAGTTGTTTCTCATGCTTTATTCTATTGCCCTTTGATTCGACAAAGCTAGAATAAATAGTTCCATTATTTGATACAAGCAGAGGAGGGGACTAATATGATGAATCTAGCTCGTAAAGTGTATAACAAAGGTATTAAAGGTGAACTGGACAGATTCTTTCTCATTGCTTAGGGCTTTTGGTATAGAAGAAATCAGAAAGTTTTTTAAGAAAAGACTCTTCATCCAGATCAAGTGGTAAATCGGGCATTAGATTTATATAAGGAACATAGTGAGGTTAAGAAGGGATCAAATCAAGCCAAAGGGTTCATCTCTGATTGGATGTCACCTAATGCAAGATCTGTAAAGTTGAATGTCGATGGAGCTATTTTTAATAATCAATGCAAGGCATGTGTTGGGGTCATTCTGAGAGATGACAAAGGCAAGGCTCTCATGGCAGCAAGTAGGAAGGAAGCAGAAGTGAATGAGCCAATAGAAATCGAGCTGCTAGCCATTTTAAGGGGTTAACAATTATGTGTTTCTTTGCGTTTGTATAATCTAGTAATGGAATTTGATTCTCTTCTTATAGTAAATGATTTACTTGATGTTGGCCAGAACTGGTCTTTACTAGGGAACTTGGTCTATGATGTTAAGGAGCTTTATGAATATGATTCCAAGATGCTTAATTTAGCATACAAGGCGTACAACAAATGAAGCAGCTCATAGATTGGCAAAGCATGCATGGACTCTTGAAGACATGTCAATTTGGTGGAATTCATTTCCAAATTATATTTCCTAAATTTTTTGGTTAGATTGTGATGTAATTGATTTTTCAAATGAATAAATGTTCATTTTCCTATTAAAAAATAAATAAACATTTTGCAACTTCCAAGAAATGGGTGAAAAGTGTCAAGTTATGGCATGGTGAGATGTACGTGTACCACTTCCCCTAATTTTCATTAATCTCAAAGGTCATAATTGAATTAGGGTGAAAATTGTCAACTTTTGAGAGCTTGAAAATATAATATGTAAAGAGAAATACTTTAATCATAAAGGGATTACATAAAAATAAATCTATAAATTGATGTGATTTGATATAATATGTTTGATTGTAAAATTATTTTTAATATAAAATAGATTTAATACATCACATGAATTCACGTTAATTTATGAGTTTACTTTTATATATTTTTTTAATACATGTAGCAATTCTCATATGCCAATTTTGGTAACTTGAGATATGACTTTATGACTCTATTTTTATTTTTATGACATATGACTTTATGACTCCTTTTTTATTTTTGATTTTTATTTTACGACTATTTTTATTTATTTGATTTTATGACTCTATTTTAAATAAAAGGATAATCATATAAAATTTAAATTAAAAGACGTAATTACATTGCCTGCTTGAGTGGTTGTATAACTAGTTGCAGGTATATTCTATTTGGAGTTAGATTTCCTTAGCTGACCCGACTCGGATTTCGCCCGTCCTCAGCCCCAACTTCCCCGTGAATACTGGGTCCCGCGCCCTTCGCCCACAACGACCACCGGTTCTGCATTACAGGAGAAGGAACGAGATAGAGTTAACGGGTCATAACGGTAACACCTACGAAGCTAACACCATTAGTGTGGAGCAAAATTTGGCAGGTAAGCTGTTTGTTGCCCCAAGTTTTCAACTCGGTGGCCACATTTCACTGGATTTTCTAAGTTTTCAACCAAATGTTGAGGAAAATAGCCTATTTTTCCTTTTTTTGTTTTGTTTGAAAGTTTGATACCTTTTGTGTTTTAGAGCTCGCCCAATGTTGGCATGGCACCGAGCTCTGAAAGTTTGCTTCTAGCAATTGCACTTGTGAGCCCCCTTGGACCCTAGAGCTTGAATGTCCTGCCAAAGTGGGATTTGATCCTATCACACAGAAATCTCGATAGGCCTATTCATTCAAATCAAACCGTTCAGACTTCATTTGTTACTCTTAGTAGGAATTTCAGAAATATGATTATCGGCGAGTGTTTTTGAGACTTCATAGTGTGAATCCCACAGTGCGCTTAGAGCCTATCAACAATTGGGATGCCTATGAGCTCATTCATTCGGTTGAATTTGATCGGAGTTTAATGCTAACTTGCTCATAATATCAGTTTTTGCACCCATATTTGAAGTTATGGATTTGGCTTTTGCGTCTTCATTGTACCCGTCGAATGGAAAGAGAGCCGTTTTTGAGGTTAAACCTTTTAGCTCTACCCTTCGTAGAAAACTGTCCTATCAGAAAATATCTCCATGTCTCGCAACTGTTGCTGCCCAAACCAGTCAGGTTTCTCTTCTCAACCCTCTTCTGTCGATTATTTATTTGTTTTGCTCATTGTTCTTGCATAACAAATGTCTTGGTTTGATTTTCAGGCATATGACTTTGTGTTAGAGAACAGAAAGCATGATCTATTGCGAGCTATTCAAGACACGCAACGGGGCCTCGTTACAACTGCTGACCAACGCTCTTCCATCGAGGAGGCCCTGGTATGGTTTTGCTTAATATCTTTGTTTTCAACATACTCCTGCTTGTTAATTCTACATCCAACATTGGATGCTTATTTAATGACAGTTAGGAGCTGGTATATAGGAGATGATTCGTTCAGATACTAATTTATGGATATAAAATTGGCAGGTGAGTGTGGAGGGGTATAACATGGGTTCTCCTATTGACATGGTGAAGTTGGATGGCACATGGCGCCTGCAATATACTTCTGCCCCTGATGTTCTTGTTCTTTTTGAAGCTGCTGCTAGACTTCCTTTCTTTCAGGTACTAAGAATTGAAATCTAAGGTGCATTTCCCTTACCAAAGTATGCAATTAAGCAACTTATTTCAGCTATATTTCTGATCCTTGTGTAGCTCTTATGCAATCTCTATTTCAGTTAAAAATGAATATTACCAGTAACCAAATTACATGATGGGTATTGAAAAATGAAAAATAACTTGTCTGCCATATTTTATTTTTGTTAAAAATGAAAATAACTTTTAAGGATGTTTGTTTGCTTGAGGATGTTTCTATTTCTACATCTTGGGTTAGCACTTCATGTAGAGACTCAAAGAAAGCCCAAACCACATCTAGTTCCATATTAAAAAAGGAGTAATCAATGTTAAAATTTGAGCCACTTAAATTATTATAAAGAGCGAGAACTTCTCCCACTCAAGTAATGTGGGATCCTATTCACCACCTTCATATACCCATTCTGGGTATCATAATCTCCTCCTCCTTAATCCTGGAAGTTCCCATTAGGCCATTCCATGATAGGTGGCATGACTCAAGTCCTACACTTTTAGTTAGGATTGGCTCTAATACCACTTGTAAGGACTCAAGGAAAGCCCAAACCACATATGGACCTATAGTCCTATATTCGAATAATTATAAAGAGCAAGAACTTCTCCGTCTCAAATAATATAGGGTCTCATTTACCACCTTGTTATACTCAATCTGGGGTATTATACTTTGTCTAAAATTATGATTATTTTATTCCATCTCTGTGCCTATGACATATCAATCACATGAATTATCATTTCATTCTCTTCATGCCTTTCCCCAATTACATCGGTCAAATTGTTTTCTGCATAACTGTGGAGCTTAGGTTGGGCAAATTTTTCAAAAATTTGAATGTCGGGATCAATCAAATGGAGGCATTGTACGCAATGTTGTTCGATGGAGTATTCCAAATTTATTTGAGGTAAACATCTGCCTTTCTTCCCTCCAACTGTCCCATTGGGGAAGTAATTAGTTATAGATCTGATGCCAGGAAATTTCATTTTGACAGGATTTTTCGTCTGATGCTTTTTTGTGTTTTAAGTCTTCTTTCTCTCACTGACACACATACGCACTGCAGGCGTGCACACATGCACAATATGAATATGATTTGAATAGTTTATGTGCATTAATAGGTTCCCAAATATGTTATGACCATGCTTAATATTGCCAAGCAACTCTTTACTTGCACTTCTGTTATTTTCTCCTGGGCTATTCACAGCAGCATATATGAGATTTCACATTTTAGTCTGGAAGATTGTATGAAAAAAACAGCTTCAGTTATTTTTAGTCTGGAAGATTATATGAAAAAAACAGCTTCACTCTGTATTGCGTTCATATTGACAATGACTAAGATGTAACAAAAGGCAAGGCAAAATGCGTCCCAAGTATCTGAACGTAGAGGAAGAAAAAAACAGACACCATCAGATGTGGCTCTTTTCCTAGAAATAGTACAACTAGAATAAACCAAAAAACATTAAAATCTGCAAAACTGTTGGCTAAAGAAAAAGGATCCCTGGAGAATGTGCTTATTTATTTTTCACCTTTTTATTTCGCTCGTACTAATTTAATCCCTTCAAAGTTCCTTCAAGTCAAAT
The DNA here is from genome assembly GCA_011037825.1 of Carya cathayensis. Classification (NCBI taxonomy): domain Eukaryota; kingdom Viridiplantae; phylum Streptophyta; class Magnoliopsida; order Fagales; family Juglandaceae; genus Carya; species Carya cathayensis. Next base: position 1,173,055 of record QGSO01000372.1, read on the forward strand.
GATATCGCCCAGATACGGCCCCTTTCGTCTTGCTTGAACATTTCATCTACCATGCTTTAAGGAAACTCTGAAGCATTTGAGCAGCCACCTAAAACACCAAAGGAAGAGGGAACAAAGGAAAATTACAAAATAAAGAGGCAACTTCATCTTGAAGAACTTGTGTGTGCACACATATATGCAAACAAATAGCATTGATTATTCAAATACATACATATCTCTCAGTTTTCTACTTAGAGAACCTGTAAGAAAAAGACAATTAATCATTCTAAGACTTGTCCATATAATTCTACTACTTTTTGGTTCAGATGTTTTAGTCAATCTTGATTGTGTAAGAGTATAGCCTTGTTTCCCTCATATCTGTCGTCGTTAAGTCTTATAAGCTGTAACTTTTGATTTACTCATAGAATTCTGACACATTATGTTGATTATCAATTTAAACTGAACTTTGTTAGTTTAAGACTTAAGTTTGTGTGGAAACTGTGGAAGAATATTGAAGATAGTCCACATCTTGAGGTTGTATTCAAGATTGTGGTAAACTGATCCTTTTGTTTTTTCCTCGTTGATGGAACAAAACTTCTGCAGGTTCTTTGCAGTTGATTTCGTGGTTCTTATGTTTTCAGGAACAAGAAGGTGCCACTCTACTTGTCTCGGCAAAATTTACCACGGTTTCTTTGCGCAATATCTACCTTCAGTTTGAAGAGGTTAGTTTTTATACCGTTCATGAAACATGGCTTCTAAAATACTAAAATAGCAAAGGATAGCAGTTGTGATTGTTTCCTATTATTGTGATGGACTTTCCATGGAATATTGTTAAAATTACTAAAAGATTATATGCTCTGTATTTTCCTTCCATATATTATCATCTTATTTGTTTTGTCAATTATTTTTCTTTATCCCGTAGTTGATGGAAAATTTGTTAGGGAGAATGAAAATTGAAGCTACAGTTAGCTTCTATTGCCTATGAGAAGACATCAGCTGTAATGGTTGTAAGACCAAAAAGATTAAACTATTGTATTCCATTCTCGTTCTCATATTCAATTTTGTTAGAGTATCTAGCCCCGTAATTTTATGACTGGCCACCCTGAAGTTTTGTTTGCAGTTAGTGTTAAGGTGAAATTTCAGGTCTTGTCTTGGTTAGTGCAATCCTTTTAATCTCCTTTTGTTGTTAATGGGAGCCTGAGCATCATATTTAATAACCTCCATCCTACAGTTGTCTTGCCTCACAGCTGAAAATGGTTTTTATTTCCCTCAATCCTCTTCTGATAGTCCTGAATTTCTTTTAGAGCATCATTGGTTTCTGCGACCAAAAATGGAGGAATAAACGCGAAACTATTAATATTTTTTTATGATGGGTTCATTGGGTTGACGTGTGTATTTGTTCTCCACATCCCAACATAACAGCGGATTTCTGCAGATCGGTAAGTTTGTTGCTCATTAGATCTGTAGTTGTTCCATTTGGTCTAGCTCAAAATGTGCTAGTCAAAATATCTGTTGTTCAATTTAGACTGATTTAGAGAGAGACCTGCTATCAGTAAGCATTCTTATCAAATTTCTGATGAGAACCATTTTGTGTCTCATACTCAACTTATATTGCCACTTCATTTCCAGATCTGACTGCTTTAGATTATAAGCTTGAAACCAAGCATTAAGGCATGATATCTTTGCAATCAGATTATATAAAATGGCTGGTTATTCAAGGAGATTATGAAGCTCTTGTGATTGCTTCATCATCACCTAAGATTGTCGAAAAATTAATATCTATTTGTTTAACATATCAACAAAAAGGCGGAGCCCTTGTTCCTTTTGGTGATACTTCATTAATATAATCTGTTACTTCTTTACTTGCTAGGACAAACTACTTGGCGTGTGCTTGTTCTGAATTAAGCTAAGTCCTGCTATTTATTTTTGGCAGATAGCTGTTCAAAATATAAATATCAGTGAAGAGCTGCAAGCTTTAATAGCTCCAGCAATACTACCACGGTCATTTTTAAGCCTACAAGTAAGTCATCCACATAAGCTGTCACAGATTATTTCAATCTTTGATAACCAGTTTTGCTTGCAACTTCATGTATCGAACAAATGGGTCCCAAATCCAGATTGTCTTATCTCCGAAACCTTTGGCCAATAATTGGCTATGCCAAGCACAACTTACTATTAAGAGGATGTGGTCTTTGTTATATCCTATCCTTTTTCTTGACTTTTACCTGGATGACTCTGCTGACGCAAGTAATTATCTAAACTACTTGAGAAATAATGCGCTTGGCTGTTGTGCAGATCTTGCAGTTTATCCGTACTTTCAGAGCTCAAATCCCTGTAAGAGATCCAGGAAGGTAGGTCAGGTTCATTATATTTTCATTATATCAGTTACAGTGCTTCTTGTACCTTAAGTGTGAATGCTAAGTGTGTTTGAATTGCAGACAATCAGTAGGAGGACTGTATTATCTTTCTTATTTGGATGATAATATGCTTTTGGGCCGTGCCGTTGGCGGTGGAGGAGTATTCGTGTTTACCAAAGCTCAACCTCTTGAATGATGAGGGCTGAGTTCAACTTATGTTTTCTGATGGCATTAGCAATTTGTACACCAGAAAAGCTTGAGCTTGGATGTGGAAATATGAGGACCTACAACATTGAGGCAATCTTCATTGGATTTTATATAACAAATACTAAAGAATCATTAGAAAGTAAATATCATATATACAGAGGGATATTTACGAAAAACAGCATTGATGGGAGATCATCCATGGCTGCAGTACGGCACTGTTGTTGGCAGAGGCAAAGGAAAACTATGTATATTGTATACTACTAAATATAGAGCATTTGCAGCTATATCTTTCACAACACGATTAAGATCTGGAGATTTTACCAAAAGAGAATAAAAAATTAAATCCCTGGATTTTCACATGAAGTTATGTTTCTGTCTCGTTTATATAATCTATAATAATTTTTTTTTTTTTCTTTTTGTTTTTAATTCACCACATGAAATAAATTTGTCTGCTTGAGTTCAATAGTTCTTGTCTTTTTAAAACTAAGATCACCTTTAAATACAAGAAGTGTTTTATTTCATCTTATTATTACAACTTTTCTAAATTCTCACAATAATAATAATAATAATAAACAATTCAATTTTTTCAAATTTCACAACAATAATAATATTAGTAAATAATATTATAATAATATTTTATTCAATTTTTAATTTTTACATATTTTTAATTTTTTAGTTGGAAAATTGATGCGGACCTAAAATGACAGGTGTCCACTTCTAATGGGTTTACTGTGCCATGAGGCATGAAGTCCATAATTATAGAATTGGTCCAAATAAGGCTTAATTTGGATATAAAAATAGTTTCATCTCATCTTATCATTATAATTTTTTTAAATTTTCACATAAAATATAATAAATAATTCAACTTTTACAAATCTCAAAACAATAATAATATTAAAAAATAATATTTTATTCAACTTTTAATTTTTATTTAAAATCATTTCATCTCACTATGCAAACTACACTTAAAAGAGTAAATCGCAAAAATAATCAAATGGCAGGAATGGTGGTGGAGTTAGCTTAATGCGGTGTATGATTGGGATCTCCGATACATCTGAATATTTATTGGAACATTACAATTTACAACATTATTGAAAAGTACATTATTGTTGCCATGCACGTTTTAGCTGCTAAATAAGTGTGATTTTTTGGGTCGGTTTCATTTGAAGGAATTCAAATCCGAAAACGCTACCCCATTGATCAACGGCACAGACAAAATGTAAATGATTGAATTTATATATTCTCATAATGCTGTCAAATTCAAGCTTTTAAAAAGAGATATATTTAATCATTTATATTTGTTTAAACTCAAGCAAGCAAAATCCTAAAAACCCACGAGTGGTGGTTTCGCAAGTCAATCCTTCTTTTTATTGTTTATTTTAGGATGGGTTAAGAGAATTGTATATTTGCACCCATTGGTGAGTATGTGGCTTTGCCACTCTCTGAACACCCACCCACTCGATCTCTTTATCCTCCGTTGTTACCTACCTTCCTATTTAGACCCACTGTTAAGGATAAAGTCGATTGGTCCACTCCATTGCTAAAAATAAAGAAAGAGATGAAGCCAAGAATCTAGCTTAGAGATTTATCAATAAGGAATAAGGTACATTAACTCAGACTCTAAAAAGAAAATAAGTTTGCAAAACAAGTTGGACTTAATTACTCTAAATTAGGAAATAGATCTTTATAAAAAGATGAGATCTCTACAAATCAAGGCTCTCTATGTACAGACTCCACCACGCATAATAACACCAAATGATCTTATCTCAAAGGAGGCATCGTTTTCAACCTCCTAAAACCATTTATTCCTCCATTGTATTGTGAGATATGTGAGGTTATGAGAGATTATAAAATTGCTAGTTATAGTAGAGTTCACCCCAAACAACCCGTAGAAGTAGGCATTACGTCGAACTATGTAAATATGTGTGTCTCTCTTTATTTATTTTTATTTACTGATTTACTATTTACTGCTATGGATGAACGTGAAGAGTACAATATTGACGCCCTAATCATCTTTGTGGGCTGGGATGACTCTTTCCTTCATTTCGATTTGTTGTGTAATTTTTTACATTAATAGTTGGCATAGCTATGAGATCGATTTATTAATTCTTTTTACCGGAATTGAAACTAGAAGAATCCCCGACTTATGATACGTCTCCAAACAAGGAGATAAATGTCCTATTACTTTTTGGGTTATCTTTCACTCAGTTTAAATTCAGTGAAAATTCTTAGTTAAAAATAAATAAATAACATGTGCAGACGACATAGTGTGGATTGTGCATGCAATGCATAGTGGGCATCGTCCACCTAGTGTTTCACATTGGCGGGCATGAGGACCCACCACCTCCATTACATGGAGCTGGTAGAGGATGGCTGCACTGACGGACATTCGGAAGAAGATGATGGTGATTTCCACCCGTTACCCATCGACATGGGTGCTGTGCACAATGCATGTAGAGGGTGCACAACAAGGTCCACACCAGGCGCCAATGAACCGGCATGACCACCATCGGCCAAATCCATGTCCAGTGGCATTTTCTGTCATTGACACATTGATCGCCACCAATAGAAACTCTGCCCACCATAGAACTGATTGCCACGTCCAATATCTAACAAAACACCTCCCCACCGTTGGAAGTGCCCTCTTGCTTTGAAGCTCAACTAGTCTTGGACCAGATATAGAGACCACCAGTAGTAGTTTCTGCTTCAACAAAGAAGAGAAACAACAAGCTAGTTCACTACCCATGCCCACCGTTCCTCACCACCCCTACGATGAGCAACGATCTCGCCAAGCAATTCACTGTCCATGGTGGGAAATGACACACTGTTGCATATCAAAACTGTCCAAGAATCACACAAGACAATATAGAGATAATATTTAAGTAGTTCGGCAATTTGCCTACATCCACTAGAGTGGAAACTCAGTATTTTCAATGTGTTTGTACAAAATTATAAACACTCATAAATAAGCTCTCTATCTCTCAAAAGACCCTCTGTTTTGGGTTTCTCCAAAACCTATATTTTGTCCACAACCCTCTGCCTTGATCTCTCACCTCAGTGAGGATGATTTACACCATTGTAAAATATCTCTTTTTATAGGAGAAGCCTACCTAACGGAGCCACCTTTGTTGACAAACTTGTGGGAATTTCCAGTAGCTATCCTTGACTATTGAGGGGCTGCTACAGCCATCTAGGACCAGTGGGAAGCTTCTCTTGGTGAGTGAGAGGCTGCATGTTCACATGCAATTCACACTTGGGGGTTTCCAACAATCACCCCCTCCACCCAAGTGTGCCAAACTAGGATGCTACAAACTGTTGCATCTTTCAACTGATTTCACTCCTTTATTGGAATGCTTGTTAGCCATGAGAGATTTTCGCTATCAAATGCATCTGCAGGTATGTCTTCAAATGGATTTCCATATGCCTCTCCAAATGCATCTTCTAATGCATCAGTATCGTCTAAGTCCACGAAGCTTGCAAGAGGTTTTCTTCATAGAAGATTTACAAGTGCTTTACTTCACAATCTCAACTCCCTAGGGTTCTTCTTTCGATTGAGTCCATGAGTCCACACTCATGCACACGTTGAGCGAACTGTTGAATGGTATGGATTAGACCAACTGTTGAGGATAAAGTCGATTAGTCCACTCCATTGCTAAAAATAAATAAAGTGATGAAGCCAAGAATCTAACTCAGATATTTATCAATAAGGGATAAGGTAAATTGACTTAGACTCTAAAATGAAAATAAGTTTGCAAAACAAGTTGGACTCAATTACTCTAAATGAGGAAATAGATCTTTATAAAAAGAGGATATCTCTACAAATCAAAAGGCTCTCTACGTATAGACTCCACCACTCATAATAACTCCAAATGATCTGCTCTCAAAGGAGGTATCGTCTTCAACCTCCTAAAACCATTTATTCCTCTATTGTATTGTGAGATATGTGAGGTTATGAGAGATTATAAAATTACTAGTTATAGTAGATTTCGCCCCAAAAAATCCGTGGAAGTAGGCATTACGCCGAACTATATAAATCTGTCTCTCTTTATTTATTTTTATTTACTGATTTATTATTTACTGCTATGGACGAACTTGAAGAGTACAATATCGACGCCCTAATCATCTTTGTGGGCTGGGATGACTCTTTCCTTCATTTCAATTTATTGTGTAATTTTTAGCTTCTATGAGAACGATTTATTAATTCTTTATACCAGAATTGAAACTAGAAGAATCCCCGACTTATGATCCTCCAACAAGGAGATAAGTGTCCTGTTACTTTTTGGGTTATCTTTTACTTAGTTTTAATTCAATGAAAATTGTTAGTTAAAAATAAATAAATAACATGTGCAGAGGACATAGTGTGGATTGTGCATGCAATGCATAGTGGGCACCGTGCACCTAGTGTTTCACGTTGGCGGGCATGAGGACACGCCACCTCATTTACACGGAGCTGGTAGAGGACAGTTGCACTGACAGACATATGGAAGAAGACAACGGTGATTTCCACCTGTTACCCATCGACGTGGGTGTTGTGCACGGTGCATGCAGAGGGTGCACGACAAGGTCCACACCAGGCGCCAATGAACCGGTATGACCACCATCGGCCAAATCCATCTCCAGTGGCATTTTCTATCACTAACATGTTGATAGCCACCAATAGAAACTCTACCCACCGTAGAACTGCTTGCCATGCCCAGTACCTGCCAAAACACCTCCCCACCGTTGGAAGTGCCCCCTTGCTTTGAAGCTCAACTAGTGTGATACCTCGCTTTTACGTGTATTTTATTAAAGGAGTATTTTTAATTTAATTAAAATATTGGTTCTTTTGTTTTAAATTTATTAAATTTTAATTGAATTTATTAGTTGTGAAATTTATTTTGAGGTGCTTTCTTAATATTAATTATTATTTTGTGTTTAAATTGTTGTTTAATTTAATTTAGTTTATTTTTAGATTTAAAATTAGATTGTTAGTTTTTCCTAGTTATTTATTATATTTTATCTAGATATTGTGTTTAGATTATTATATTTAATTTATAGCTTTTAAAGTTGCTTCCGTTGGATTAGTTTCTGAACCCCAGAGGTGAGAACTGGATCTAATTTCTTTTCCCCATCTTTTCTTTTTCTCTTTTTTCTTTTTCTTCTTCCTCTTTCTTTTCTCTTTTTCTTTCTTTTTCCCTCATTTTTCTCCCTGGTTTCTCTCTCCCCTCGCGACGCACTCCCCCTCTCCCTCTCCGTCAATTTTTTCGTCCGCCCAGAACCACTGCCGTGCGGTGCACCACCCCCACCATTCCCTTCCCCTCCTACCGGTGAACACCCCCACCAAATTTTAGCCCAATCTAATCTACCGTTAAGCCGCATGCACCACTCTAAGCTGTGGTGTTCTTAAGCTCCTGCGCTGCCGTGGTTCCACCTCTGGCTACTACTTCATCACTAACCTCTTGTCAACCTAAACTACCCATTTCCAACTCCGATCCATTACCAGAGCAGCCCCCACGAACTCAACTTCGTTTTGGCCTTTTTTCAATTCCACCTCCATTTTCGCCGCCACCCACGGCCAACCCTCACTTCCACTAGCTTCATAAATACCTCTAAGCCATTCCCTATCAGTTTCAAGTCTTGGTTCGTCCCCATTCAAAGTAGTTATTTTACAACCCACGGCCACAGTACATTAAATATATTTTTGCTTTAATAATAAATTGTGATTTGGTTGGTTGTGCCGGATTGAATCCAAGAAGTCGAGGGTCGATTGGATTTGAGGACAGAGTTGTGTATATATTTGTTTGATGTTGAAAATTATTGTTGTTGGTTATTTTTGGTATCTTGTCGTAAGCATTGCATAGTGCATGCATGTTCATATTTAAAAATGAAAACTGAGTTTTCGTATAATTGCATGCATGTTTATGGGTTGGAATTTGAAAATTGGGTTTTAAACCGAGAAATGATTTTTGGGTATATTTGAATGATTGGATTGACTGGTTTGATTTAGAGGTACTGTATGGATGGTAGTAAGTAGGGATGGTAGTAGAGTCTTGCCTACGGTGCACGCAGAGCAGGTATGGTGGTGAGCAAGGATGGTGGTAGAGTCCTGCTTGCGATTCCCGCCTACAGACGGATTTGTAGGTAGGGGTGTCAAATCGTGTTAACGGGTCGTGTTCGTGTCGTGTCAAATCGTATTAACGGCTCATATAGGTCAATCCTAACCCGACCCATTAAGCTTACCGTGTCAAAATCTCAAACCCTAACACGACCTATTAACATAACAGGTCGTGTCGTGTCAATCCGTTTTGACCCATTAATAAATATTACGAAATATGTTTTTTTTATAAGTAAATAAAGAAATTAAGAAAATATTATGAAATAGGTTAATACGACACAATACAACTCATTTTAAACTATTTATGTAAATAGGTTGAATAGGCCCGAAATTAACCTTTTTAACCTGATTAAATTTAGCATAATTTTATATAAATGTTAAAATCATATTATCTATAAAAATTATAAAACTAATTATAAGTCCAAAACTACAATCCAAATAATAAAAATATCGAAATTGAAATTCTAACAATTTTATTTTTAGGTATAAGGGTATAATTGTAACTTTAACTTTCTTAACGTGTCGTAACGGGTTATAACGTTATCAACCCGTTAAGCAATCGTGTCTTAACGGGTCAACCCGTTTTGACCCGAACCCGTTAAGGCTAAACCCTAACCCGCTATAATCGTGTCATGTTCGTGTTGGGTTAACGGGTCGTGTGACATATTGCCACCCCTATTTGTAAGGATAGTGGTAAGTAGGGACGGTAGTAGAGTCCCACCTATGATTCCCGCCTACGGTGCTCTGATGGTTTGGTTAATGAGCCATTTTCTGGAAAAATAGCGAGATTGAATTTTTGGGCCATTATCTGGGATAATGGCGAGAAAATGTTTTAAAGGAAATGTTTTGGGCCAAAATGGGATTTTGGCGTGCGTGGAAAAATGAGGATTTTCGGGACATATGCATATAGCATCATGTTCATGCATTTGATTATTGCATGAATATATTTTTATCTTGAGGTTTGTTTGGTTTGTTACTTACCTATGATACTATCTTTGTTACCGTAGATTTTGATGTAGAGAACGAGGAGTCTGAGCCTGAGGAGGCGACTTCGCCGAATGAGTGATCGGTGATCACTCATGGATTGTGGTTTATTTTCTTATTTTTTATCGGTATTATATTTTTACTGTTTATTTGTAATATTATTAGTATGCTTGTTTTTAAGCGAGTTTGTATTTAAACAAAATTCTGGTACTTAGTTGAAAGACCTTTTATTATCGCTGCGTTATTTTTATGTACACATGTTGTATGTACACACACTTGGTACTTAGCGATAGGATGCGTGACCCGTGTTGTCATCATCCCAACGCCTCGATTTTCACGTGTTCGTACGTGGGATTTGGGGGTGTCACAACTAGTCTCGAACCAGATATAGAGACCACCAGCAGTAGTTTCTGCTTCAACGAAGAAGAGAAACAACAAGCTAGTTCACTACCCGTGCCCATCGTTCCTCACCACCCCTACGACGAGCAACGATCTCGCCAAGCAATTCACTGTCCATGGTGGGAAATGACACACTTTTACATATCAAAACTGTCCAAGAATCACACAAGACAATATAGAGATAATATTTAAGTGGTCCGGCAACTTGCCTACATCCATTGGAATGGAAACTCAATATTTTCAATGTGTTTGTACAAAATTATAAACACTCATAAACAAGCTCTCTATCTCTCAAAAGGCCCTCTGTTTTGGGTTTCCTCAAAACCTATATTTTGCCCACAACCCTCTGCCTTGATTTCTCACCTCAGTGAGGATGGTTTACACCATTGTAAAATATCTCCTTTTATAGGCGAAGCCTACCTAACAGAGCCACCTTTGTTGACAAACTTGTGGGAATTTTTAGTAGCTATCCTTGACTATTGAGGGTAGGGGTGTCAAATCGTGTTAACGGATCGTGTTCGTGTCGTGTCAAATCGTGTTAACGGGTCATATAGGTCAACCCTAACCCGACCCGTTAAGCTTATCGTGTCAAAATCTCAAACCCTAACACGACCCATTAACATAACGGGTCGTGTCGTGTCAACCCGTTTTGACCTATTAATAAATATTACGAAATATGTTTTTTTTTATAAGTAAACAAAGAAATTAAGAAAATATTACGAAATAGGTTAATACAACACAATACAACTTATTTTAAACTATTTATGTAAATTGGTTGAATAGACTCGAAATTAACCTTATTAACCTGATTAAATTTAGCATAATTTTATATAAATGTTAAAATCACAATATCTATAAAAATTATAAAACTAATTATAAGTCCAAAACTACAATCCAAATAATAAAAATATCGAAATTGAAATTCTAGCAATTTTATTTTTAGGTATAAGGGTATAATTGTAACTTTAACTTTCTTAACGTGTCATAACAGGTCAAAACGGGTTGACCCGTTATCAACCCGTTAAGCAATCGTGTCTTAACGGGTCAACCCGTTTTGACCCGAACCCGTTAAGATTAAACCATAACCCGCTATTATCGTGTCGTGTTCGTGTTGGGTTAACAGGTCGTGTGACATATTGCCACCCCTAATTGAGGGGCTGCTACAGCCATCTAGGACCAGTGGGAAGCTTCTCTTGGTGAGTGGGAGGCTGCATGTTCACATGCAATTCACACTTGGGGGGTTTCCAACAATTACCCCCTCCACCCAAGTGTGCCAAACTAAGATGCTATAAAATGCTGCATCCTTCAACTGATTTCACTCCTTTATTGGCATGCATGTTAGCCATGAGAGATTTTCGCTATCAAATGCATCTGCAAGTGCGTCTTCAAATGGATGTCCAGATGCCTCTCCAAATGCATCTTCTAATGCATCAACATCGTCTAAATCCACAGAGCTTGCAAGAGGTTTTATTCAGAGGAGATTTACAAGTGCTTTACTGCACAATCTCAACTCCCTAGGGTTCTTCTTTCACTCGAGTCCATGAGTCCCATGCGCACCTTGAGCGAACTGTTGAATGGTATGGATTAGAGGTCATTTTGTTGTGCACCTCAAAGAATGATTATACTTAGGAAACAAGAGCAAAACACTCTAGCTTTCTTCTTTCGCTCAAGTCCATGAGTCCACACTCATGTACACCTTGAGCAAACTGAGCTTCGCTCGAGTCACAACCAAGCGAACAATCTACCTGGTGCCTTCACAGCTTTCAAACCAGGCTCCATAATCCTACAATCACCAATCTCCAACTTAGAGACTGCTTTTCAATATGCCAGCCTCTATCTCCAGCGTGATCCCTTATCATCTCTGTAATTTTACAACTCATGTCTTCAAGTTAGAAGACTAACTAAAGTGATGCATAACTTTAGTTCATCACGTATAGTGCCCTTAATCAACACATCTATATAAGGCAACACATCCTCCACTGCACTGGGAATCAATGGTCTCGCACGAACATTGACAAATATCAGAGAACCTATTGCTGAGGTCTCCATATCTGACCTAGGCGACTAACTCCTCATCCTACTGCTAACATATCTTGTCTTCAGTCGATGTGCCTATCTTGTGTGCAGTCTTTGCTAACTTCGGCTTGCGTAATCTCTATTCTTGCAAGATTTTTCTTCATACCGTAGTTCACTACCTTCATTCAGCAGGATATAGTTTAAGGTAGTAACCACCATGGAGGTCTGATCGTCTTGGCAGTCATGTGATCATTAACTTTAGGTGTGGACATCCCCGGAACATCTGACGTTCTGTTTCATTCTCTCACACCTTTGCTTGATGTCATGGTTTAGGGAGATTTCTACAAGTTTAGATAAGGAAAACTAAAATTGACTTCCTTTTACTTCCTCATCTAACTCGCACGACCATTACCATGTGTCAAGACCAATGAATCATTCGTGACCTTCCATGCTTTTTTGAGAAAACACTACTAAATGACTGTTGTCTTCAAGCTGTCTTTAACAACATTGTGTACTGCAAGAAATACAGCAACATGTATTTCTTCGGTCACCATATTCACAGCATCATTCTCAGTTTTTTCCTGATTTTAGCAGTCTCTTATGACATGTCTTGCCACAATTCCTAGCAAGTCATCTGTTGTTCAGGTCTTGACTTGCCTCTGCCCTTATTCCTAGACTTTGACTAATCCAAGCTTCTGCCCTGATTATCAATATTCAAGACCAACAAACTCGAGATCTTGCCAGAATCTCTTCTATAAACCTCCTCATCTAGGATAAGATCTCTTATATTATGAAACTTCAACTTTGACTTCTTTGCAGAATTACTCATAGCCATTCTCATGACCTTCCAACTTTTTAAACACAATGCCAAATACTATTAGGCAACAAAAGTACATTCTGTCTTTTTTGAAGTTGAATTGTTTCTTCATCTGCACTTTGTTATTTGCAATTGGCTTTTCAAAGAAAGCCACAATGAGATCCGTTGCGGTTCTCCTCTTAATAACATTATGCCCCATGAGTTGTATGACTGTCAAAACCTACCGATATAATAAGTTAATGAGCATCATCCAATAATCTAAAATTTGCTCCTCAAACTTCATGATCCCAAATGGCTAAAATCAAGCCCAAAAGAATTGAGTCCAACGACATTAGACTCCAACTGGCTGACCTCAAGCCCAAAACCAATGAGTCTGGCATGACTCCAACTGGCTGCGGTAAAGCCTAAAACAAATGAGTCCTACACGATTCCAACTGGCAGAGATTAAGCCCAAAACAAATGAGTCCGTTGAGATTGGACTCCAACTGGCTTTGATCAAGCCCACAACTGATCTAAAATTTAAACGATCTAGATCATTAGTACCAATGGCAAATCTTAACATTCCCACCATACGGATGAGTCCAGAATAATCCAAATAGTTTGTCAGCACTATTTGATCATCGTAATTAGACTACAAAAGGCGTAGATCAAGCTCAAAATTGATCTGAATTTCAAACGGTTCAGATTGAAAGTACCGATGGTGAATCTCAACATTCCCACTGTACAGATGAGTCCAGAATGATCCAAATAGTCAAAAACCACTACTTGACCATTGAAATTGGACTCAAAATGGCTTAGATCAAACCCAAAAATAATCTGAAAAAACAGACGGTCCTGATTGTCTAGCGCGTGGGATACACGCGCTAAGCAAGGCATCTAGGGTGCATGGCTTACACGCATAGAGAGCTTCTAGGGCGGGTGGGGCACGTGTCCTTCACGCATCTTCAACCTCAGGGTGGTGTGGGGGCACATGGACGCGTTCTATTCACTCGTCTTCAACCTCTAGCTACGAGTGGGGTGCTTGGGTTCAAGCTCATACTTCTCGGGGCGAGTGTGGGCTCCTCTGACCTCCATTTTCAATTCCATTTGCAGCAACGAATTTGTCTTGACGCAAGGAACATCCTGGAGTTGTTAAAAGTTGATTTCGATCAACTTGATTTTTGGATAGCGCAAACCAAAGCTCTGATACCAATTGTTGCGCATCAAAACTATCCAACGATATAGAGACAATATTTAAGTGGTTCGGCAACTTGCCTACGACCATTGGAGGGGAAACTCAATATTTTCAATGTGTTTGTACAAAATTAAAAACACTCATAAATAAGCTCTATATCTCTCAAAAGGCCCTCTGTTTTGGATTTTCCCAAAACCTATATTTTGCCCACAGCCTTCTGCCTTGATCGTTCACCTCAGTGAGGATGGTTTACACCATTGTAAAATATCTCCTTTTATAGGATAAGCCTACCTAATGGAGCCACCTTTGTTGACAAACTTGTGGGAATTTCCAGTAGCTATCCTTGACTATTGAGGGGTTGCTGCAGCCATCTAGGACTAGTGGGAAGCTTTTCTTAGTGAGTGGGAGGCTACATGTTCACATGCAATTCACACTTGGGGGGTTTCCAACACACACAATGAGCAATGATCTAATTGTAAGCAACCAGAGCAACGCCCCTCGGCGAGCCACCAGAGCAAAGATCTCGTGTCATGCAACTAGATCGATGTTCCCACCATTCGACCAGATCAACAACATCTCTTGGTGGGCAACCAGACCAATGTCTCCACAGTGCAACCAGACCAAGGTCTCCGTGACAAGCATTTGTGGTTCTGCCACTGCCTATGATGCATGGTACGTGGCTGCCACTCCAGGTTCCCACAACAGTTCGATAGCTACAAGACAAAAGGAGCTCACCCACGGCAACATGGAGACAATGGTGGTGCTGGATCCGCCATGATCATCGACAACCAAAGCCAACCAACAGCCAAGACCCCACCTATTTAGCAAGATGCAACCATAAAAAAGCTTTGCCAGCCACGCAATAGGAGCTTCAGTTCCACTGGATTTCTCGCCACAAAAGTTTTTGCTCACCCGGACCGTTCCTCGCCGCAGAAGCTTTACCACCATTACCTTTGCTTGGTGCCCATGGAAGGTTTTCTCGCCACAAAGGAGCCGGTCATGGCAAGGTTGTGCAACTCATCCATCATGGTGAACCCATCACGAGTGTCCCAAGTAGAGTGGACCACCACTTGAAAATTTGTTGCCTAAGGTAGCTAGAGTCAAAATGAGACAAACAAGACGCGATGATTAGCAAGCGACAAGCTTCATTTGGCTTCCTTCCAGCGCAGCTTGGAGACATAAATTCAAAATTTGAGCCACAAGAACGGAGGTACGTGAACATGGAGTTGGACAAGTAGATAAATGACCATTTCGCTCACCAGTCCTACGTAATTAACATTGCTTAGACGCCTAGTCCCACTGCATGCAAACAAAACAAAGAGGATATATGCAATCAGGACAAGTCTCAACAAAAATCATCCAGGGACGAACAGGTGCTGCTATGCAAAAATCATTCAGCAACGAATAATTTCGATAGAGGAAGAAATGAAAGCGACGACTGAATGACCCTAGCTCCACGAGAGTTTCAGTGGCTGCATGCCTATGCCTCAAGAACCTACTTCCCCGAAAATCATCCCCATGGCACGAAACATCGGCTAAAATTCATCTCGGCTATTGTTCGAGCATTTTAAATTGTTAATCATCAAAATAGACTGCCCGGTATCGCGGGCACCCAGACCTTCATCATTGCCAAAGCATGGCTGCCCACAAGCCTCACTGGCGCACCTCAAACTTTCATCACACTCTAGCAAAATGATTCAAGTTTGCAGGTTTGGATTATCTATGATAACCGATTTGACTTTTTAGCACGATTAAGCATCTCCTTCAATAAAAGCCGAGTCATTGGACTTGCTGCGAACAACGCTCAAATAAAAGCCAAGTCACTAACTCACCATGAAACAATAGGTAAGACAAGTCATTTGACTGCTCGACCTCTCTCACGTCCAAGTGGGACAAGCCACTTGATTGCATGACCTCTCTCGTGCACAACAAGCAGGACAAATCAATTGGTTGCCCGACCTCTCTCAAGAACCAACAGGCTGGACTAGACACTTGGTTACCCAACCTCTCTTACAAACCAATAGGCAGGACAAATCACTTGATTGCCCGACCTCTCTCACGTCCAACTGACGGGACAAGCTACTTGATTGTCCGACCTCCCTCATGAACCAACAGGCAACACCCACCATCACAAATGTTAACCCTTTTACAACAAGTTTCTAGTTGAATGACCATGTTTTTTAGGGTTACAAATCCAATCACTAATTACATGCAGTGCCATTTTTCCTATTGTGGTATCAATTTTCCTTCACTACTACTACATGATAGAAGCTTGGCCTCCTTTATATCGAGCCAGAAAGCAGCGGCTCTTCCTACATTGGAGTCTATCATTGACTGTTTCTTATGATGGTAAATTAGTGTATCAAGATATCAACCTGAGATCTTATTTCTCAAAGCAATCCATCCATATGTGGGTCTAACCCAAAGATGAAATATTGTCGTTCCCACGATCCCCTTCGTGACCCAGTTGGCCAAGAAGATATTCATGAACCGCCCCAATTTTTGTGTCCATTTCTCTGTTTTTAATTGACATTAGGGTGAAAAAAAGTCCTGGACTTTCGTTAAAATCATAAAGTCAAACCCAAGAGACCCAAAATGGTAATTTGAGAAGCTTGAA
Organism: Carya cathayensis; assembly: GCA_011037825.1. Classification (NCBI taxonomy): domain Eukaryota; kingdom Viridiplantae; phylum Streptophyta; class Magnoliopsida; order Fagales; family Juglandaceae; genus Carya; species Carya cathayensis. Next base: position 1,189,699 of record QGSO01000372.1, read on the forward strand.
AAATTGTCAGGTAGCCAAGCGAAGAATAAAAAGCAGATGAGAGGTGTTGGCGCATATGACATATGACCGTTAGGTTATACCTAAGAATCAAACAAATAAAACTCCCGGGAAAGTACTTTGGGTAAAAGGATTTGGTCCTAAAACCAGCAAACCCACCCAACCCATCTTTCAAAAGTGAGATTAGTGTGCATATGTTTTGCCTTTTTTTGCTTCAGTTTCAATGGAGCAAACGAACAATGGTATTGGTTATCCTTCTCCAACATCATCACCTCCAACACCTCCCTCACCACTTCCCGTCAGTGTAGGACCAGGCAACCAAAAATACATCTTCTCTTCATCTCCATCACTTTCCCCTCCCTTCTCCCCCCAACCTTCAAGCCATACATCGGCAGAGAATCTCCCTCTTTTGCATGCTAAACTGTCCGGCACTTCACTGCCACTGGCATTGACATTCTCATTGGATCGTCGTCGAGAGCCGGATGATTTGGCTTCCAAGAACTCTTGCCTTGAAGACTTGTAAGCCTTTCGGTCTCATGATTTTAATCTTTCTAATGCATTATCTAAAGAATTTCAGCTAGAAAATCTGATCTTTTTTTCCCATTGCATCTCCATTTTTCGTTATCAAATCTCTCTTTTTCCAGCTACAATGGTTTTTGCAGCCCCTCATCATAAGGTTTCAGATCAGTGTCCCTATTTCAAATTGAGCATGGATTTGCATCGATTACACTTTAGACTTCTCAAACATATCAAATTAACTAAACAAATCAAAATCTTTATAAAGATTTTGATGACCCCAGAAATTCACCTGCGCGGAGCATAAGGTGGGTCATTACATAGGATGTCTTTGGAGGCTTTTTGACTGTTAGGTTTTGCATTTGAACTTCCTTTTAGACATCCAAAGCATGCACCAAACAGTCAAATGTTGACCAAACAGAAAAAGACAATTAATGTTGTGTAGGACAGATCATTACAAGGTAGCATGTCTGTATGCATATTGACCACCTATTGATTGCTACATATCTCCATGGAAACAGGCTCAAATGGTTTATAGAGAAATGCTGCACTTGCTGTTCCAGGCCTCCCTGAAAATTTTCAAATCCCACGCAAATTGTTGAAAATTTGGAAGCAGTACACAACGCAAAGTTCGTCTCCAGGATATATAGAGCACTAACAAAATTCTAACGCATTACAAATCGTGTTTTCTTTCTTTGCTTTTTTGGTTTACAAACCTCAATTGATTTTGTCTTCATTTTGGAGGATCTTTGTTAGCTCCATTTATGACATCCACGGTCAATGGATGAAGCAATGTGAAAGTTTTATTGAGACGTCCCAAATGCTTGGAAATCATATTGATTTTCCCACAAAAAGGTAAGAACTCCAACCATACTCTCTCGATTCCAACCTTGCTATCCAATACCCTCAAATGTAACTGGAATTATTTTTGTAAGGTTTTTTATTTAGAGTATATCATTCTTAACACAATTTTCAATTTGCATTTCTTACCTTTATTAGAAATGAAAATGCTAGATGCTATATTAATTCATTATAAGTGATGCTATTCTGCCATCTAGAAGTCACTGCTAGGAGTGAGCTTCAGCAGGTTCGGACCAGAGAAACTAATCGAACCGGCCATTTTTGATTGGTCTAATCTCGGTCCAAGGGTTTTTCACCCAAAACCAGACCAAATGAAAATAATATATATATATATATATATATTATTTATATACATAATTGTATATAATTAATTATTAATATATCACAATATTATATAAGTATTATATTCTTTAATGTATAACTATAATACATAGCATTAGTATATATTAATATATTAACATATTATAAGAGTTATAATATAAATTATAGTATATGTATAAATTTATAATAGTATTAGTATAGCTAACTTAATATGTTAGTATTAAATCACTATAACTACATAAAGTATTATTTAACATAGTATTACCAATTTATCACTAACATATAGTATATTAGTAATACTACTAATATAGTTATTAGTTATAGTATTGGTACTAAGTTTATAACTATATATATTTAGATCAATGTATTATTATATTCTTTAATGTATAACTATAAATATAGTACTAGTATATATTAATAATTGTGAAATTTATTATATAATTTTCATTTAATAAGTTACTTAATTTTAATTTAGTATTTTAAATAAATTTTTTTTATTAATTGATTTAAACTATAAAAAAAATGTTGGACCGAACCGATAACTTCCGGTCCTTAGGGATGTTCGGTCCAATCCGATCCAAGGAAAATGATAGACTAAAAATTCCATCATCCCCCCGGGACCAAATTGGATCATATTCTCACCCATCTCACCGCTGGGCGTGCCCCATAAGCTAAATGTTACTTTCTAATTTTTTTTTTCCTTTTTCTTCTTTTCATTTTTTAAATATTTTTAAAAAATAAAAAAATACACCAATACACTAATATTTACTTTCTTAATCATTAAATAAAATAATAATAATAATAAATTAAAATACACGAGCGGTCAAAATGAATGGACAAATTTGTGAGGCACACTAGCGTTTTCCTATCATTATTCCACCATCATCTCACTTTCCTGGTGTGACAATGTTTAGTAACCCTTTGATAAAGTTTTGCCAAAACAAACGCTAAAAATCCAATGGTCATTAAGCTCTCCCACGTCAACAAAATGTAATAGTAGAGGGATTGTGGCATAATTGATAAGGTAACCCAATTTTCAATACACTCAACCAATTCCCCATATTCTAGACTTTCCCTTTTTCAACGGAATAGTTGCAACTTCCGATATGAAGATGTATGCAACCATATGAATATATGAAAATCCATAAGCAGTTCCAACTTCGCGTAGAAACATCAATTTTCTGGGGTCATGCTGCTGTTGAATAATACAAGCGTACGTACACAAAAACGCAGGCAAGACATTGGTGTGATTAAGAATCACTGTTCACACGTCACAAACCTCACAATAGTTATAGATGCATGTTAAACAAGGCCTCTCTCACTCCCACTGGCAGATTAAAATAACCTGATCCGTAAGCCATCATGCACACCAAATATCAGCAACTGCATTCAACAGCCTTCCAAAAAGAAGAAAGAAAACTTGAACTATAATTTTCCATCACGAAATACAAGAAAGAACTCGACATTGACAACTATATAAGAAGAAGAACTTTTCTTCCATCAATTCGATATAACCAAGCATTTGAACAAAAAACATTTTCTTTTCTTTGGCACATGCTATGAACGTGGAATAAAAACCAAATCTAACCAAGGAATGTCAGTGAAATGTGAATATTACAATAGCTAGGGAAGGGTGCTTGAAAAGAAAGCCCTGTCATCCCTGTCATCCTATCGTTTAGCTACTCAGATGCGTATGTGATAGGTCCCAAACACACAGTATATAAACGCTAGGATAGTTGTCTTCCCTTCGGGTGTGAAACGTACCACAATTTGAATGCAAAATACTTGATAATCTCATTAACTGAGGCATGGGCTGCTTAAATAAGCAAAGCCACGTACAAACTAGAAAACGAAACAAAAGGAAAACTAGAAACTAACAACTAACAACTGGATGCAAACACACGTAAAAACAGAAAACAGAGCACACGAAATAAACATGCAGAAAAACAGAGTACACGAACTAACGAACTAAATATGCAGAAAACATCACTCTAACTGCCAATGACCAAGTCCTGCAGGTGACCCAGTCCACCCCAGCGTAACCTTCTCATTCTTCACGTGCCCGTAAGCTCTTCTCTGCATGCATGTCGCATGCAACAAGCTTTTCACGTTCACTTGTTTTGTTACGTACATTCCACATACCTCACGTCCACCCTCACAGAATGTCGTGGCCTAACAGTATGTAGTATGTACTAAATTGTTGGAACCCCTTCAACTCCATCACATCGACACTGCTATAAAACACTACATAAGATGGAAATAAGTAATTGGTCATTTGGGAAGTCTCAATACACTGGGACAAGAAAGGCATAGTCATGCATCACATAGACCGTGAGCTGGAATGACATCAAGTGCAGAACTTATTTAGAAAGACAAAATGGAAAAGCATACTGCCAATTTTAAAAAACAAAAAACAACGTTGTACTTTCAAAGTAAAAATTAGACAACATGAACGAGTTCTCACCCAAAAAATGAGAATTACTGCCCCAATCATATATTGCATCACTGTGGGTTTTGCTGTCTCTGTTGGGAGAAATTGGGAAGATTCTGTTGCGTGTTCTGAAGTGCTACCATACCAGGTTGTAGATTCTGCACATTCGGTTGCATATTACCAAATGTAGTTTGTGAACCATGCTGCTGTTGTTGCTGCTGCTGTTGTATTGGCATCATACCACTAGGATTGGCTGCTCCCATATTAAACACTACAAGAAAAAACCCAGTTTGCATTTTAAGCCTACTTAGTCTACATCCATATTGACACAAATATTCACATAGAAACATAACTAAGGACATAATTCTTACTCTGATCACTCAAAATTTGGGAAGCATGACTTCGCTGGGGATTGCTACCAGATAATCCAAACTGACAGTAATTAAGCAGAAGAGAAGTCATCATAACACAATTGAATGAAAATTAACAATACAATGCGAACACACACATATATTTAGCACACCTATTTAGAACAGGCACAATAAAGGTCAGCTACTCAGTGCCACTAATGCAGGACAAGAAATGAAAAGACTAGGAAGAAAGAGAAAATAAAAGTCAAAGAGGAAGGAGAGGAGAAGCTTGGGAATGAGAGAGAAGAAAGGGGGAAAAGAGAGAAAAGGGGGAGGGAAAGAAAAACAATTTCTCAATAAATTTAATTCCATTCAAAATTGAATCTGGAGCACAAGGGATGTTTAAAATTTTCAAATAGACTAACATGTGTCCTAATATAATTAGGACTTTTATTTATTACCAACAGACTCCTAAAGAGATAAGAAATCAAATAACAGAAAATTTTAAATAAACTCAGAATCTACTAGACCCTATCTGAACCCTAATCTTAATTGGATTCTATCAGGCTTATTTATTGAATTACAAAGTAAAAAGATAAGTAAAATAACAACCTAATCTAAATAAACCAAAAGTCACTTTACTCTTAAAATTCATCCCCCATTATTCTCCCCTGCTTTGAAAAAACTTGTCCTTGAGTTTTGAAATCCCAAAGGTGGAAACAAACGCCCATGGCATCACAGCTTTGAGAAAAACGCTAGGCCTGGACCATGAATGGACACAGGCTGGATGATTCTTTGGACCTTCCACAAAACTGGTCTTGTGCTTGTTATTGGACTTCCATTAAAACCCATAAAAATTATGCCAAAACGAGAGCGAAAGGACGTGAATACTGGCACCCTGAATTTCTTTGTTTCATTTGACCTGCTGCCCATACAGCAAGACCTTTCTTCCTTTATTCTTCTGTCACAGAACAAGTGAACCACTTCTTCAACTTTTCTTCTTCTCTAAAGCTTTCATGCAAAAACAAAAACTACCATATTTGGCATCTAGTGAAATTCCTCCCCTTGTGAGATGCAATTGGTTTCTCCCAAAAAAAAATCTCCACTTCTTCAATGGAAAGCTGCTGCTAAGAAAATGCTAGGCAATGCATGTGGAGGCACTTTCATGATTGATGGCAGCATAAAGGAGAGAACAGTTGAGGTTTCTGAGTTTCGATAATGCAGATGCAGTGGTAGCTGAGTCGATTGTGAATCTAGGCAAATCCTGATATGTGGGATTGTATCTCTTATGCTACAGGTATTTTGTTTGTGGGAAAGAGGATTATGGATTGAGTTGTGAAAGGGTTTCTGTGGGTACATGGTAGTAGCAGCTGGATGGAAGCACAATGGTCTGTTGGGAATTTTTTTTTTACTAGTTTCTTCTTCTTCTTTTTCAATTTCAGTGTGGTTCATATTGCTGAATTCTGATAGGTTGGCAGTGCTTGGGTGGAACATGGGTTTTGCTGGGTTTTTTTTTTTTTTTTTTGCCAGATTTGGGTGTCAGTGATATTGTGCTGGCTACCAATTGAATATCGGATGAGTCATGATGGTTTCCAATTGGGTTGTTTTTTTTAAAACGGGGATTTATTTATTGAAGTGTGGCTTGTGGGTTTTCATCGATTAGTGTTTGGGTGTGGGTGATGCTCTCTGGAGATGAAGATACGTTTTCTGGGGCAGATGTTGGATGGATCGTGGTCGTTGACTGTTGTTGCAGCTGTTTGGATGGTGGATGGGTTAACAGAGGGTATATGAGAGGGTGATTCAGACGTGCAGAAATCTGAAGAGCTGTGTAGGCGGTGGTAGTGAATTTCTGTGGCCTGTGAGAAAATTGAATGCTGCAGACCTTGGGATATAGAAAGCAATACCAATGGTCTCACACCAAAACTAATAAGTGAGAAGAAAGTTGGAAGAAGAGAAGAAAGCAAGAGTGAAGAAGCTCGGGAAAGAGAGAATTGAGGGAGAGGGAGAGAAAGCCACTTTTTAAATAAATTTTATTCCATTCAAAATCGGAATCCATTGGGAGTACAAAAGAGGTTTTTTTTTTTTTTTTTAATACATTTGGGGAGGGGGTGTTTCGAACTCCACACGTCCATTTTGGAGGGTGCGGGTAATGCCAACCAAGCCACAGGCCTTTGAAAGATGTTTATTTAGATTACCAATCGAAAAAAAAAAACAAAGAGAGAGAGAGGTTTATTTAGATTAAAAGGTATCCTAATAAAATAAAAAACAAATCAAAGATAAAATTTCCAATGAACTCCCAATCTAAACTAGACTCTGAATAAACCCTAATCCTAATTGAATTCTAATATGTTTTTTTTTATTGGCACCAGGTGTCCAAGAACAAAGTCCCGACTAATCCTGAGGGTGCACAGGCCCTTGGCAAGGAGTTTCTTCTAATATGCTCATTGACTAAAATACAAAATAATAAGATAAATTAACAGCCTAACCTAAATAAACTAAAAGTCCACTGATTCTAAGATTCATCTTACGTCAGCCATGCACTGACAGGCACCCTGCCTCTAGTTAATGAAAGAACTACCAAAAATTTATCAGGGAAGAAAAGCAGATTGAGCATGTGCGTACATCAACACAACGAAATCACAGAAGTCCTGGTCATGTCTACGATAAACGGTACAGTAATCCTCTTCTGTTTTAGCAAAACTGAGTATATATGGTTCCAACATATTCAGTATGTCAGAACTCAATATGTCAAAACTGATTATATATGGTTCCAAACTCCAAGAACGGTTGTTAGGCATGGAGAAACGAGCAACAAAACCTCCCCAATTTTCTTTTTCCTTCTCACTTGCAAATCAAGAAAATAAAAAGGGAAACAATATTGGCTAAGCAATTTGGAAGCACACCTGCATCCGTGGCATAAGTGATTGCGATGACATAGTTGCCGAAATGTTTGGAATCTGAAACAGGACGTACAAAATGAAAGTCAAGGTGTGAAAGATGCTGTCATAAAGTTTTAAAAAAAAAACAGCTTCAGCCAAGGGAGAACTAAAGTACATCGGGAAACAGGGAAATAGCTTCAAAATATACAAATAGATGGACAATGTGAGTGAACAAGCAATACAGATGCATGCTATATAGATCATGGGTAAGAGTAAGAAATGTGATTGTGAATAAGCAATATATATTTCCTTTCTTCTATTCACCTACATCATTACAGTACATGCTTCACCAGCGACCATATTTATTTCGAGGAACTAATACTAAACATTCTCTATAACTGATAATAACGTTTTGAAGAAAACAGATACATAGAAACCAGAAAGCACATGATATCAACCACTGCATGGAGAGAAGTAAAAGACTTCCAATATTTGGGGGTAACTACTTTTTTTCTTTTTTCTATATATGAACAAAAACAGATTTTTGGAACAAGAAATAAAAAATAAATAAATAATCAGTCGGCAAATACAGCTCAAAAACCAAAATTAAGATAATCTGAAAAGTCAAAGAAAGAAATAAAAAAAAAATGTAAATAAAAAGGGATCTGTAACCCATCTGAAGGAAACTTAAAAGGAAATTCAACTTGAATTCTCCCAGGGACTTCTTTCTCTAAACCTCCCAAAGTCCTCTGATTTCTCCAACCAAATGCACGCACTAGAAGAGACATGAGGGGTTATGCTCTCAACACTACAACTCCTCTCACCCCCCAACTTCCAACCCCAAGCATAACTCATTTACTTATTTGGGTTTTAACCTAATGCAATAATGCTACTATAGTGTATGTGTATGATATTTTGTTCAAGAAATATCATTAAGGTATTAACATAGAAAAATGATATTTGCAGTCATAAGATGTGCAAGACCTGCGCAATCTTTTTGAAAAAAGTAGGTAAATCTGGAACACACGAAAAAATTATTTTTTTAATGGTGCACCCCATTTTTTTCAAAATGAGTACACAGGGCTCGCACACCCTAGGGCATTACTCACTAACATTATCCTCCAGCTGAAGTATAACACATCAGTTCCCAGTTTTTTAGCATTAAAAAAAAAAAAAAAAACGAGAGAGAGAGAGAGAGAGAGATTTAGACCAATTGGTAAATATATATATATATATTTTTTTTTTTGATAAGTAGATATTTACTTCATGCCATTTTGTTTCTATTTTCATCAACTCTACTCTTTTAAAGACACAAATTAATTATTTCACATTTAAATAGCCATTACCTTCCAAATCTACCGTCCAAAACAATAAAGGTGAATATTATTAATACTTATCTATGTTAAGATTGGGATAATTTATGAAAGTCATACTGTGACATCCCCGCATGGATGGAGTACAAAATTTAAGCCAAGAACACATTAGATCCAAAGAAAATCTCCATAATGAGTAGCCCTTTAACAGAATATAGTCTCAAGCATAAATAGAGCAATATAAAACATGAGTAAACATTTAAATAAATATAGAAGCTACAACCCAGTCGATCTGAAATGGGCATTTGCCCTGTAAAGCTGAGAGATCTCAAGGGCATTTGCCCTATAACGGTGATAGAATGAAACATTACAAATCTGATCATGTTTTACACAACCAGCACATTCACCACCAGAAAACATCACATCAAAATAAAATATAAATTATTCAGTAAACTATGTACAAGAAAGCCTTTTGAGAGTACTAGTGGACACAAAGTATCCTGCTTGGGAGGGATTGGGAGGGCTTGATGAGTTTTCTCTCGTTTTACTAGATTAATGTTGGGTAATGGGTCAAAGATTTGCTTTTGGCATGATGTATGGCGTGTTCATCAATCCTTGAAAGATGCCTTCCAGGAGCTATTCAAAATTTGACCAATTGTACTCAAGTGGGGTAGGTCAAAATCTTGTCAGATAAAATGGTGAGGCAAATCTGAAAAAGGAGTTATCAAAGTAAAGTCATTTTATAATGTGTTGTGTGCCTGTGATATGTTCCCTTTACCCTAGAAGCTTATTTGGAGGACCATAGAGTGAATTTCTTCATTCAGACAGCGGCTTTAAGTAAGTTCTTAACTTGGATAATGTGAGGAAGAGGGAGGTTACAGTGATCAATCAGTGTTGCTTGTGTAAGAAGAGTGAAGAAAGTGTATCATATTCTATTTCATAATGAGGTAGCTAGCATTTTATGGAACATAGCCTTTGGCTTGTTCAGAAAAATTGGATTATGCCTCCGAGTGGTGGAACTCCTAGCATGTTGGAAAAGGCAGTTGTAGCCATCAGTGCACACTATTATGGAGAATTCTTGCTTCTTGTAATGTATTTGGAGAAAAAGAAATGCACACAGTTTTAATGACTAACGAATCAGTGATGGAACTCAATTCATCAATTTTTTTTTTATAAGTAAACAATTGTATTGATCAGAATAGGCATAGCCCAAGTACACAAGATTGTATATGGTATACAAGAGGTAACCCCTAGTTAGGAGGGTGCAATGGAAACAAGAAAATCATGAACATTGAGGCCATTAAAATCAATAGCTAATGCCCATAGAAATAAAGTCCTCTTAAAAAAAGATCTCTAAGTTCTCCTAATGTGCGCTCCTTGTCTTCGAACGTCCGGTCATTTTGCTCCTTCCACAAGCACCACAAAATACAGAAATGAACCATCTTCCACACAGTTTTAATATGTGGAATACCTCCTAAGTTTGTTCAGCTGGCCAACAACGCAGCCACTGTGGCAGGCATTACCCAAGCAAAGCCCTATTATGCAGAACACTTCGTCCCATAATGCTCTAGCAACCTCACAATGCAGTAAGAGGTGATCCACAATCTCGCCATTTTTCTTACACATGCAGCACAAATCTACTATGATCACCCTGCGTTTCCACAAATCATCTGTCGTCAAAATCTTACCTAGAGAAGCTGTCCAAGCAAAGAATGCCACTTTCGGAGGTGCCTTATTTCGCCAAATCCTTCTCCATGGAAACTAATTTCTCTGCGGCTGTGTGAGAGACTTATAAAAAGAGCGAACCGAGAATGTACCTTTACCTACAGGTATCCACCACAACATGTCAGCACCTTGAGTGCTCAATTTCATGGAGAACAAGACTAAAAAAGTCCTCAAAGCTGCCAAATTCCCAATCCTAGGCCGCCCAAGTGAAGTTGATGTTCCATTGGATTTGATCCCTAGATATCGTCATAAGATCAGCCACTAAAGCTTCTTTCTCGCATGTAAGTCGGAAAACTGAAGGGAATGAATCTTTTAGGACATGACCCACACCATTGATCACTCCAGAATTTAATTCTAGTACCCTCTCCCGACACTAGTTCATTTCCCGAGTATAGCTTGATTGAAAATCCTTAGGTTTCTAATTCCCAACCCTCTAGTGGATAATGGAGAGCATACCTTGTCCCAATTGACTAGATTGAATTTAACGTCATCCCCCATGCCACTCCAAAGGAAGTCACGATGAAGTTTCTTAATCTCGATCGCCACACTTGCTGGAATTGGGAATAGAGATAAAAAATACGTTGGTAAATTAGACAAGGTACTCTTGATTAAGGTGATCCTGCCACCTTTCGACAAATACAGCCTCTTCCAACCTACCAATCTACGTTCTATCTTCTCGATCACCATATCCCAGATTGATGTAGCCCTTGAGGCGGCCCTAGCAGAAGGCCAACGTAATTCAAACTCAAGTCATCATTTCATATACCATTTATTTATTATTTTTTTTTATAGGTAGTAACTTATACCTTTTATCGTTGGATAGTGGCCCAAAATAGTACAGCTTTTTGCATCTTTTGAAAGAATTTTTAAGAGCTCTTTCATTTTGCTAGTTAGATAGATCTCTTGTATACTTCCAATGTGAGTACATTTTTCTCATATTAATAAAATTGGTTCTTATCTATACAATAAAAAAACATTTGAAAACAAAATCTTAATAGAGATATAAGATTTTTTAGCCTAGAAAATGGGCAAAAATCTACCGAGAAGCAAAACTAAAATGTGCTTCTTGAATAGAGAGGAGAATATCATGGAAAAGGAAAATGCAGGTCAACAAATTTCTTGTGTGGATGGCAGCTGGCAGTGAGGCAGACCATGAAATATGAAAGAAAATAAAATTTAACCAACACCTTAGGGCATGTAATACTGCTAAGAGTCTTTCCCCTATGATGGAACAAACTCAACGAGTCACTTCTCCAACAATGCAATTGCCAAGAGATGAATAGGAGAGGGAACTAAGCCCATGTTTAAGTAATGAGATGAGATGAGATGGAAATTTTGTGAATAGTAGTGAAATGATTTGTGAATATGAGTGAAATGGTTTGTGAATATGTTTTAATGGGTTTTAGGAAAAGAGAGAGAGAAATTTGAATAAAAATATTATAAAGTTAAAATATTGTTCGAATATGATTTTTTTAATATTATTTTTGTTTTGAAATTTGAAAACGTTGTATTGTTTGTTGTGTTTTGTTTGGAAGTTTGGAAAAGTTGTAATGATTAGATGAAAGAGTTGAAGATTTGAAATTGAAAAGTGTTTTGTGTTGAGTGATGTTTGGAAAAGAAATTATGAAAAGTTTTGAGATGAGTGATGTTGAGTCATCTAAGTGTCCAAACATGGCCTAATCGTCTCAGCCACTTTAGATTAATCCAAAGACATGTTCTCTATGCTGTCTGCTGTAGTACATTATAAGAGCTACAACATGAAATTAAATAAAATTATTGTTAAAATGAAGGAAAGTGAATAAATGAAAAGACTTGAATATCCAACCATTTGCGTATTTGATGTTGCCTGAGCTGCATTAAACAATGCACTATTAGCATTGCCAGAAAACTGACTTAAGTGGCGATTCATCTGATTTCCCTGGTTAAGTTGGCTTTGACCAATGCCATGCTGAACATGTCCTGAAGGCAACTGCCTCTGAAACTGCTGGTGCCCCATCGCTTGAGAAAATTGCATCTGATTTTGGCCATGTAACTGAGAAGAAATCATTTCTTTTAGCTGTGAAACCAATAAAAAAGATTTGGAGAATTGCAAAAAGACAGTTCTAAGTGCTTCTTGATGCATTAGTGGTGCAAAGTGCCTGTGTGTAGGTTAGAACTCAAATAATATCAAGAAAAAAAATCATGAAGACATTCAAGTCAATTCACAATCAAGATAAGTAACAAATCTTTCATCTGCATTTAAGAATTTTATCATACTTCACAAAACCAGAATGTTAAAGCCATGTAAGTTTTATTTATGTCAGTTAAATGTACATGACCATTCAATTTCAACCACACATACATACTTACAAACAGAGAAAAAATGTACATCCAAACAGAGAGGACCCACCCCCCACCCCCCCCAACACAAAAAAAAAGCCCAAATTTCTTGGAAGACTTTAGTGGCAAGAACAGAAAAAATGCATGCGTAAGCAATTCGATATGGTGGTGGTGTGGGGGGGGGGGGGGGTGGTGTGTGTGGTGGTGCCTTTGCAACAGACTTTTCTGCCAAAATAACTAATGGAAGGTTGAAGAGAGTAGCTTATGTAAAGTTACCGACTGAAACTTCTGCTGAGCCTGGCCCTGCAAATCATGCAGTTGTGGCTGCTGGTTCTGCATGAGGAATATAAATAGTCAAATGCTATGCATTTATAATGGGTGGAAACAAAAAATCATCTAACATAATTATCAATGTCGGATGCAGATTCAAACCATTCCAAATCGAACAATACAGCAGGAATTCCTCAAACAGAAAACTTTCAGAGAGATTAACATAAGACAAAATTCAAGGCTCCCAAAAACAGATTGTGATATGAATGAGCAAGCGAGAAAGCAAGATGAATCACTAATTAATTAAGGTTTTGAATGGTGATCTTATATGCATACTGTTTCTTTTATAAGTAACATAAATTTATTCAAAGCACAAAGGGGTGCGTGCAACCCAAGTAAACAATAGGAAGCATCGAACTAGAAGGATGAAAAAAGAGCACAATTCCATAAATTCTAGAAAGCTAAAGGAACAGAAATTATTGTAGGCAAGGCCATGCACAAGGAGAATGAAACATAATGGTTCTTAATTCTAACCCCACACACTCACAACCTTCAAAGGTCTGAACATTACATTCCCACCAAATATGCCACATCAAACACAGAGGGACTATCCCTCAAACCTCTGCGTTGCCATGGCTACCAAGACTTCCCCTAGAAGCAACGAATCTACTACCTCCATCAGGACATGACCCACTCAATCCCAAAAGTATGGAGCACGTCGCAATACAAAATATCTGCACTCTCTTTTTCCTTTCTCATTCTTAATCTTTAGCCATTTCAAATTAGTTTACATTCATAAGTTTCACACATTTTCAATATAATCTTTCCATATGTCCACAAAGCCCTGAAAAACCTTCAGATTTCCAAAATTTTATGTTTTATCTTAAAAAGAACCAAAGTTTGCACTGAAGCTCCTTTTCCAAAAATATGTATAAATCAAAATGTTCAACTGTGCCATTATATGTTACTGCCCTTTCGGTCAACAAAGATATGCAACCAATTCAAATTAATGCATTTTAGTATAATTCCTCACCTGTGCCAGTCCTTGCATTGTAGATTGCCTGAACTGTTGCTGAGCAAGGATTTGCGGCTGATGTTGAGGTATCTGCATCAGTTTCTGCCTTAGCTGATGCTGCTGCTGCTGCTGCTGCTGTTGAGGGGTTTGTTGCTGAGGAGATGGTGTGTTCATCATGTTTGTACCTGACCTAGGAGAATTTGCATATTGCAGCGGAGATGCAGCTGTGTTATCAAAGGAAGTAGCACTTGTGGCACCAGGAGACGCAGCTGATCTTCCAATAAGTTGCGATGCAGAAGCCTGATTAAAAAATTTTTGGTAACGGACTAAACAAACCTTCAGAAAAGAAGAGACCCTAATTTTCTCTCATGAGTGCAGAATATGACGCCACAACAATTCATACAATGTCAAACATCAATGTGGAGAAAGTTGGACAGGAAAATGAGCTAATTGCTAATATTCAGTCCAAAGTCAAAACCTAAGACCAAAATCCTTGGCCAAAGATCTCCAGTTGGATCAGGCCTGAAAATGACATCAAATATGTCTTTATGGTCCTTATAATATCAATTAGATTCTATCTTTATTGATAGACAAAAAGATCCAGGCTTGGCCTTAGTTCTTGAATATTCAAATTATAAAACAATACAAATAAAACAAAAACAAAAAAAAGGAACAGTCATGAATCCATTTAGTTTCCATTAAAAAGAATTTACCTTTGTTTCCCAGTTGTTGCAACAAAAGCATGCGTATCTATTTTCAGGTTAATAAAGTGCCAAAAAACACAAAAAAAGGAAGAAAAAGAAAAACTAACTAGTACCCCTATGATAATCAGCATCCAAACAAATTTTTGATTAGGAACTAATACCGACACCCAAGTCTATAATGACAGAAAATCAATCCTTATTCCTTGACAATAAAAAATTTTGTGCAATCCTACTCGGTCACTTCATAAGTTGGCAAACCTAGAGATATTCCATCTCAATTACAATATGAAGCAGGCAAATGTGGTAGCTCTCCGCTTCACAGGCAAATTGCACAAACTTTATGGACTTGAATGCAGGTTGCAAATCTTGATGGGGAATGGGAAAAAAAAATCTTCAGTCCTTAAAATTTACCCATAACCTACTCCCCAAATTCCCTTGCCAAACCACCAAAATTCAACTACTGGACGACCCATTGTGAAGAACTTCTCAAGGACATTCCTACATCTAGCCTCCTGCTAAAACTCTAGTTGGGTGGGAAGCCAACACTTGGAATTGAGCCAATGAGGTGACATGGGGAAAGCTACTCCCAACAGATGAAAGGTACACCAAGAAAGCTCCAGTCTTAACACACCTACTATTGCTGTGCTAGGAAACACTTTCTTTTTCTTTTTCTTTTTTTTATAGGTAAGAAATTTATTTATTTATTTTTAATAACTAAGAAAAATTTCTTAAACCTCATAATTAGGCAAAGCCCAAGTCTTACACGGGTGGTATACAAGATAAATATACCTAATTACAGCATACTAGCAAAGAAAGAAGAATACAAGTCATTAAGATTAGCCCCCTCTAATACAATGGCCTTAGCCCAAAGTAATTGATAAAATAAAACTCTAAGTACCCCCCCCCCCAAAAACAACAAAAAAGAACATTCTCTATTTTCAAAGCAATGACCATTTCTCTTGTTCCATATAAACCACATAAGACATAAAGGCACCATCTTCCAAACCTCCGCTACTTGACGATTTCCCCTTAGTCCATTCCAACAAGACAATAGATCCACCACCCTCTTAGGCATCACCCACACAACAAATATATCATCCCAAAGAGCCTTCGCCACGTCACAATGGAGAAGAAGATGGTCTGTTGATTCTCCATTCCTTTTGCACATAAAGCACCAATCCATTATAAAAATACCACGCTTCCTCAGCTTGTCTATCGTCAGAATTTTCCAAGAGAGGCCAACCAGCCAAAAAAAGCAACTTTTAGAGGCACTTTGCTTTTCCTATGCTTCCAATGGAAAACAGTAGAAGATTGAGAAGTCAAAGCATTATAAAAGGACCTTGCTGAGAAGTTCATGTTTCCCAGATGAATCCACAAAAGTTTGTCCTCTGCACCATGCTGCAAAGTCAATGCATACAGCTTGCTGTATAAATCAGAAATATCTCCCAGTTCCCAATCTTGTAATGCTGTTATAAATGGCACATTCCACTGAAGCAAGCCATTTGAAATGTCCATATGATCAGCAACTGAAGCTTCCTTGTACAACGGAAGAGAAGGAAAAGCCTTCTTGAGTGCAATTTCACAGCACCAGATGTCAAACCAAAATCTGACACTAGTGCCTCGACCCACCAAAAATCTGAAATTGCAAAAGAAATCCCAGCCCTTCCTAATAAATTTCCAGACACCCACACCTTATGAACCACGCACTTAATTAGATATCCAGCTACCCCAAGTGCCCCCAAATTTAGCATCAACCACGGTCCTCCATAGAGCATCACTTTCTTGATGCTACCACCAAAGTCATTTTCCGAGTAAGGCCTTATTGAAAATACTCAGCTTTCTCGTCCCCAAACCACCACAAGAAAGGGGGGAACAAATCTTATCCCATTTAATCAATGGAACTTTTTCTCATCTCCAAGTCCACCCCAAAAAAATCACGGATGATTTTTTCCATTCTATTAGCCACTCCAAGAGGAATTGGGAATAAAAAAAGAAAGTACGTAGGGAGATTGGATAACATACTTTTAATAAGAGTGATTTTAACCCCTTTGGAGTGATACATCCTTTTTCCAACCAGCCAATCTAGTCTCGATTTTTTTGATAATACTGTCCCATATTGACTTGGATTTATAAGGGGCACCAAATGGAAGACCAAGGTACTTCAAAGGCAAAGAAGAGACCTTACAACCCAAGATGTCAGCCAAGTCTCCAATAGAATAAACCAAGCCAACCAGTACCAATTCAGATTTAGATAAGTTCACCTTAAGGCCGGAAACAGCTTCAAAACAAAGCAAGAAAGCTCTCAATGATCGAATATGATTAGGATCCAGCTCACAAAAAGTTAAAGTATCATCAGCAAAGAGAAGGTGAGATACATTGTCACTCCCAAATGATGAACCACCCACTGAAAAACCAGACAAGAAAAATTCATTCACCGCTGCCTTCAACATTCTACTCAAAACATCCATAATTAAAACAAAGAGAAAAGGAGATAGAGGATCTCCGATCTCCTTGTTGCAAACCACGAGAGCTGTTGAAAAATGGGAGTGCTATTGACCATCACTGAAAATCTAGCAGTAGTGATACAATACTTCATCCAATTGCACCACTTCTCCCCAAAACCAAATCTACCAAGAATGTAAAGCAAAAAATCCCCGTTAACGTGATCAAAGGTAACCCCTAGGGGTTGGCTCAAGTGGTAAAGGTCTTGGGCTTGGGTATGCTCCCCCCAAGTCTAAGGTTCCAATCCCCTTCGATGCAAACAATCTTTAGGGGCCATCAGACGGAGGGATTTTCTCCTTGAATTACCCAAGGTGCACTTGCGGGAAACTCCTTGCCGAGGGCCTGTGCACCCCCGGGATTAGTTGGGACATTATTCTTGGACAACTGTGCCAATCAAAAAAAGAAACATGATCAAATGCCTTCTCCATGTGAAGTTTGCAAAGTATACTTGGCATGTCTGATCTAATTCTACCTATCAAAAAAAAAAAATGTCTGATCTAATTCTACTGTCCAAACATTCTTTGACGATAAGAACCAAATCCAAAATCTGTCTCCCCTTAACAAATGGATAACCTACAGAAAGGCAGGGTGATTGAACTTCTGGCCAGTTGGACAAATCTAGGTGGTATCCACAAATCACATATGTGTGGAAGATGGTTCCTATTTGTATTCTATGGTACTTATGGCAGGAGCGTAGTGATCAGACATTCGAATACAAGGACTGCTCTTTAGTAGAGCTTAGGACTATTTTGTTAGAACCTTATTTCTTTGGGCCAAAGTTGTTGATTTTAATGGCCTTTATTTTCATGATTTCCTTGCTTCCATTTCTTCTTTCTAGATAGGTGTTGACTCTTGTATACCATCTTGTGTACTTGGGTTATGTCAATTCTTATTAACATAATCGTTTACCTATTAAAAAAAAAAAAAATTCCTTACTATTTCCAGAATCGACGCAAGCCTCAAATGTATCCACAAGCCACTCCCCCATTGCCCCATCCAAAGAGATATATTTACTGACTTTTCTACTCCTCTATATGATTCTAAGAGACTTGTCATCCTCTCTTGTGAAGAAGAATCTTTGAATCCAACAATAACCTCCGCAAAGAACCCATAACAGAAAAATAAAATAATAAGAAAGAACACCAAAAAGAAAGAGAAAAATTCCTGGCGAGAAGCGCCTGGTTTGAAAAAGGAGGGGATAATTACCAACGGGAAGAGTCAGAATTATCCATCACCCATAGAAATTCTGAATGGACAGAACTTAGGCTTTCCTGTCCAACTTGGGGTTGACCAAATCCTCATGAACACTTAAAATAACCAGCCACAATGATGGTACCTTTTGTAACCAGCCTTGTTTCTCCAAATGTTTAGAGATCCAGATAGGCTAATAAAGACAAACTAACTGCCCTATATAGTTTTCTGTAGAAATGGGAAAAATGAAAGAGGGCTAGGCGGTAAAAGAAGTAGAGATCTTCTTACCCAACCCCTTTATCTGCAACTTTTTAAGACAAACATAGAATAATACGGAATGGTGAGCACCACACACACACACACACACAGTGTTATGTTTAAGCCATATTTAATTTTATGACAATGAATTTTTCAAACATTATGTATATAAACGTCCCTAATAGGCTTATTGCACATGCAAAATTTCAAAATTGACAAATGTCCTCCATAGCAGTTTTTGGTCTCTTCGAGTTGGATTGGGTGACACAGAGAGATTAGTGATGGGTTTATTAGCATGCTGGTTAGGCAGATCTGAGAATGATTACAACAGGCTCTTGTGGAGAATGATTTTGATCTGTCGAATGTAGGTTATATGGCATGAAAGGAACAATCAAACTTTTGAAGACAGTACAAGGAAAATGGAGGAATTCAATTATTTCTTCTTATAACACTCTCTACTACTAGACGGTGGCACAACTATGTTTCTCCAGTTTTAGCTTTCATAATTTTCTTGACCTCTTTGCATTCTCTAGCTAGGTTTATCAGATGTATACTCCCTGTGTAGTTGAATAATACCCATTTGATCAATAAAAGCTATCGTACTTATATAAAAAATGTTAGCCTAAAGAAAATATTAAATCTGATGGTGGATTCAAAACTAAAGATATCATAGCAAGATATCAATGGAAAAAGAGAAAAAGGGAAGGACAACCACACAAATCATTCCAAGGCTTTAGGATTATTAAACCAATCTTACTGATTCAAAATTCAAGGAAAACTGAATAAATCACATAAAGCTTGATGAGGTGACACTCCTAGAACAAAGTCAAAGATCTTTTTTTTTTATAGGTAGAACAAAGTCAAAGATCTTACCGATAACAAAGTTCCCTGTCCACTGATGCTATTTGATGACATAGGATTATTCTTCAAATACATACCTGTATGTGGTTTTTTGCGAAAGCCAACCAAATAGAATCAGCATTCCATCAAATACACAGACTACCAAAAAATGGGCTTGAAGAACGACTAATTATTACCTGAGGCATCAGCAAAACTTTGCATTCCATCACCTCCAGTGACTACATCTACCAAATGCAACGGAAGTGCAGGAGTGATTTGCCTATGCTCTCCAGACATTCGTAATCCTACACCATATACCAATCAATTCAAATGTAAAATCTACAAGCATGCTAACCTCAAGTAGCATTTGTCTGACATACAAACTTGTTGCTTTTATTAGAAATTATCTAGCTTTTAAGCCATTCTTGCACGGCTTATTGCTACAACCAAATTAATGAATCTGTGCTAGTCAGATAGAAAACACTACTAATGAACAACTCTAACTGATAGCATCTGATCTTGAACCTAAAACATCCATTTTGGCATGCAGCCATAATCAGCAATTAATAATTACTAAATTCAGTATGCTAAGGTCCCTTTGAGAGCTGCATTTTTTCTTACACTGCCTCTCTAAGAAAGATTCCATCATGAATAATCTAAGGAAAAAACACGTTGTTTGTGCTGCAGGTATAAGAGTAGGGAGTCTGTCTCCATTGCGAGATTGCTAGTGCGTTCTGGAGTGACTTTTTCAATCGGGTTTTTTTGGCAGTCATGCCCACATGAATAGTGAACTTTTTGACTCATGGAGAGGGTTTGGTGGCAGACCACAAATTGCAAAAAATGTGGAAAATGGTTCTTATTTGCCTCATATGGTATATGCAGAGGGGAAAAATTACATTTTGAGGACTGTGAACATTCGCTAGGAGAATTTACAATATTATTTTCCAATACTCTCTTCCTTTGAACAGCTTCTCTAGACTTTATTGAGCTTAACTATCATGATTTTCTAGCATCCTTTCACCTTTTACATAGGTGTCTCTCTTCTACACATCCAGTGTACTTTCTTTTTTTTTTTTAGAAGAGACGAAGGTCACATCTCCAAGAGTGACCCCGGCTCAAAATCATAATTAACCCTCACTTATGGCGGAGTAATACCGTAGTAAACAAATCAAGTCACCTGAGAACTTACAAATAATCAATACTATTCTAGAACTCAGGTTCCGTAAATAAAAACCCCCATTAACCAAAACTTTACAAAGAACCACTTCACATCTCTTAACAAAATAAATCTGCCCAACCAGAATAACACCATAAAATAAATACATGAAATTAAGTTCTAACATAAGGAATACCAAGTTTGTCCATGCGAGTAAGTCCTCGAATGCAACCTTGAATGGATTCCTAACCAGAAAAGTCTGAAACCAAGCCTCTTGTCCCCTGTTTTGCCAAAAAATCCGCTACCATATTTGCTTCTCTGAATATGTGCCTAAACCAAACATTCATTTCACACGCTAATACTTTGATTTCTTCCCAATAGTCCCAAAGAAACCAATATTTACACACACCCGACACCAACCATTGAATTATAACTAAAGAATCCGACTCAATCAAAATATCCCGCAACCTCAACTGTTTACATAATCGAAGACCATCCAAACAGCTTTACATTCAGCAATAGTGTTAGTGGCATGACCATATGAATGGGAGAACCCAGCAATCACATCTCCATTTGAATCTCGAATATTTCCTTCCCCTCCTGAGCCCCCAAATTACCACAACATCCTCCATCCACATTTAACTTTAGTCTCCCTCTCACTGGCTTCCTCCACAAAATTAACAATGGTCTTTTTTTAACAATAGGTAAAACCGGACAAGAAAAACTTTCCAGAATCACCTTATCATTTCCACCCATGTGCCAAAACATCTTCATATTACTAGAAATATTCCTCAGCCCCACTTTTACCTCCCGAATCACATTCTTAGGTTTAAATTTAAAACCTTCCATTCTAGCTACACATCTAGCTTTCCAAAGTTCCCAAAAATAACAATAGGAAGGAACCCTTTAAGCCAACCCACCTGCAAACTCAAAGACGCCCTTTGCCAGCAAATATTCAACATGGCCTCCCAATTCCGAATATGTGAAACATTAATGTTACAAGATTTTGCAAAGAAAGACCATACCTTTTGAGCTCCTTCTCCCTCACATAAAATATGATGCAAGGTCTCCACTTGAGGTTTAACAAAGCATTCACATCTCGATACCATCGGAATGCCTATGTTCCAAATAATGTCATCCACCGGAATAGCCCTTCTCTTAGCTCTCCATAAGAAAAGGACATCTTCTTTGGTATCCCATTTTGCCGTAACCATTTTTTCCAGGGAGATATTTCACCTCTTTGTCAAATTAATTCCCAGGCTGATTTTGTGGTGAATTTTCCGTCAACCTCATGCTTCCATACGCAAATATCATGTCCCTGCCGAAGCTGAATTCCAGACTCAATAATATTTATCTTCATCTGGAATCAAGTGCTGCAATTTCGGCCCTGAAGCATAAAAAACGTCTGCAACTTTCAAATTCAAATCTCCTACTACAGGAATTTTCCATCTAGTGTACTTGGGTTGTGCCTTTTGCACTTTTTAACAAAGTTGTATTACTTATTAAACATAAATAAATTCAGTACAACTAGCTCCAAACTAAGAGGAGTAAAGAAATTCAACTAAATGCAAATGTAAGATCAACTACGTCTCAAGGGATGGAATTTATAGTCAAGGCCAAACAGAGGGAAAGGCACATTTGAATTCTTTACGAAGCCTAAATTAATATCTGGAATATTAGAGGGCTGAATGAAGCCAGAAAAGGACTTGGAATTAAAAACATCCCCCATAATTGGAAGGTAGATATGTTTGTTTACAGTAAACCAAACTGGAAATCATCTCTAGAAGCATTGTTAGGAGCCTATGGGATGCCATCATGTGGAACTGAGCTATTCAGCATCAATAGACACATCCGGGAGAATCATGCAAATGTGGGATAATAGGGTGGAGGAGAAATTGAAATCAGTGGGGAAATATATGGGGCATGTTCTTTTAGAAATGTAGTAGATGGCTTTTCATGGGCTTTCACATGAGCTCAGGGGTCAAACTCAAATAGTGACGAAAGGAACTTGTGAGATGAGTTGTCTTGTCTTTTGTTGTTGGTAGGACTGTTCACCCAACCCAGAAAAGCACTCTTCCGACCCGACCTGAAAAATGCAGACTGCCAAACAAGCAATTCTGTTCCGAACATATTACCTGAATTCCTGACCCAAATATAATTCCAAAATTTCAGGTTTTCCGACCTGATTCTGATTTTCCAGTCCAACACCAGCAGTCTTTTCTGGTCTCTAGAGGAGGATACCGACGATGATATAAACACTACACAAGAAGTGTAGAATTTTCGTATCAGGGGGGGAGAATCACTTATTAAGAGTAAGTTATCTAACCTCCCAACATACTTCCTTTCTTTATTCCCTGTGCCTGCAGGGGTAGTGAATAGACAAGAGAAGATTTTCTGTGATTTCTTATGGGGAGGGTTAGAGGATGCAAAGAAACTCCATTTGATCAAATGGGATCAAGTATGCACCTCTATCTTGCGGTGGGTTGGGCTTAAGAAATTTGAGAGCTTTCAACAAGACTCTCCTTGGAAAATGGTTATGGCGTTATAATCTTGAGGGAGACGCTCTTTGGAGGAATATCTTAGATTTTAAATATGGGGAGGTTGGTGCACAAAGGAAGTAAGAGGGGCTTATGGTGTGGGAGTTTGGAAACTTATCCGGAATGGATGCGATGATTTTCGCGGTAACTGCAGGTTTGTGGTGGGAAGGGGCATACGAATTAAGTTTTGGCATGATATTTGGTGTGGGGACGTTGCTTTGAAAAACGATTTCCCCTCTCTTTATAGGATAGCGTCTTATCAAGGTTCCTCGGTGGCTGATAATATGTCCATTACCGTTGATTCCATTCATTGGTCTGTGAGATTCACTAGAGCGGTCCAGAATTGGGAGGTGGGCGTCATCACTGACTTCTACAGCATGCTATATGAGTTAAAGCTAAGGGTAGGAGGGGAGGACAGATTATTATGGACATGCACAGGGAATAAGAAATTTTCAGTCCGTTCTTACTACAAGGCCTTGATGACTCACTCCTCCAATGCCTTCCCTTGGAAGAGCATTTGGAGGAGCAATGTCCCCCTCAAGGTTGCTTTCTTCGGGTGGGTGGCTTCCCCTGGTAAAATACTGACTATAGACAAGTTAAGAAAATGTGGACTCTTCATAATGAATTGGTGCTTCATGTGCAAACACAACAGTGAATCTGTGGACCACCTTCTCCTTCATTGCGAAGTAGTTAAGGTATTGTGGGATGAGATCCTCTCGAGGCTTGGTATCGCATGGGCTATGCCTCGGAGGGTGATCGATTTATTGTCTTGTTAGAGAGGGATAAGGGGCAATCGCCAGATTGCAGCTTTATGGAAGATGGTACCTTTATGCTTAATGTGGTGCACGTGGACCGAAAGAAATGGACGCTATTTTGAGAATAGGGTATGCTCTCCGGATGGTTTTAGGGCCTTTTTCTTTTATACTTTACTTCTTTGGGCATCTACTATTGTATTGAATGGAACGAGTCTTAATGACTTTTATGCTACTATCCGTAGCACTTAGGTTGTAACTAGGCTCTTTCTTGTATACTTCATGTGTACTCGGGTTTTGCCTATTTATGTGGATCAATCTTTACCTATCAAAAAAAAAAAAAATCGTATCATGTGGATTTAACTCTCTCTCTCTCTGATTTGATTTGTTCCCTGCCAGATCTATGCTTTGATTTGTAAGATTTTGGAGATCTTTTTATTTGATTTGGTTTTTCCCAGCTTTTGTATTGATTCCAACAACCTATACAAAAATAAAAGGATATGCCTGCATGCATGCCTCTCTATTCCCATTAGCAATTATGATCCTCACCATTTAACCACTTCTTCCATGTCTAAAATCCCACGGCTTGAAGCAAGGCACAGAATATACATAAGACAAAAAGCCTAAAAGGTGATATATATGTGTCGAGTAGCAGATAAAGGACATTCCTTGGTGAAACCAAAAGGATTGAAGGTTGGGCAAAGATTGCAGCTCTGGTGGGTCTGCTAAGAACATTAATGCCACTGTGTAACCATCCAATCAGCAGCAGAGAGATATATAGCTAGCTAGGGTCTGTTACAACCCTGATCAGATAGATTAGTAGATAGCCAGATGACCCACATGATCCGGGAAGTCATGATGATGTAAGAATATCTCGGTTGTCATGTTCAGATATCGGGTAATTACCTAACCTGACTCGATCAAGATCAGAAATGAATACGAAATTTCCGATTCCAACCCACTTTGTTTCGGGTGGTTATTTCAGGTCGACCAGGCTGGAAAATTCAGGCCAGGCTGGGCCCGGGTACCTGTTTAAATGTACAGCCCTAGTTGTTGGTGGGAAGTACCATCATGCATCAGTGAGGACTTTAATGTCACTCGACATATGAGTGAAAGATTGGGTGGATCTCATTCTTGTTCTGCTAAAGTGGATTGTTTAGACTTGATCTTTGAGCCGTATCTTGTGGACATGCCAATTGCTGAAGGTTCTTTCACACGGTCAAATAGCCGGGGCACCCTTCCTAGCGTATAATTAATATATTCTTTGTATCCCTAGAGTGGGAAGCTCATTTTCCAAATATGAGTCAAAAGAGGTTGTTCTGACTTCTTTCAGATCATTCCCCATTCTTCTTGATTGTGGAGGTATTAATATTGAGAACAGACATTTCAAGTTTAAGAATATGAGACTAAAGGCTGAAGGTTTTGTTGTGAGGGTAGGAGAATGGTGGTGTTCTTATAATTTTGAGGCACCCCAAGATTCATTCCAGCCCATAAACTTAGGGCATTGAAAGCAAATTTAAAAGCTTTGAAACAAACATTTGGCAATCTTGATGATCAAAGAAAGTCCCTTGTGGAAGGGCTCGAAGTTATTTATAGTGTGAAAGACATGAGAGTAATATATGTTGAAGATAAATTAAGAACAAATAAAGTAGGTGTTAAAGAATGGGCTACATCATCAGAGGAGATATATTGGAGGCAAAACTCTAAGGCTCTTTAGCTAAGAGAGGGTAACAGGTGCACAAAACCTATAGAGGTATTTGATCATGTAAATTGGGGTTTCCTTCGAACGCATTTGATCACCATAAAACTTTGGGAGTTCTCTACAAAGTAGACATTGAAAAGGCATTTGATCATGTAAATTGGGGTGTCCTTCGAAACCTATTGAGCAGATGTGGTTTTGTGGAAATGGCAATCTTGGATTGAGCATCGTATCTCTACAATGTGCTTTTCTATTTTTGTGAATGGAACCGCTTCCAATTTCTTCAGAAACTTATGTGATTTGAGATAAGGAGATCCTTTGCCTCCTTTACCATTTGTCATTATTATAGAGGCACTCAACAAAATGATATTTGCCTCTACTAATGGAGGTTTTCTATCTAGTTTCTCTTTGGGGTCTAGGGATTCAAACGTCCTCAATTTAGCACATCGCACGTATTGATGATACTTTGTTGTTTTGTGGGGCAAACCCAAATTACTTTTGGCGCTTGCGTGCTTGATACTTGCGCTTTGATACTTGTGCTTTAAAGTAGTTTCTGGTTTGAAGGTTAATCTGGTTTTTTTTATAGGTAATCAAAAAGTTTTATTCATAAGAAAAGAAGGCATGCCCAAGTACAGAAGACGTATACATGAGGAGTACCTAACTAGAGTTTACAACCGAAAATAGAAAATCATGGACATTTAGCCCATTAAGATCAATGACCTCCGCCCATAAGAACAAGGTTTTAAAAAAAAAAAAGGAACTTTAAGTTCATCCATTGTCCTCTTGCCATGCTTGAAGCTTCTATCATTTCTCTCCCGTCAAATGCGCCAACACATAGATATAAGGGCTATCTTCCAGATTGCCGCCACTTGGGGATTGCCTGGAGGCACCTCCAGCTTGCTAGGAAATCCACCAGCCTATGAGGTATGACTCATGATATTCCAATTCCCGCAAAAAAGTTATCCCACATGGTCCTAGCCAACTCACAATGTAAATGCAGGTGACCCACTAATTCCCCCATTCTTCTTACACACGCAACACCAATCCAACTCCCAATCTTGTGCTACCCTAATGAAATCTACATTCCATTTAGGAGCCACTAGAGAAGACAAAGAGATCAGCTACTGAGGTATCCTTTACTCGCACAAGCTCCAAAATGGAAAGGAAATTGCCTTTGAGGCTTTGTTCACCACACCATTAGTCATACCAAAATTTGACTAGAAATCGTCACCCACCTCAAGACGTGCACGTCTTAGAAAAATCTCCCATCCATTTCTAACGTGTTTCCACAAACCCATACCATATGGTCCGCGTACCTCATTCAAAGATCATCATCCCCAACCTTTGAATCTATAATTGTCTTCCATTAGGCCCCCCTTTCTTGTTGGTACCACCACACCCATGTACCCAAATGAGCTTGGTAGAACTTCATCAAGTTACAAATCCCCAATTCACCCCCAAATATTGGTATACAAACAACTAACTAGTTCACCAGGTGAAATTTGAACTCGTCCCCCATCCCACTCCACAAGAAATCCCTTTGTAGCTTTTCAAGACAATTCACAACCTTTGTAGGGAGCGGGAACAAGGACAAGAAATATATGGGTAGGTTAGAAAGGGTGCTTTTGATTAGAGTAGGCCTACCCCCTTTAGACAAGTATAACCTCTACCAAGAAGCCAATCAGTGCTCTACCTTTTCAGTCACAACATTCCAAATGGATGGATCGAAGCAGATCTCAATGGATCGAGTAATGAATGTAGACAATCTAATTGGCATTATGGCGTGCAAGGTGTCCTCTTTACCTATGAAATACTTGGCCTCCCTTTGGAAGCCATTTTCAAGGCCAAGGCTATTTGGGATGAGGTTTACGAGAAGATAAAGTATGGTTGGCTAGCTGAAAGAGAATGTATTTATCCAAAGGTGGTAGGATTACTTTGATTAAGGGGAGTTTTGGATAGAAAGAGCCTTTTAACGCATCTCATCTCATATAATCTAATCATTACAACTTTCCCAAATTCCCATACAAAATATAATAAACAATTCAACTTTTTCAAATTTCAAAAAAATAATAATATTAAAAAATAATATTCTAACAATATTTTATTTAAATTTCATCTCAACTAATCTCAGCTCAATTCACTATCCAAACCTCTCCTAGAATACTCTTTCTAATCTGTCCATATATCATGTTTCTTTTTTCACTACCTTTTAGTGTGGTTAATCTGCTAGAAAAGCTACAATAGGACTTCCTTTACGGTGGGTGGGTTAGAAGAGAGGTAAATTCCACCTGATAAGCTAGTCCACAGTCTATTCTTCACTGTAAATGTGCTTAACAAAAGCTAAGCATTTTTACAAAAGCACTGTCTTTGGCACTTTTGTGTGAGCTTAAAGCGCAAAAAGGTAAGCTATTGTAATTTTTAAAAAACATAATTGCTCTCTCCCTTTTGACAGATGCTATTTACTTCAATGGGCTTAGCTTTTGTAATTCTGTTTTATCTTTTCCTACTTCTAGATTGGTGTTTCTCTTGTATACATCTTGTGTGCCTAACTTCCGATGTTTGCACTTCTCAACAAAATTATTAACAAAAATTGTTTTTTTTTTAATCAGTAAATAGGAATTTTATTAAATATAGGTGAAGCAAAGTACATGGGACATATACAAGAACCACACCTATGCATGACTGTCTAAAGATACAAGAAAATCATGTACTTTCATGCCATTAAAGTCTATTACAATCGACCAATGGAATAATGTATGAAGAAAAAAAGTTCTAATATCATCCATTGTCCATTCACGATCCTCAAAACTCCGACCATTCCTCTCCATCCATATGCACCACCATACGCAAATCGGTATCATCTTCCACATAGTTGCGATTTGAGAATTACCTCAAATGCCTTGCCAGTTGGCCATCATTGGGACTTGTTTGCCTTGCCTCTTGCCTCCACTATGACAAATCCAGATAAAAATTCACCTTCCACAAGACCCGCGATCATTTTACTAAAAGCTTCCATTATGAAAACAAAGAGTAATGGAGATAGGGGATCACCTTGCCTCAAACCCCTTAAACTTCCAAAGAAACCCATTGGGGTACCATTCGCCAAGATAGAGAAACATACGGTAGAGATGCAAAATTTGATCCAAGAGCGCCATCTCGCTCCAATTCCACACCTCTTGAGCATGTGTAACAAAAAATTCCAGTTTACACAATCATATGTCTTATCCATGTCAAGTTGCATAATAACCCGGGTTCACCCAACTTGATGCACCTTTTCAAGCATTCATTGGCAAAGAGAACCAAATCAAGGATCTGCTAACCTTGGATGAATGCATTTTGGGGCTTGGATATGATCTTCTCCAACACCATACTCAATCGGATAGCCAATACCTTCGAAAGGATTTTGTACATTCCACCCACCAAGATAATAGGACAAAAGTCCTTAATCTCCACCACCCCAGCCTTCTTTTGGATAAGAGTAATGAAAGTAGCATTAAGGCTTTTTTCAAAAATACCTCGGTCATGAAACTCTTGGAAGAAGCTCATGATGCCGTCTTTAACTACCTCCCAACATGCCTTAGAAAAGGCCATAGTGAACCCATAAGGACTTGGAGCTTTGTCACCGGCCATACTTCTCACCAACTTGCGAATCTCCACTTCCTCGAAAGGCCTCTCTAGCCAAATTGCTTCTTGCTGATCGATCAACTCAAAAATAAGGGCATCCAAACAAGGTCTCCAAGAAAATTGTTCCGAAAGTAGTTGTGCATAGTAGTTAGTAATATGATCTGTAATCTCAAACGGATTTGATGTAATCCTCCCATCTACCAATATGGAGTCAAGGATATTGTGTATTCTATGCGAATTAGCCATGTGATGGAAGAACTCAATGCATTTATCCCCTTCTTTTAGCCATAAAGCCCTCGATTTTTTTCTCAATGAGATCTCTTCCATTAAAGCCATCCTTTCAATATCCGAGGTGACTTGCTTTTTGCAAACCTTTCTTCCTCTAAAAGCCCCCTTCCTCCTCCACGTCCTCCAAAACCAGTAATTCGTTGAGAAGGGACTTCTTTTGGTGTTCCACATTCCCAAACATTTGCTCATTCCACATCTTCAAGTCCTCCTTGATAGCCTTTAACTTACAAGCCAGCACATAACTTGGGTTGCCTTGTATGAGATAGGAGGACCACCATTGTCTAAATCGCTCAACAAAGGCTTCAGATTTCATCCACATGTTCTCAAACTTGAAAAATCTTTTACCTCCATGTATGCCTCCACAATCAATGAGAATGGGGAAGTGATCCGAACATAATCTTGGAAGCCGTTTTTGGATTAGATCCCGAAATTGTGCTTCCCAATCGGTCGAAATGAGGAATCTATCAAGTCTTAACCAAGTTGGATGTTCTCTATTGCTGGACCATGTGAATGTGCCACCCACTAGAGGAATATCTAGAAGATCTTGCTCATAGATAAAGTCTGAAAAATCCGTCATTGCTAAGCTAGAGCTAGAGACCTCATATTCATTCACTTGGGAAGTGAGTGACGTTAAAATCTCCCCCAATGCACCAAGGGAGGCTCGATAAGTTACAAAGATCAGCCAATTCATCCCACATGCCTCTTCTCTCAGTATTAGTATTGGGACCATAAACACGGCAAAGGACCTTTGATACCTATCTTCCACATTCAAGAAAGAAGTAGCCACCATATGATTACACTCATCTGTTTTTTCCACCACCTTTTTATCCCACATTACCAAGATGCCTCCCGAAGCCCCTTTAGACGGCAAATACAACATGACAACAATTCCACAAACTCCATACGATGTTATGGGAGATGAGCTCCATTTTGTCTCTTGTAAACATACAACATCCACTCTCCAACTACGAAGCTGGTTTCATACTTTGGTGTGCTTCTCTAATTTGTTCAACCCCCTTACATTCCACGAGCCTGTTTTGAGCTTCATAAAACCACCGATTTTGCCCTAACCTTCATCCCACCACGACTCAACTTCCTTCATAATTTACCGAACAAGTAAGTTGCTTTAATTCCCTTTCCCTTTTCTTGGCTGAATGGCTCTTCATGGTTGCATTGGACTGCCCAGCTTCAATGGCAGCAAGTAAGGCCAAGAACTGATCTTCATAACCAAAACATGGGAGCCCAAGACACAATTGAATCTCCTTGGCTTTAAGTAAAACCCAATTAGATGCTATTTGTTCTTTCAATGGAAACATTAATTCAATGGAGTAGGCTTAACCCAATGATCATCAACTCCCATATTCCTACCTACTGCTACCTCCGCCAACTGGAACTCCCCACGTTATTATTGTGTTCAAAAACTCTAAATATAACCAATGTGCCAGCATTGGTTTGTTGTCACCCTCATAATTGTCCCCCATCGACATCTCAATGTCCATTGGAGGCTCCAGTGCAAGCATAGCAGGAATAGGATTTTCAGCTGCATCAGAGAAGGTCGCCAACTCACTGTAGCCCTCTTCCTTTGTTCAGAAACCCTTCGTACGTTCAGAATGGACATTTTCAGCTTCTAACACCATCAGCAACATCAACTCAAGTACGTCGTCGACCAAAGGCCCACCCACCAGGTCCCCTAGTCTAGGCAAGGGTTCTGTCTGTTTTCCGTGACTCGCAGGCCCCTTGTACATCCAAAACAAGCAGTCTCAACTTTGATCTCTGTCATCAACATCAACTTTGGTGATGGTTCGACCAGAGGCCCACCCTCCAGGTCACATGGGTCCTACGGTGGGGTCTCTCTCTTTTCCGTGACTCTCAGGCTCCTCATCATCCGAAACAACCAATCTTGGCTTCAATCTCCATTGGCGACATCAAATCTAGCGATGGGTCAACCAGAGGCCCACCCATTGGATCGCCAAGTCCTAGCAATGGGTTATGTGTGGTCGCTAGCCGGTGATTGGACAACGTTGGCAGGTCCTTGCCGGTAAAAGGCACAAAACCTGTTTTGAGAGGCCTTTGCAGTTTAGCCTGCCAGATA
Source organism: Carya cathayensis (assembly GCA_011037825.1). Lineage (NCBI taxonomy): Eukaryota > Viridiplantae > Streptophyta > Magnoliopsida > Fagales > Juglandaceae > Carya > Carya cathayensis. The sequence goes on from QGSO01000372.1 coordinate 1,221,339, forward strand.
TTAGGCTAGGCTGTAGCTTTGCCTTTCTTGGCCCAAGTGAAATGCCTCTCCTAACCCAGCCTATTCTTACTCGGCCCACCTTTGCCCAAGCATGAGGACGATGGGCTCAGGCCCAAGCCCAGTCTAGTATTATCCATTCGCTGAATCATGTTGTTGACCAAAATGCTTAACTGTGGCAAATCGTGTTTAAGAAGGGACAGATCTTCTTCCCTCTCCTTACGCCCTCTCTCAGTCAAAGAGCTACCTACCATTTCATCGTTATTTCCGCAGATTGGAGCATGCGGTGCACGTCTCAATCCTTCTCCCTCAACAGCTATCTACATAACTTTTGAATACCTAGAATTACCCTCCACCCTTGGTTTTGCTACTACTGCATCTCCCCTAGCCCTCATTATCAATTCTTGACTACCGGCAGCAAGTCCTGATGACCGGACCACCTCTACATACAGCTTAGGCAAAGTGTTCATCAACACTTTCTGGTTTGAGTTTTGAAACCTTGACAACCCAACCTTTCTCCCCTTCTCCAAGCTGCAGTAAGCTTCTTGCAGTGCAACCACCATTTTTTTCCACCCTTTCCCCTCCATTTCTTCCAGTATAAAAACAAAATTCTGTCTGCCACCATTGCCATATTCCACTAACACCATATATCAACCTTGAGCATTGGAACATCTCTGAGCAATGTAGCTTCTATGACCATCCCTTGCGTTTGCAAAGAACTGTTTTTTATCACCATGTGAACATTCCTCAAGGGCTCTAATGAACTAGTTCACCATGAATGTCTCCAGGACCAATGCTTTCGTAACCTTCCAACTTTTCTCTGTTATGTGAACCCATCGGCTGCCTTCCTCAGACAATTCCAAAACTTTAGATTCTATAAGAATCTACTTCTTGAAACCCATAATAATCTCATAGATAAGCACCAGAAATCAGCACCTATAACTTATTTCTACACTAGACTTAGCATTGGAACATCTCTGGTCGTATAAGAGCAAACCCACATTTCATGTGATGAAAGAGTAATGTGAAACCTAGAGTCTGCATAAATGATTAACATTGTTTTAAGAAACCTGGAGTCTGCATCGATGATTAAGGTCGTTCCAAGCTGATCTCGACCTACCAAGGACCCAAACGAGGAGGACACAAATCTTTGACAAAGGAAAAGGGACTGAACCATCAATAATTGGCAGCTGGAAATTTTGAGGAACTTAAAAATCCAGGAACCCAATCATTCAATTCTATACACCTCAATGTGACCCCAAAACTAAGATATAGAGTTGGTGCAATAAAAGAATGTACTTAACTTAAACAAAACAAAAATGAGACCCTCATAGTTCTAAATTCTTTTGCATTAGTGCAATTGAATATTCCAAAAAAACTAGCTAGTGTTCCTATTTATCAAGGAACTGGAAGAAGCAATGTGTCAAAGAAATATGATGTTTAATAATGTCAGTGTCACAGCAACAGGGATATAAGACAACACTGCAGAAGAAAATAAGAGCAAATCTGGTAGCAGCCACTCTAACATGGAAAAAATATCAGTGAGAACTCTTATTAGCATAAAGCAACATATAATATATGATTTCAGTTTAACTTTAATTTATCATAGAGTCAATTTTTTGTTTTCCTTCTTCTCTATTTGACCACAAAATGCTGAAACAAATTAGAAGATTAGAGGCCTGTGAATTTTCATGGACTTTTCATCTCAAAAATAACAAATAAGACTAATAACCTAAATAGAGTTAGAGCTGGATGAAAAACATATATTATCTGTAACATCATTGAGTATTAAGTGGCAGTTGAGAGTAATGCCTTCGCCTAGATGTACAGCAGCTCGGAGTAAATTCTCTTGTTCATGAATTTTTGCAGCTTGGCCCTTATCCAAAGTTGGGGCAATCGATGGCCCTTGACGAGCTCCAAAACAATAGGCCTTACGAGTGTCAGCTAGTACTTTTTCAGCACTTTCACAGGCTGCTCCAATCATATCAATCCTAGCCTGTAAAATGGAGATGTCTAAATGTGTTAGTTAGATGTATGATGCATGAAAATCATCAAAAGCCAAGAACAAAAAATTGGATGCTCAATGAACTTTGCAACACCTTTAACTTCTCGATTTGTGAGGATATTGGCAGGTTTTGCATCCCATGAAGCAACTGCTCTCTTTTGGAGTTATCATCCATTTCCATCTCGGGCAACAGTTTCGAAGACAACATAACTGGTAGTACTGTAATCACAAAATCCCACAAATTGATTTTAATTTTTTTATAGCTACACTATCTATTTACTTGAAAATACTCTAAAATTACAAGTTGATTTTTATCGCGTGTGTGCCCTTTTTGTCTTTTTGTAGGTAAGCGGGCTAAAAGTCATGACTCTTAATATAACAACCCAAGGAAGTCCCAAGCTACATCTTGACTTGCTCCAAAAGGACTAATCAATATTACTATTGGAGCTCCTTTGAATTATTATAAAAGGCAAGAACTTCTCCCTCCCAAGCAATGTGGGATCTCATTCACCACCTTCCTATATTCTAATTATACTCATACGGTGTATTACAATCTCCCCCATTAAACCCCTAACACCCACATTAGGCATTGCATTTTAAGTGGCATGACTCAAGTCCCACACTTGTGATTGAGCTTACCTTTTATACCATTTGTAATAGCCCAAGGAAGACCCAAGCCTCATTTGGGCCAATATCCAGAAAGCCGAGTCAATATTACAATTGGAGCTCCTTGAAATCATTATAAAAGGAAAGAACTTCTCCTACCCAGCAATGTGTGATCTCATTCACCACCTTCTTCTACTCCTTATACTCAATATGTGATATTACAGTAAATGCAGACTAAAATTATACATAACTGTTAAAATTCACGTCTAGAAGAGGTTTAACTCACATTTGCACCACAAAAGTAAGTCTAGCTCATACAATGATATGATAATATCCATACAAATGCAGCAAGAGAGTAATAAGGTTAAATTGCTATCTCGTGTCACAACCATAAAGCACCAACAGTATCTGCACCACTAAAAGGATTAGTAACTTCCGGCTAACAATTTACATAACCCAGTTCAACCTAAAAGAGAGACTCAAATGTGAGACTGCACATTCACCCATGCAACATTGTCACATTACGTTGCACACGTGTATTATGACTTTGTAATGTTCTTTCACTATGAAACAAAGCAAAGTGAATCAGAACAAGCAATTGTATCAAAACCAATTACTTTCCAAAAACACAGTTCAACAATTCCTAATAATATTTACACGCTTCTACAACAAACTTTGACCTTCCACCGATCTAATTGAGTTGAATTTATAAAATCTAAGGTATCCAGATAATCAATGAAATTTGAATTAAAGCTAAGACTAGGCTATATGAAGCTGCATGTAGTCTATATAGAAGTAACATTTTTTCAAAAGAGAGCACATATGGAAGCTAATATCCCCAACGTAAGGTTCTCACTTTCTTATGTAACGTTTTTGTTTTTTTATAAGTAAGAAAGACAGTTTTATTAATACGAATGAAATAGGCAAAGCCCATATACACTGGGAGTATACAAAAGAAATGACTAAATACATTCTAAGAACCAGAAAATGACAACAAAAAATCATGAGCATTAGCTCTGTTAAACACTAAAGCAAAAAACCAAAGCAATAAAGTGTGCACAAAAAAATTTCATAGTTCCTCCAAAGTGTGCTCCTTATCATTAAAACACCGATCATTCCTTTTCATCCAGATACACCACATAAGACACAAAGGAACCATCCTCCAAACCACAGCCACCTAAGAACAACCATGAAGACTGTTCCAACTAGCTAGAAGGTCTACCACTCTCAAAGGCATCACCTAAGCCATACCAGTTCTACAAAAACTCCATCCCCAGTGCCCTTGCCACCTCACAATGCAAAAGTAAATGATACATTAATTCCCCACGCTTCTTACACACGTAACACCAGTCCATAACAATGAAACCATGTTTCCTCAAATTGTCCGTCGTCAAAATTTTCCCAAGAGAAGCAGTCCATATGGAAGGGAAAATAAAAAGCTTTGGAAGGCACATGAGACCTCCAAATAAACTTCAAGGAAATGAAAATAGTCTTGCGATGTCAAAAGCTTATAATACAATCAAACTGTGAATTTATTGCTGGGCCTCCACAACATCATTGCTACCAAGCCTCAAAGAGTATAAAAAACTGAAAAAGGCTAAAACTTCATCAATTTCCCAATCATGTATACCTCTAGTAAAACAAACATCCCACTATAAAGAGCCATTAGAACGGACTAACAGATCTGAAAAGAGGCATGCCAATCAGAAACCAGATGGTAGATGGCCAGAAACACCCTATTGAGAGCACGTTCACCACATCAAATGTCAAGCCAAAATCAGATCCTAGAACCCTCTCCAATTACATGGCTTGCAAAACTCTCACAGCCCTTTCTAATGAATTTCCATATACCAACACCATACGCCCCCCCTTACCTCATTAGAACACCAGCCCCCCAAGCACTTCCATATTTACAATCAATAAACTCCCTCCAAAGCGACTCCCCTTCCGATTGATATCTCCATAACCATTTATCCAACAAAGTTTTATTATAAATCAACTCACAAAACCCCAAACCTCCATTAGAGATGGGAGAGCAAACTTTATTCCATATATGAACCCCCAACAATCCCTTAAAACTGCAAAACCCCATTAGAGATGGGGGTTAGTAAGGCTGCATGTTAGACGAAGTGAGGATTTTTATCCAAGTAGAGCAGGCTTTAATTATAGTTTAGAATTATAATTACAGGAATAGCAAGTTCAAAACTGTTCATGATTATAGATAAAATAACATGAAAACTTTAAATGGCATGGTGACAATAATACTTTTTTTTACCAGTAACAATAATACTTTCCATCCATATCTATGTGCACAATTGCCTCTTCATCTTTTATATTAAATCAGATTTAAGCGTGTGAAGATCATTATATGTAAGGTGTACTGCTTTAAGATTAAAAGGCCTCTAGCAAAGAATAATTATATGTGCCTTACTCATGTTAAGATGAAAAATGCATACTTGTAGAATTCTCTGCATTCACGTTCTTTGGATTTACTACAAAAGCCTTGGAAACCTTCTTAATTTCATCAACGATGTTGAAAAGCTCAAGATTCACCATAGAATATTGCCCCAAAATGTCTTGCCTGGTGCACAACAAAAGTGTGTTAAGGCAAATACTTTAAAAAAAAAAAAACAAAAAAAAAAAAGAAGAAGAAGAAGTTTGTCAAAATAATTTACTATAAAAATAATCAGCAGTAATGAATAAACCACAATTGGGCTATGCCTATTTCTATCAATAAAATTGGTTTACTGATCAAAACAAGTTAATTATGTTTCCATATGTCTTTTTTTTCAACTACACAAGGTTTCTACCCACACAAACCCAGTATTTTGGTTTTTTTAATTCCTTATCTTACTGGTACTTCACGTATGACGATTGGATATAATAACACCTGCATCATTTCTCAAAAAATTCAATCAAACTTTGGTTTTAAATGACAGTTTGAGAAGTTCAGGGCAGAAAAAGAATAGGGTCAAAGAAAACAGGGCAACTCGTACAAACAAAAGAACAGGAGAATAATTGTAACCCACAGTATGATTTATAAATTAATTATTTCATTATTATATTTTATTATTAATTATTGTGGTTGATGGTATTATTTTATGCCATTATTTTATGTACGATTTAAAGTCATTATTTTATGCTCGTAAATTTAAATTTTCAGGTAGTTTCGATCTTTTTACTAAGGTATTATGTTTGGGAGCCTAGCTTGGATTGGATATTTTATTAGACTTTAATTTTTTTAGTTAGGTTAAATAGAAAGGGGTTGGATTTTGGACCTTAAGGGATTTTAGGGTTAAGTTCCCAGGATTAGAACTTGGTTGGAAATGGAAATGGAAATGGGTAAGGATGTAGTCTAGGACCCAAGCCCATTAGAATTGTGTGTTAAGGAAATAAGACCCATGATCCTTTGGAGGGCCCAACCCATGACCATGTACACCCTAAGACCCAAGACCCGCACCAAAGGTGAAGACCCCACATGGTTTGACATGCATGTATATGCACATATGTAATGAACATGAGATCAACTACCCTTCCAGCTGTTGCCCTAGTCTATTCCTCTTGGTCAGATCCAGCCCTCACCACCAGCAAGCATAACCAGACCTACCCTATGTGCCACCCAAGCAACCAGGTGATCCCCACGTTGCAGCACCATGCAAACACTCAAAACGAACATAAAACACACCACTTTCGTTCGGCTTTGCCAATAACCACCAACTAACGCCCTCATTTACCCCTAGGCAACGTTGAAAACAAGCTCATGCCACTAGGAGCAACGCCAGCCGTGACAAGCATCGATTTCGCGAAATCGTAACGAAAACCATAATGCACCGCTCAGCCACCACTATGAGTTATAATACCCTACCTCACACTTGCCCCTCCACAACACCACCTCTTCACCGCCATGTATCATCAGCCATCTAAACCAAATCGAGAGAAGGAGCTCAATCACTCTCAATGCACGCACAGACACTCTCCCAATGCACCCAAACCGTGCAGAGCCACCACCAGCCACCAGATGAACACCTCATCCACCAAGTGAACCCAATATCCTCCACACCTACAGCCAATCCCTAACTTCACCATGGGTCGATTTCCTTACATGAGATATATGCTCTGTTTTTGTTAACCGAAATAGGGGAGAGGTCTTGATTTCAACTCTCGGTCACACCCACCGCCACAGCTATGACTTTTGTTCTCTAGGTATAAGTCTCTTCCTTGTCCCTTACATGTGTCTTTAGACTTATAACCGTGGGCCAAGGGGGAGCAAATGGTGTGTGTAATGTGTTGTGTACGGGTTGATGAATAGCGGTTGGAACCGTGGGAACAACAGAGTATACGTGTTAGGGAGGTCAACTTAGTGCAAGAGTATCTCGGATGGTAACATTGGACATGTAAAAATATAGGTATTGAGGTCTCATGATGGGTGCAACTCGGTTAGGCATGAACCGTACATGTATGTGAGTGCATGTTCGGGCATGAGTGTGCAACAATTATGGGACAGTATGTGTACATGTGGTTTAGTCTGAAATTTGTGTACGTTCTTGATCATCCAAAGAAAATCTCTAAGAGGTATGACTCTTGTGCAAATAGGCTTAGGGTGGAAGTGTTTGAGGATGTAAAAGTATGGGTGTTTTTCTCTACGTGAGGTGCAACTCAGGTCGGTCATCATTTTAAGTGTCCATAGTTTGCATTTTTGGATTTAATTTTATGAGCCTTGGTTGAGTTATTTATGGAGATGCTTGGTTAAGGATTTAACCCGCTTGAGTATCTTGGACTAGAATTTGTAAAATAATGAAGAGTGGTATTTTAAAGTCTATTGTTTCTTGTGGAAAGCTTTTAGGTCAAGCAACGAGGATTGGTACTACTTGGAGGCATACTATGCAATTTTATAAGTTGAATAAAAGAAAGGTAAAAATGCTAAGGATTAGGTTAAAGGTTGTGTCTAAAACTAGGGTTGAGTTTGGGAGGGCTTAGACGCACTTCGGTTTGACCTAATTGCATGATGCATGCTTTGTACGTTGCTTAATGTAAAGAGATACTTATCCCACTATGTGCTTTTTTACCCATTTGAAGGCTTTGTGGTTCGAGCTTTTAGTTATTTGTACAAGGATTGAGAATAGTGACTATGACCATGTTTTTCTATACATCATTTTATGAAAGTTGAAAGGTCTTTTGCAACTATATATGTAAAGCAAATGTTTGTAAAGGTATATGTATTTGTACGAGCCTTCATTGGTAGCCCCTTTTCATGAATCCTATTTATGATGAAGGTAATTACATGTGATTGTGAAACTTCATGAATAATGATGTGACTGAATATGATAGTATGACTATATCATTTTAATGAATGAAAGGCAAGGTAAGCTAAGGTTAAAGGAAAGAAAGTAAAATAAAAAGGTATGACTGCATGTGATTGTTGAGGTTAATATCCTTACCACGGATAGAGCCATGACCACAAGGGGTGCTAACCCTAACAAACGGGAACAATAGTGTGTAAGGGCCATTAAGAATATGAGGTTAAGAAATGATTTTTTTTTTTTTTATGATTTTAGGTTAACGTTTACGTATACTATGAAGTTAATGCTTTCTTGAGAATGTTGATGTTAACCAAAATCTAGATTCTTATTATGTTTACTGTATGACGTAGTTCTTACTAAGTATTCAACTCATTTTATTTTTTTATGTTTTTCCGATCTCAAGTGAGGAAGATTATGAGGATGTTGTTTTGGGGGATGACATTGAGGATTGAGGCATTGAGGAAAATTCTGATTTATTTACAGTTTGGGTGATTTTGTAGCACTTGACTGTTGTGTTCTCCTATGATAAGTGCTATTGAAATAGTCAATGAGTTAGGTAAGAGATTTTTTTCTTCCACATGTAGTGACCCAATGAAAGTCCAAGCCACATTGGCTTATATATTCAAATGAAATAGTCGATGTTACAATTAGAGCACCCTTGGAATCATTATAATCCGCAAAAACTTCTCCTTCCCTAGCAATGTAGGATTCAATTCACCACTCTCTTACCTAGAATCCAGGGTCTTACACCATGGTTACTAAAATTAGTGTTTTCCTTGGACACTTGAGATTCCTAGTTATATTTTTCAAAGTTTTAAAAAGGGGTAGCATCAAGCAATCATACTCCTAACAAACATGCTGGCAACAAGACTTCCACCACTTGAAGAGTCGAAGGAATATGAGGAAAAAATGTCCAGGGTGCAACATACTCAAAATCACGAAAACTATTAGCCAAACCCTTGCGAATTACCATTTCAGACTATACAGGGAGGGTAATGACTTTCTTTTAATCAATTACCAGAAATATGAGTGAAGATATTTCTATGAGGCCTTACATTCACAAAAATGCAACAAATTATTAAAAATCATCGAACATTGCCACAATAAGTATAGAAAAATTATCCAAACTGGCATGTTTCCCAATCATCCACTCTATTAATTCCTAACTATAGAGTTTTTTTAGCAAGAAAAAAAAAAAGCACTTCAGTAGCAAGGGGAAAAAAACACTTCAGATCACAGCTATACCTCCATAAAATCTGGCTCTTTTTTTTTTATATATATATAACAATCTCCACAAAAGTTATTACCAGCAATTACCAACACGACCTCAACATCGATCTTCTATAATATCAATTTCATGAAAACCGGGATTCCGTAACTTTCCCAACAACCAAACAGCCTATCAATCTACAAATTTTAAATTAAATTCGATGTTACCTATAATGCAGAAAATTTAAACAGATTCCCAGCAACCGCAGAAAGATTATTAGTGCGAGCAACCATTATTAACTGGGAGAAATTAAGGAATAAAGATTTAGAAATGAAAGAGAGAAAGGGAAGGAGGAAGGACCATTTGGGGGTGGTGTTGGTGCGAGCATAGGCGTCGAAGTCTTCGAGGATGCGAGACATGGCTTGAAAGAGATTGATAGCTCGGGTCTTCACATTTTCCAGGTTCAGCTGCTGCTGCACCGCTTGGTTCAACCTCTCCGGCTGCGGCTGCTGCTGCTGCTGCTGTTGTTGCTGTTGCTGTTGCTGTTGTTGTGACTGGTTCTGTACCACTACACCCTCCATGGCTGAAATCCCAGGCTCAAGAGGAAGAGAGACGACTGGGAAGAACTGATTCTAAGTTCTACAAATCCGACAATGTTTCGGATTAAAATTTCGGGATTCGGTTTCGTTTTTCGTGTCAAACGGGTTCAGCCGATGGTGAAGCAGCCCCTGTGCCGGTTGTGCGAACTGCGAAGTCTGTAAGGCGCCTTTTGGATCCGAAGTAAGGTGTGGTGCTAAATTTGTAAATTATGATGATACAATGTGCTAGATATTAAGATAAATATACGAGTTTAATATATGAAAATTTCTATAAATATAAATAAATTATATAAAGTAAATTTATAAAAATAATGTGATTTTATATATTCCATTAAATCTATTTTATAATAAAAATAATTTTACTATTTGACATATTATTACTGTTTATTTTTATATTTTTTTTTGTGAATATTTTTCTTAATATATTATTATTAAATTGTAGATGTTGTTTGGCAAATTCAAAAAGAACGAGTTAGAAAATTTTAATTATTCTAATAATGGGTGCCGTGTGACTAATCATTTGCCAGGAAAATAAAAAATTTCCAGTAAGTACAAAAAAGTAGTTTGAAATCTAAAATCCTGTTAAAAGTAAAAATAAGGAATAAAAAATTATGAAAAACAATAAAATTTGAAAAAAAAAAAGATAGTTTTACAAAATACTAAATAAAAAAATTAAAAGAAAGAACCTTTTAAGGATTAATAAAAAAAACTCAATGGCTGCCCAAATCGGGACCTTTTATTATTAAAAGGAGAGGAAAATCCTTTCGACTTTATAATTATTAAATCTTTTATATTTGGAACATTAAGGATGTTTTAGAGAATGAGATAAGATAAAAAAAATTATGAATAGTAGTGAAATGGTTTGAGTTATGATGTTTTATAAGATTTTGAAAAATGAGAAAAAAAAATTGAATAAAAATAATATAAAATCAAACTATTGTTATAATATAATTTTTTAATATAAAAATTATCAAAAAAGATTTGAAAAAAATTGAATTGTTTTCTGTGTTTTGTTTGAAAGTTTGAAAAAGTTGTAATAATTAGCTAATGGTTAGATGAAAAAATTAAAGATTTATAATAGAAAAATAATTGTGTTTAAGTATGTTTATGCAAAAAAAAAAGATTGAATAAGATAAGATGAAACTATCACATCTCCCAAACCCCTAAGATAAAGATTAATTTGGTTAAAGTTAAAATTATATTAGGTAAAAATTTTAAAACCAAAGTTTAAACTTTGGAGAGTAATTAACTATGAGTGCATCGTTGGCCACGATAAGGTATAAAATTTACATTTACACTCACCAACCACAAGATGTCATCCAAGGGATGTACAATTCTTAAAATGAGATGCACCATACCTATTATCTAGAGGTAATAGATACTAAAATACCAACAGTCCAACCATTGCTTGGAGTGGCGACTAGAAATTTGCTGTGTTGGCACAGCCAGTGTTATGGGTGGCAATTTTGTGTTGGGTGTTGTATCACGTAATGAGTATTAGACCAAGAGAATATCTTCCTGCAGGACCACACCAGTCTCCCCTCAAAAACGGCATCCAATAGAAATATGACACGTAGACATCTCATTTACCAATAATGTGACCACACTGCATAGGATTGATAATCCAATTTTTCCTCCCTCCCACTCTCTCTCCTCTCCCTCAGGAACTCATCGAGCCAGAGCCTCACTCCCTCGAGCCCTAGCCCCCCCCCCTCCCCCCGCCCCCCCCCCCCCCTCCCCATCAAACCATATCTCCACCCTCTCATTCCCTCACGTCAAGCCCGAGACCCACCCCCTCCTTCCCTCCCATCGAGCCCTAGCCCCACCCCTACCTCCCTCCCTCTGTAAGTAAAACTATGAGGAAAACCCTAAAACCCGTTCCATAACCAATTTTCGTGGATTTCCATATATGATTGAAGAGAGCATCAATCCCACGAAAATCACTAAACCAAAAATGCATTCCAGATTGTTCCGATTTTTGTGGGTTTAGTGGATTGCTAAAGAACCGATTTAGGTGAGTTGTTTATGTTTCCATGAAAATGTTTGCTCCAAGTATAATGTTCAACCTTCGATGAAATTGTTTTCGTGTTCAGGAGTTCTTTCTTTTTGATGAAGCCGTGTGGATTCATTGATCCTTTATTTTGCAGAAATCTATCTCGCTACGCCTTTGAACAAGGTATTGCAGAACATGTTGCAAAAAAAATACAATTTTAGTTAATATGTAATATTGCTTTCTAAAATATATGGGGATAATATACATGATGCTTAATAATTTAGATAGGAAAAAGTCATGTTCTTGTTAATTTGAAGAATTGTTTTTTATACAGGAACTCACATTTCCCTTTTTGAATGTTAGTAATTTGATTCCTTTTTTTTTAAATGGTTTTGGCAGGTATGCTGACATGTGTTGGGAATTTGGACCTCCCAAATTCACCCCCCAGGATCCACCCTTTGCAAAAATAACAAAAAAAATAGAGAAATAATAACAACATAAGATATGTACGTGAAAATTCTAAAACAGGAGAAAAACCACCATAGCCAGAGAAGAAAATTCACTATGTGAAAAATTGTTACAATCACAAAATTTTTCTTCTCATCCCAAACACACCCACAAAGCTTTTCCTACTAGCAAAACTTTAACTCATACCTCTTCCCATTTTACAAAAATGGACAACAGAGAAATTTAACTAAAGTCAAAAGTTACTAACTAAACATTTGACTGGTGCACTTAAACTAAGAGGTTAAGCCTCTTATTTATAAACTTAAGGATTTGCTCTTTTTTTATTTCCCACCGGTGTGGGACTAAACAAAGGAGCACAAAAGTCAACAATCTCTACCTTGCGACTTTGACTGGTCCTATAGCCAAGTTCCACCTCAATGAAAGATCTTCATAGCTTCCACTATTATGCTTCACCATAAAAGCATACCTATTCAGAATAAACTAATTCCAAGTATTTCATTTCGCCCCATGTCGAAAACAACCTTGTTAAAAATTATTGTGTAACTCCCACGTTTGGCTTTCCTGTAAGTTCATCAGCCATCGACATGAATTTCCACTACACACCCTGCATCAATTCCAAACCAATGCTTGTGGGCAAACTTGTGGATCCGCTAATATTAACACATCCTCTATCATGGCAACTATGGAAATTAGCAGCATGCCATGAGGATGTACATGTCTCTTTTAAAGATCAAAGTCTTCCATGGAGAGAGACACAACATTAACGTCATTTCCAGTATCTCCATTTACTAACTTGGAACTACTTTCCGAATCTGCTCCAGCTCTTGGACAATTTTTCTTGACATGCCCAGATTGTCCACACTCCCAACAGACTACTTTCTTCTTCATGGAATTCTTCATCTTCCCATTTCCAGCTGCTACCATTACTAAGTTCTCAAGTGAAACATTACTTCCACTACTTAATCTTCTCTCTTCAGAAAAGATTTTACTCGTAACCTCTAAAAAATTATTTTCTCCTTCCCATGTATAAAAATAGACTTCATGTGCTTATAGGAAGGTGGAAGAGACCAGATGAGTCTCAAGGCTTGATCTTCATCATCAATTTTAATTCCAATAGCTTCTAGCTCAGCGATAATGCCATTGAGAATGCTTAAATGATTTGAAATAGTTGTACATTTACTTATCCGCAGTATATGAAACTGCTCATTCAGGTACACACGATTTGAGATGCCTTTCGTCTGATACAACTCTTCAAGTTTTTCCCAGAATTCCTTTGTTGTAGGTATTCTATGCACATTTGCAAGAACATTTTTTGCCAAGCACAGACGTATCGCATTTGCTGTTCTCAAATCCAGATCCTCCAAATCTTCATCGCTCATTTTAGATCTGCTCCTTTCACCAATCACATTAGTACCAGTGCTGACTTCAGGTGTTGGTCTGCCCTTCAATGCCTTGTTTAATGCTAATTGAATCAAGAGATCATTGACTTGTATTTGCCACAAGCCAAAATTGATTCTCCCATCAAATTTCTCCACCTCAAATCTAACAAGATTTGAAAGCTTACTTCCTAACATTGTTTTGATGAATTTACTGTAGAAATAAATAGTACCTCACTAAGAGCACTCCCAATGGCTCCTGTAAAATATATGTTTATTTAAAATATAAAAGAATGTGCTCAAAAGACACCTCCATTGGATCTTGTATTTTAAAAATGTTTTACATTCTACTATAGTGTTCACTCTATATGTAGAGGAAGCTGTTCAGAAATGTAAACGTTTTTAATTCATTTCTCTTTCCTCTATGCATTGATTTTCTCCATTTATTCAAGTTTCCTTTATTTCATTTTAAACCCCTCTCCCTCGTTCGTCATTCACACGGTTTCTCTTTGCTTGGAGCGAAAGATAAAACCGAGCCTTCCATTGCTCCTCGACTTCGCTTCTCGACTCCATCGCCGATCATCCGTTGTCTTCTTCTTCAAGCTTTGCTCTCACGGTTGAGGTACATTATAATTTTTTTTCTTTACGTGTACTGATTCATGAGTAGGTTTGGGTGAAATGCTTTGGCTTTCTTTGAATCTCTCTCTCTATCTCTCACTCTCTCCAAAGCATATGAAAGCACAGATTTTTTCTTCTCAGAATATGGGTACTCTAGGATTTTGCATGGTTACGTGATTGTGAGATTTTACATTGAAAGAGTTTGTGAAAGATTAATCGGTACCCAGAAACAATAACTTGGGTATAAATGCAGAGAAAGAGAGCACAGGTGACATAAAAATCAATTTATGGCCATTTAATTGTTGCTGCTATAATTTAATTTAATTGTTGCCCACTCTGTTATAACATATAAGTTTCTTACCGGCTCTGTTTGTGTCGGACTTCTTTCACAAGAGAATTATGTTCCATTATCAGTTGTAAACTGTTCTGGTCAGCCTAAAAGACTTGAAAGGTCTATATGGGTTTGGGACAAATGGTCCTTTCTATTTTAGAACTCTGCTACTCCTAAACCTGCCTGTGTTGAAGCTAATATTTTCCCCCCTCTTATTTTCTCAACCTTTTAAAGCCAGCCCCCATAACTCACTACTGTAAAGAAATGAAATTTACAATTCAAGTAACTTTGGAAAATTTCCTTAGGAGTCGTAATTAGTAATTTGAACCTAAAGATTTAACAGACTATTACTTGATCATCATCTCTATTCTTTTCCCTCTTGAGAATGCCCGTTATCAATAAAATTTTTCTAGGCACGATATTCATGTCATGCTGAACATCTCTAATTATTGGCAACTTTGTAGAACATTCATATAAAGTAAAACCACCAAACTCCTGGTTCTTGTTTTGGAAGATCCTCAACCATATTCTCATTTTCTTCGTGGCAACTTTTCATTCCCCATTGTATGAACTTCCTGTGCAAATTTTGTTTGAACTCAGCCCCAGACTTAGAAATGGGTTTGATAGTTTTTAAAAGTTTTGGGGTTTTTTTTCATTGATTTGGGAGGCGTTATTGCAATTGTGGAGAATATGTGATGTAGTCAGCTGATTTATACTCAAGTGGAATTGGGAATTTTTATTAATTGGTGTTTTTGTATTTGTGGTTCTATGGATTTGTGCAGTTGACAGTGATTAATTTTTCAATCTTGCGCAGTCTCCCAGTGGAGGCTTTAGATTGCAACATTCATCATACTTGTGTTTACTTTTATTAGAGTTTATCTATTTCTTTTTATTGTCAGGATTCTGTCATTTGGTTGAGTTGGTATTTAATTGTGTTAGTCTCTTTTCAATTGTGTTTGCTTGCCTATTGGTCATTTTTTTAAGTTGTTTCATAAAAGAAACCCATGAGTTCCCAATTAACTAGTTGGTCATTCATTTTTAGAAGCATTCATTGTTAGAAGCATGCATCAAAGAAATTCCAGAAAATACTAGCTTTAAACAGCATGATGTTCATCTCTTACATTGTGTTACCTGTCTCCTAGTAAATATATTTCCTAGAAATAGTTGATGTCTTTTCCTGTATATTGCTTTGTTTGTCTTAACAAAAATGGTTGGCTTGGTGAAATTTATTGAAGTTAAATAACATATATCCATGCTTAACAGTACTCAATATACTCTCTTATTATTTGTTGGTTCATATTATATATTTTGGTGATGCCACTTACTAACATAGAAGCTACAACGCCTAAACTAAAGCCTAAGTTTTATCAAAACATGTGGTACTTATCAAAATGTAGATTTTCACACAAACTTTTTAATTGAGTTTGATTGAATTTCATGATCCCATTTTTTTTTCTTTTTTCTTTTTCTTTTCAAGGATGGATCGCAACTCCATGGAGTTTATTCCTTCACTACCCTCTTACAAGAGGGGGAAAAAAGCTACAATAACTACCTTCTCACATCTTTGAACGAGTTAGAATCCGAAGTTACTCCTCCCAACCCAAAACAAGCAACTGCTAAAAAAATAAAATCTAGACAAGGAAACTTTAGTCCAGAAGAGGACAACTTATTAGTGTCAGCTTGGCTTAATACTAGTTTGGACCCGATCAATGGCGTTAATCAATCTAAACATTCATTTTGGGCTAGATGAGAAAAACAAAAATTCCACATCTTGTGAATGTAGTTCCAGCTCTCTCACAAATATATGGTCAACCATCCAACATGCTACAAATAAGTTTTGTGGGGCCTTAGCTCAAATTGAAGGAAGGTCTCCAAGTGGGGCTACTGAGCAAGATAAGGTGCTCAAACAATATCCTTTAATTTCATCATTTAAATGACAATGTATTAGATATATTTCACATCTTACTTACTGAATTTTCAGATTGAGCAAGTAAAGGAGCTTTATCGAAGTAACCAATCCTCAACATTCAAGCTCCTTCATTGTTGGACTATCCTAAGGCACCATCCAAAATGGAAACAAACTGTGGCTGAGGGCAATGTGAAAACTAAGAGCAGATTAGTAACCGCAGATGCTCATGTGCCAGAGTTTACAATCCTAGATGAAGACATCATATCTCCATCTATAGATGTGAATTTGGAGATACCCATTGGAAAGAAGGCTGAAAAGAAGTGAAAGAGGCAAGATAGTACCTCTTCCAATCTTGAGGATTTGGTGACTGAAATGAGAAAGGAGAAGAAGAGAGCAAATGCTGAGAAGGGAGAAGATATGAAAGAGATTATTCAACTTACGAAAGAGAGGCTTGATTTGGATCAAAGAAGAGAAGATAAGGAAATTATGAGGATGGACACCTCAAGTTTGCCTCCAATGCAACAAGAGTATTTTCGTAACCTCCAATTAGAAATACTTGAGAAGTAAAGGTCTACAAAACCATGACTGGGTTTGGTATGGGCTGCAAATGAACATATTTTGAAAGGTAATAATGCAGCCACTTTTGGGAATGCTCTTTTGATTATTTTTTGTCTAGAACACAGCACAAACATAAAGCTTATGTCCAGCCACACTTGGGAATATAGAACACTCTACAAAACCTGAAGCCACAATGCAACTAGTTGATAGTTCTGATTTTTTCTTTTTTTTATAGAACACAGCACAAGTAGCACACTAAACTGTCTTAATAGTCTAATGTGTTCTTTGTTGGGGATGTTATGATGATGGCACACCAAAATGTTGTTGTGAATGACTTATCTTTAATTCTGTGAATGAATAAGCATGAACTGGCCAAAACTATGGCACTTCTATCTTCAATTTATTGTCTCCCTATTGAGTTTTCTATGCCCTGTTTAGTTTAATATTAGCCTTGTGTCTTTGTATAATTTTTTCTTTTTAAGGTACTCTTACTTGTCCCAAGAAAGAAAAGATCCTAATTTTAAATTTATGTATTTAAATTTGCTTGTAATCGGTCTCAGGCTAGGTTCATGGGAAAAAATTGAGTCTCTTTTATTACTTGCTATATATGGTGTATTACTTGCTATATATACTGTAATCAGTCCCAGGCTAGATTCCTAAACTAAGTTTGAGTCACTTTATTACTTGCTATGTGATTGGTTTAGTATTTGTTGCTAACCTCGAGAAGAACCTGGAGATAGGCACCGTGGATTGACTTTTTAAATGGCTTTCAATCGGTTTAGTATTCTTTTTTCCTTTTTTTTTTTTTAATGGACAATCGGTTTAGTATTCTAATGGCTTTTTAAATATCCATCTTGTATTTGTTGCCAAGAGCTCGTAAAGAAATTAAATAAAGTTGAGTCATACCATTAGAGCTCGTATTTGGTGATATTTTAATAAAAATTGAGTCTCACATATTACTTCATAAAATGACAAGTGGGTAAACAAGAAATTAAATAACACAACCATACATGCATATATAGTTTTTCTAAGTTAAGGTTACATCTGCTAGAAAAACAAGATGTTAACATTAGGCTAAACATAGTAAAATGTAAAATACAAGTACTTATGATTGACTATATATTTGCCACAAATGTTTGATAAGATCCAATTGGAGTTGAGAATGAAGTTCTCGATCTCGAATGTAATAATGACGTTGAATGAAGTTTACAAATTCATCTGTATGCTCATGGGACACTGGCTCTTGGGATATTTTATCATTTTGTTCATAAACGAAGTCTTCTACTTGAAGATAAGAATGCCGCTCATCTTCTACGATCATATTATGCAAAATTATGCATGCCATTATAATCTCATTTAGAGTTTGTCGATCATAAAACCGTGAAGGTCCGCGTACAATTGCAAATCGAGCTTGAAGCACTCCAAATGCCCATTCGACATCTTTTCTTGTTGATTCTTGTGCTATAGCAAAATGTTTTTTTTTTTTTTAAATTTCCATATGGAGCATGAATTGTTTTAACAAACATTGACCATGAAGGATATATACCATCAGCAAGATAATATCCCATTGAGTAGTCATTTCCATTTATTGAGTAGTTGACCTTTGGAGCATGTCCTTCAGCGAGCTCTCTAAAGACAGAAGAATGTTTGAGAACATTAATATCATTATGAGAGCTTGGTAATCCAAAAAATACATGCTATATCCAAAGATCGTATGACGCTACGGCTTTTAAAATTATTGTCTGTTCATGAATGTGACCACAATACATTCATTTCCATGCACTTGGACAATTTTTCCATTTCCAATGCATGCAACCAATACTCCCTAACATCCTAGGAAACCCACGACTTTCTCCAACTGCGAGCAATCTAGCATTATCGTCGTCGTTTGGTTATTTTAAGTACTTGCTGGAGAAGATGCTAATGATAGCCTTGACAAATTTCTTCAAACACTCGGTTGCTGTATTTTCTGCAATTCTTAAGTATTCGTCCACAAAATCACCAGATACTCCATACGCCAATATTCTCATCGCAATAGTTATTTTTTGAAGGGAAGAATGCCCAAGTCTTCTCGCAACATCTCTTCTTTGGACGAAGTATGGTTCATATGCTTCGACTGTAGCTTGAATACGTAAGAAAAGATGACGTTGCATTCGGAACCTCCTACAGAATAGATTCGAAGGATATATGGGTGATTCAGCAAAATAATCCGCAAAAAGGCGTTGGTGGCCTTCAAACGAATTTCTTCGAATGAATATTCGACGCTGAATAGAATTATGACGCGATGTCGAGCCTCTTTCATTACCCAAACATTGTTCTTCCATAGCAAGAACTAAATTTAATTCCAACTCCTTGTCAGATGATAAAGAGTCAAATACTTCAAAGACAGGATCCATAAGAACTATATAGAAAGAAGAACTATAAGAATTGTGTAAAAAAAAATAGAAAAGAAGATGTTGGTCAAACTTTATGAAAAATTGGTGTCATTTATAGTAAAAGTTTTGAAAAAATCAAAGGTATATTCTCATAATATACTAAAGAATATATTAAGAATATTCTTTCACAATTATCGAAAATGAATATTCACAGAATATACCGAAAAATATCTTAATAATATTCTTTCACAATTATTGAAAATGGATATTCACAGAATATACCGAAAAATATCTTAATTTTTATTTTAAAGATATTTTAATTTAGCTTATAAATTTGAATTAATTTAAAATAGAACATAATTATATGACATTGTATATGGGGAGATATTGCAAATATCAAAAGATATGAGGATATCATTGGTAATAAGAGAAAATAATTGAAATGAATAAAAAAGAATAAAAAGTATAATATTTAAATGATATAAAGAAAAAATAGATAAGCTGATGTATGATATATTATAAAAGTTAGTATGTAAAATAGAAAAAGTAGGTTTTGGTGATGTATTTTAAAGTATAGGATAGATAAACCATTGGGAGTGCTCTAAGTAAGTTTCCAGGAAAGATTGGAGGGTCACAATGGACACATTTAAAATTTCCAATCTCCTTGACAGAACCTCTTTAGACTGTATGTATCCACACTACCACACCAAAACTCTACCCCAAAAAAAGAACCTAGTAGCTCTGATACCAATTGTTGGAAATTTAGACCTCCCAAATTCACCTTCTAGGATCTACCATTTGTAGGAATAACAATAAAAATAGAGAAATAGTAATAACACAAGATATGTAAGTGGAAACTCCAAAACAAAAAAAAAACCACCAGACCCAGAGAAGAAAATTCACTATGTGAAAAATTGTTATAATCACACAATTTTTCTTCTCACCCCAAACACACCCACAAAGCTTTCCCCACTAGTAAAATTTTAACTCAAACATCTTCCTATTTTACAAAAATGGACAACAGAGAAATTTAACTAGAGTCAAAAGTTACTAGCTAAGCATTTGACTGGTGCACTTAAACTAAGAAGCTAAGTCTCTTATTTATAAACTTAAGGATTTGCTCTTTCTTTATTTCCCACCAGTGTGGGACTAAACAAAGGAGCACAAAAATCATCAACATGAAGAACAAGAGATTAATATACTTGTTGTTGCTATGGTGCATTTAATATTCACTTGTTATTGGTGTGCATGCCTACTCTGTATTAAGGATCTGTTTGCCCCATGCCTACTTTGTAAATTGGTTTGTTGTATAATTTATTAGATTAGTTTGTTACTGCTATATAATTTATTAGATTAGTTTGTTATTAAGAATCAGTTTATATTTGGCTTGTTACTACTTATACTTGCTATATGCTCATGCCCGAATCATTTTTCATTGAAATTTTGAAGAGAGCATCAATCCTGGGATGAAAACAGGTTCAGGGTGAAATGAAAAACAGCTCTAAAAGTTCTTGCACACACTATCACTCATTCTGTGTTAATTTTGTTCTCATACTTTCAATTAGCAAGGGACAAATTGCACTCATGTATTGAGCTAGAATATTGTGGTTGTTATGAATGGACCATGTTAGGTACTTTTTATATAGCTGATTTATCCTTAAATTTGGTCATGTTCTTTGAATTTTATGTGTTTTGGTCGATAACTTGTGCTTTATGACATTGCTATGATCTTATTTCTTTTACTGTTTTTCAGATTGAGTGAGTCTACTCTATTTTTTTTATCAAGTTCTATGCCATGATCTAGTTATGCTAAAAGGATCGACTAATAATATTGTTTTGGCAGTAACGTGATCCAGAATCAAGCAATATGAAATACGATGACAACAGTGCCAGTTTCGAGAGTCCATTTTGTTATTGTGGGATTCCATCCAAGTTAAGGATTTCGGGCAAGGCTACTAGTTTTGGTAGGCGGTTTTACAACTGTCCAAATTATAAGATTAACAAGCAATATTGATTTTTTCAATGGATAGATCTTGAAATGGAACTAAACACATGTTGCAAAATGACGTTGAAGCTAGCTCAAAGAAGGAACGACATAATAAACCAAGAACGTGTAATGACTGAACAAGCCTAATTTACCACTATGGAGAAGAAGTACAAGGGAACCTTAAAAGTTTTATTATTGTCATGGTCTTGTTTTGTTCTGATTTAGGTTGTAATCATTTTGTATCCTAGCAACAATTATGTATGTCGGCCAGTAGTTTCAACCTATGGGCATTAGGTTGTTTGTGAATTATCTTTGTAATGCTGTTGAAACTAGTACTTTTGGAATGTAATGATTCTTATTTTGGAAATGTAATGATACTTAATTTTGTGTATTCCAGAATCTGAAAATACATGTGAAACCAATATGAAAATACATGCTCTTTTCAAATCTGTATTCCAGAATCTGAAAACACATCCATAACATTTACATTAAATCATTTCTATTACATCATGAACATAACATTAATATCTCCAAAATCTGAAAATACAAAAACATAACATTTCCAAAATCATTTCCATTACATCATGAATATAACATTAACATTTCCAATATCTGAATACAATTACATAACAATTCTAAAATCATTTCCATTACATTATGAACATGATATTAACTTCTCCCAAATCAGAAAACACATCCATAACATTTACATTAAATCATTTCCATTACATCATGAACATAACATTAACACTCCATTGACATGCTCCATTAATTGCATCATCACTGCAATCCTCCAACTTCATCATCTAAGGCACCGAGGTAATTCTTCACTCTTATTAATTGTAACATAAGAAAAAAAACAATTATATCCAAGAAGAATATTTTAAAAAACAGTACCATTACCTTCGATCCTTAAAATAATTTAAAACACCAACCTTATGTTTGAACCGACGGATCCAAGTTTTGAGATATGTTCCTAGTTGTATTTCCAAAATTCCTACATAAAAGATAATAAACCATTAAAAATTATTGATGTAGTGATTAAAACACAAAAAATTTACAACACAAATTTTCAAACTTTAAACCAACCTTACTGAAAGACAGTTGTTCTTAGCATGACCCTCAATCATGCAAATGCTATAACATCTTTTTTCTTTCGAGTTTTTTGCTCTGAACGATTTTGGTTGGCCTCTCATTGGCATCAGTGGAGGATCTTGTAAAATTTGTGAAAATTTTGATACAAATTGGAATTTAAACATTTGTGAATCATTCGTTGACATGTTTCCACATTCTAAATTTTTTTCTCCTTCAATATCTTTCATCAAGAGCAACTCTTTGTGGACCTTGTCTAAGGTAAGAGAGAGATGGTTCAATTTCTGTATTGATTGTAAGCCAAGTTCGGTAATATCTTAGAATTGCATCATCAACTTGTTTTTTCTCATCATTGGATCATCATGTGTAATTACATGGCTATCGGAATTTAGTATGTCAAGAATAGCCTGGCTCTTAGCATTGATGGTCCATTTCTTTAGAATATAATGATGTGACAACATATCTAATTTTGATTTCTTCCCAATGACACATAGGATATGCCTGCAAAGAATCCCCACAAACTCAAACATATGACATGTACATATTGCCTTCGTTTCTCCACTCTCCAAGGTCACATGATAAATAGGTTTTTCTTTATCATTCAATGTGACTCCGTATATCTTACTTTCACCCACTTTTCCAACTTTGGTTGGAATGTACCGTTGACTATTGAATAGCTCATACTGGAAGATCATGAAAGACTCCCTTGTATAGGCTGAGGTCGCATCTTCTTCAATCTTCCATAACGTTTTCATAATGGGCCGTGTCAATTTTGTTCGCACGTCTTTCTCTTTCTTCTTAAAATAACATGAATATAAGGCTTTCTCATATTGATGCACAAAATCACTCACTATTGTAATCGAACGAACATAATTTTTAAAAAATTTATTCATGCTTTCGCTCATTTGAGTTGTTAATATATTGGCACAAAACGTGGTTCGCAAGTAAGTTGGAACCCACTTATCCCATCGGTTGTAAAGATTTTACAGCCGATCATTATCTAATTATCTAATAGACCATATTTCGCTAGTATTGAACTCCATTTCTTCTCAAACTCATCAGTTTTTATTGTCTCATGGATACAATACATAACTCTTTTTGAAAGTCCGGAAACTTGTTATATACATGTGTCAAATCTTCTGAGAATTTTTGTAAAATATGCCATAGGCACAACCTATGGGTTATATTTGGGAGTACCTCACCAATGACCTTCGCCATCACCTTGTCATCATCAGTAATTATGGTTGAAGGGGCACACCCAAGTATTGCCTCTTGCCATGTTCTCAATAGCCAAATATATGATTCAGCTATTTCATTAACTAACAACGCCAACCAAACATTATAGTTTGGTGATGATGATTAACTCCTGAAAATGGCACAAACGACATTTTATAAATATTTATCAAGTACGTCACATCAAAGGTGACAATATCCCTAAAATATTGATATGCAGCCCTTGATCTTGCATTTGTCCAAAAACAACTTCCTATACACCTATTCTCATCAACTTGCATGGAATACACAAACTCAAGTTATTTACACTACCTATAAAAAAAGTAGGCATACAACCTTTGTATATATCCTTCTTCAAATAATTTCTTTTTTTTTTGCCAAATAATTCTCGATGTCCTTACCAATACATCCAATGTTAAAATCACTACATGATTCTTTGTTCAACACTGACATTATTTTCCTTGTCGGTACACCGGACTCATTCGAAGTGAGAATGAGTTTTTTTTTACATGCGTTACTCCTCTATGTCCACGAAGCAAACTAGTGCTTCTTAGTGTAAGTAGCTCATGGTTGTGTTCACGGACAAACTTGCATATTGTCCACTTTTCACAATCATTTTTTATACACATCGTTACTTTAGACCCAATCTTTATTTCAGCAAGTTGAGGAATTTTTCGTTCTATTTGTTTCCGACTTTCACGCCAAAATCTTTCACTTGAGTAAACATACTCTACTAGAATTAGTTTTCTGTCCTCTTTTGATAATCGAGTATGGTTGGTCCTCATTGTAAAACATCTTCGTCTTGCATACGCATTGTAAAATGCTTGTGTGTCTTTTACCTCATCAAACTTCTTCCCAACAAATGGCTCAAAAAGACCACTACTCGAACTGGAAATTGTATTGACTCCATCTCCAACATTAACTCCATCTTCTACATTCACTCGATCTTGATCTTCCACATTCACTTCATCTCCCACATCCACTCCATCTCCCACATTCACACCATCTCCTAAATTTACACAATCTTCCACATTCATATCATATTGTTGTACTCCAATGTCAGCCTCAATACTATCATCTTCAATTTCAAGATAGTTACTACTCATCATTATCTCAACTTCGTCAGTATCCAAACTCGACAGAATATCCTTCATTACAACATAAAACAATGCCAAATCAATTATGAGATTTTTTTTTGTTATAAATTATTTTTTATTTATTTATAATCTATAGGTAAAAACAAGATAAAAACAGAACAATTCTTTTAAATAAATTTCTGCCTTCTTCAATTTTTCTATTTTGCAAATAACACATCATAAAAAAATGGCTTTGCCAAGACATCATCATACTATATGAAGTAAAATCCAAAACTCAACAACCATTAGTAAAAGCCCCATCAGCACCATTTGGCATCTACTTATTTTTTTTTAATCGGTAAAATTTTGTATGTCAAAGAGACACGACCAAAATTAATTTAATTGATACCTATACTTAGTGGCTGAAAGATCCTTTAGTTTTTTAGGTATCTATATGATGAAATCCTTAAAATATAAACAACAATTTTAATAAATTGAATTAGATTTTATCAACTCAAGCATTCAAAGAATCATCATAATCTTTAGAAAATTATAAATCCTTCTCTTAATATATTAATTGGCTATTTAACGTGAAATTAAAAGAGAAAAATATGAGATACTTTCTCCTCAATGGTATCCATACAGATCAAACCATAATGCAAAAGAGTGATAGCGTGACATGCAGTCATTAATCATCATTCCTGATGGCATGAAATAGGAAATTTACATCATGAAATTGGAAAGAAATTTTTTATTGGTAAAATTTTGTATGTCTATCTAAAACCCAAATCTCAAAATTAATTTAATTCTTACCTCTAATTAATTAATCATCCTCACTACATGAAGCATTCAAAAATATCTATATAAAACCCAAATCTCAAAATATTTAAGTATGCAAACAAACCATGTGTGGGTTGTGAAGGGTGTGACATTGCTGCAGTGAGGATTCATGTAGGTTCTAGATAGTTTTGAGATTTGATGGCTGCGAGGGTCGGAGTTTCGCCAGGCTAGAGGTCTACAATGGGGTTGGAGTTTCGCCGGGATGGAAGGCTGCGACAGAGTTGCAGTTTTGTAGGGTTGGAGTGCAAGGGAGGTGCGGCGTAGGTATTTGGTTTCGCTGAGGAGGAAAATGGGCTTGTTTTGATGAATTGGGTGTTTTATTTTGTAATCGTGTGTAACATGGTTCATATGTTTTAGATGTGGATGACTGACGTGTCAAGCTCCTATTTGTTGCCGTTGAGTGAGGGAGAATGGCATAACCAGCCATAAGAGGAATTGTTAGATTAAATAGGTTAATTCAATATGATCCATGTAATTAAACGTTTCAAACCCTAAATGCTAACATAATTTGTATAGATAATAGATGATATGACACGACTTGTATAATTCATTTAATAATTAAGTTTTATTCAGTTAACCTGAACAGGACCCAATTTTTTTTAATATGACACAACCTGCATGACCCATTTAGGGGAGGTTTGGATGGTGAGTTAAATTGATATGAAAGTTAAAAGTTGAATAATATATTGTTAGAATATAATTTTTTTAAAATTATTTATGTTTCGAGATTTGAAAATCTTGAATTATTTAATGTATTTTATTTAAAAATTTGAAAAAATTATAATAATTAAATGAGATGAGTTGAGATAGTTTTGAATTCAAAGAAGTCCTTAATAATTAACTTTTAATTAGTTAACTTGAACACATGACTCAATTCTTTTTAACTAGTTATAACTTGTTTAAATCATTTCATATAAATTGGTTAAGTTAGCTAATGACTTGAAATATTTCATGTTGTAGAATTTACAACTTCGCTCGAGCGGAGGCTTTTTGCCGCTCGAGCGAATTCAGGCAGATTCAAACGCTCGACAGCCGCTCGACAGTGAGCTCGAGCGGGATGCGGGAAAACAAGTTTGCTCGAGTGGAGACATTGGCCGCTCGAACGAAATCAGGCAGAGTCGACCGCTCGATGTTCGCTCGACACCCCGCTCGAGCGAATATCGTAGTTTGACAGATTTAGGGTTTTCCGCCGTCACACCTTATAAAAGTGATTTTTCACTTTATGGCCGGACTTTTTGACTGGAGAACACCTTTTGGGACTGAAGAACACATCTAGAAGGATTCAAATCAATCGTTTTGGAGAGGGGATTCCACATATTGCACGTACGTTGGAATCATACACGAGCACAGACGGGAGAAAAGCCTTGAATCAATTCCTTGAGTTTTTGACGACGAGTTGCGGCTGCAAGGAGTATTTTCAGCGTTTATTTTCTTCCAATTTTCTCAGAACAATTATGGTGAATTCGTTTATGTTGAATTCAATTTCTAGTATGAGCTAAATTTATTTATTCTAGGAAAACGATGTAACCTAGTTCCGAACTATACTTGATTGTCTATGCTAATTTTAGGCAATTCTCTCTTTGTTTATCTGAATTATTCTAAATTTATTGCTTTTAATTAACTGGCCATTGATTAGATTATTTTTAATCTTGTGATTTGCTATCGAAAGAGGGAATCATAGGGTAGATCTTGAATATTTCAGCATAGGTAAGTATAGAGATCGAAAGACTTGTATGAACCTATGTAGTAATTAAATCATTGGTCTTAATGTGTTCTTGATTATTTAATTTGCATATTCTTGTGTGAATTGATGAACAAGAATAATTTCCAATTGACTATCGAAAAAGGCTTTTGGATGAATTAGAGATTTACTAATAGACAAATAGAATTAAATTAAATTAGCTAGATGATAAAAGTATAGTGACGAATTATGTGAAATCGGTTTCCTAGAAGTTTTCTTTCCCATTAATCTGATCTTCAAACGTCAGTTTTATTTCATTTGCTTATTAATCTTTGAGTCAATTTTAGTTTAAATTGCAACTCCAAAATCTTAGTGATTCCTCTAGATAAAATCGAGATTAGTATAATTTTGGTATTTGGCATAAGTAAGGTACCAATCCCTGAGGACGATACTCTTCTTACCACTTTATTATAAAACTACGATACTGTGCACTTGCAGTTTTGCACCGATCAAGTTTTTGGCGCCGTTGCCGGGGATTGGTTTATTCTTATTCTTTTTGTCAATATCGATACTAAGTAATCTTGGTTTTAATTTAGAATTTTATTTTAAGTCATTCTTATATTTTTATTGTTCTACAGGTGTGTTTTTGAGGTTGGATGCACTGTGCTAGATCTCGTGCTATTATTCCTTTTGATCCTGAGATTGAAAAAACTCTTAGATCAAGAAGAAGAAATAAGATACTAGCCATGACTGAAGAAGAACGTGAGGCACTACCACGCACCTTGAAGGACTATGTTCGGCCAGTAGTGAATGGAAATTACTCGAGTATAAGGCACCAGACTATTAATGCCAACAACTTTGAGCTCAAACCAGCTTTGATTAGCATGGTGCAGCAAGCTCAATTCAGTGGATCGCCACTTGATGATCCCAATATACATTTGGCAATGTTCTTGGAGATTTGTGACACCGTAAAGATCAATGGTGTTACTGAAGACACCATTAGGCTGAGATTGTTTCCTTTTTCTTTGAGGGACAAGGCTAGAGGTTGGCTACAATCTCTACAACCGGGAAGCATCATTAGTTGGTAGGACATGGCTGAGAGGTTTCTTGCTAAATTCTTTCCTCCAGCAAAAACAGCCCAACTCAGGAGTGAAATTGGTCAATTTAAGCAGAATGATTTTGAGTCACTCTATGAAGCATGGGAGAGGTATAAAGACTTGATTCGACGATGCCCACAACATGGATTGCCAGATTGGTTGCAAGTTCAAATGTTCTACAATGGGTTAAATGGACAAACTCGAACCATAGTTGATGCAGCATCTGGTGGCACTTTGATGTCGAAGACAGCTGCGGGTGCTACTGCCCTTTTGGAAGAAATGGCCTTAAACAATTATCAATGGCCAACTGAGAGAACTTTGGCTAAGAAGGTTGCTGGAATTCATGACTTGGAGCTGATAGCAGCCCTTTCAGCTCAAGTTGCCACTCTATCTCATCAGATTTCAGCCTTAACAACACAAAAGATACCACAAAGTACAGAATATGTCGCATCTGCCAGCATGACAGTTCCAAGTCATGAAGCGAGTCAAGAACAAGTTCAATACATCAACAATCGGAACTACAACTATCGTGGTAATCCTATGTCAAATTACTATCATCCAGGGCTACGAAATCATGAAAATTTGTCATATGGAAACACAAAGAATGTGTTGCAACCTCAACATCCTCCAGGATTTGATAGCCAACCAAGTGAGAAGAAGATGTCACTTGAGGATGCCATGGTTTCCTTTGTTTAGGAAACCAATGCAAGGTTTAAAAAGATTGATTCACGGCTGGACAACATAGAGACTTATTGTAGTAATATGGGAGCCACTATGAAGAATCTTGAAGTGCAAATTGGGCAACTAGCCACTACAATCAATGCCCAACAAAGAGGAGCTTTTCCGAGCAACACTGAAGTAAATCTAAAAGAACAATGCAAGGCCATCACACTTAAGAGTGGAAAAGAAATAGAGAGGACACCATTAAAGGAGAGCAAGTCCACCCCTACAGTTGTGCACAATGGCCAAAGCAAAGATCAAGTAGAGAAAGAGGAGATTGTCAATGATACACCAGAGGAGACCGACTTGCCTCCATCAATTTCATTTCCTGACAATCCTCCTATTCTCGCTCCTCCACTTCCTTACCCTTAGCGTTTTCAAAAGCAAAAATTAGATAAGCAATTTTCTAAATTTTTTGATATTTTTAAGAAAATTCACATTAATATTCCTTTTGCAGATGCTTTGGAATAAATGTCAAATTATGTCAAGTTTCTGAAGGACATAATTTCCAAGAAGAGAAGGTTGGAGGAGTTTGAAACAGTGAAGCTTTCTGAAGAATGCAGTGCCATTCTTCAAAAGAAATTACCTCAGAAATTAAAAGATCCGGGGAGTTTCACTTTGCCTTGCACTATTGGGAATTCATTTTTTGATAGAGTTTTATGTGACCTTGGTGCTAGCATTAATCTTATGCCACTTTCTATTTGCAGGAAATTAGGACTTGGAGAGATGAAGCATACAACAATTTCCTTGCAATTAGCGGATCGGTCTATCAAGTATCCACGTGGGATCATAGAAGACGTGTTGGTAAAGGTGGATAAGTTTATCTTCCCGGCTGATTTTGTGGTGTTAGATATGGAGGAAGATGAAGAAGTCCCACTAATTCTTGGCCGACCATTCTTGGCCACGGGAAGAGCTTTGATTGATGTTCAAAAGGG